>CM030178.1:4597699-4627699 GCA_017639675.1 Aplochiton taeniatus
GGTGTGGAGGACGCCTTTAATATTATACTAAATTGATGTATTTAAGCCGTTTAGGAAGAAAAGTCTGTTATTGTGGCAAGATAGATGTTTTCAGTATTTGTGTTGCTCGTAGTGTAGCTACATTGAGAGTCCCAGTGGTCCTTAAGAATCGACTTGTTTGTTATTTTCTGCCATACCTTACAATTACTGGCACTTTGTGGTTGCCATGGCAGCCACTGTACTAGATGTTCCGTTTGTGGAAGTGCGTTTTTCACCCTGACAAGACAGCATGTTAAAACTCCCGGCTGACCCTGCCACTCAACAGTTGGGATTCCACGTTCCATTGAGCTCTACTAAAGAGTGACAGCTAGGCCGACGGGTGACTGGGATTTGTAGTTCATTAAGAGTCGTAGCCCTGTTGTTCCAAAATAATAAGCAAAAACGGTATGCCAGGTCGTTAATGCGCATGGCACTGTCCCTTATCGTCAACAATTGCCTTCTCCACACTGTTTGTGTGAAGTGTTTTTGACAAAATATCCCTTCGTTTTCCGTTTCAAGTCCCTGCCCATTAGATTTAACTAGTCGTGAATGGATGACAGAATCTGATTTCAAGCAATACGATGCTTTATTTGGCTAAATTCAGCCCATTTTTTACTAACGGCTAATAAAGTTAAACTGAACTGAACAGAATGATAGCAGCTGAGTAGGAGTAGACTGCACATTTAATGCTGCCATATTAGACCCACTAGTATCACATTAGTCACATTTCATTTTTGTGTATTTCTAAATGATTTTGAGTTAATTGACTTTCAGGCGAAATCACGTTATACTCTGTAAGATTTTCTAAAGGTTGAGTGTTGTGGCGTTTTTAGTTTTCGTTTTTTTAGCTGGCCAATGTGCCAGCCTTTGTTTTCATGGCGAAGCTTCAGTTTGCTCTGCTGTGTCTGAGGCAAAGGGACATTTACCCAGTAAACATGGAGTGGCTTAGTGTACCATGATACTAACAAATACCGTGTAAACACACAAAGACTCCAGTAATGAACGTTGTACACTAACAATGACGTACTGTAATGAACGTTGTCCACTAACAGAGACGTACTGTAATGAACGTTGTCCACTAACATACGCTTCTGTACTGAACGTTGTACATTGACAAAGACACACTGTAATGAAATGAAACATCACTTTGCACAGTAACAAAGAAGGACTGTACTGTAATGAACGTACTATGAAAAAAGTTATACTGCATAAACTCAACAGAGTATGAATGTAGAAGATAAAGAAGAATAGTCCTAAAATTAGATTTATTGGTATGGTTGATTGAGCTGTTTTGTCATTCCTACATTTTTCGCAAGTGAAACTGATTTTGTCAGGAAATATTTTATAGTAGTGTGACCAAAAAAACAGAGCATGAAAAGAACATTTCCATTTAAAAAAATGTGCAATAGGAGCTTTTGATCTCACATCCTCCTGTGAAATTAGCGGGAGATCCGATTGCTTTCGCCCTGCCTTGTGACTCGCGCACACTTGTTGGAGCCATGGCAACAGTACAAAGGGAGAAAGACGTAGACACCTGTGAATTGACTTCCTGCCTGAGTTACATCAGCCCTTCCTTTTTTACGCCTATAGTTTCATCCTCTTAAACAACCTTTCTGTGTATGCGCTTGGGGTTTTGTATTCATTGGATTTGCATAGACTTGCCGATCCAGTTTTTTTCCCCTCCATATTATTGAATTTAATTGAACAAAGATTCCCATAGGCCTGTGATTGCTTCAGCTCAGCTAAGATAATGTCAGTTGCTAATTGTCTGTATAGATTATCTCAGTGCACAGTTGTGACAAGCACTTTAGGATATTAAAAGCCTTCCGCAGATTCACAATATCCCATGCCCATTCCAATGATGCCTGGTTTTAAAACAAAGACCCTGGCTGTCAGCTTAGCGGATGTTATAGACCTTGCATCGTACCCCTGGTCAGTGAGTACTAACCTTTCTCCTGGCCTGTTGTCCAGGCTTGTCACCGCAAAGATAGCATGAACTTGTCCTCCGCGCCCTGCCTTAGCTTGATGTATGTTCGAATGTTTCGCCTGCCCTTTTTACCCCAGCTATTTGTTGGCGTTAACCTTTATAATGTCATATTTCTTCACTCGGAAAAGCCTGGGGAGCAGCAAGCTGTTACCCTGAGGGGAAAGGGCACAACAGAAACTTTCTTTAGTCATTATTTCAAACATGCCACCCTCCGGACACTCAACATGTACACGCAGAATCACACGCACACGCACACACACACACGCACACACACACACACACACACACGGACCCACAGTTTGTAAATATAGCACTAGCGCACACACACTTACACTCTCAGACAAAAACCCTCACCGCCCTCTCTATCTCCCCCGTGTCAGACACAAAACACACACAAATCATACGCTGTCATTTCACCAGGAAAAAGTTTTCCAGTGGCAGCTAGTGGTTTAATAGATTGCTTCCAGGGGAAACAGGGACCGCTGTGACTCAATGACGTAGCCCCAAGGTGCAATACCTGTCTGGCAGAAATGTAATTGTTTCTGCCTAACGTATTATTTCACTGTAATTTTCACTCACGTTCCCCAGTCACAGCGGAGCCATTCCCGCCTTGCTTTCTCTCTCTTCCCTTTCCCTTTCCCTTTTTCATTCTCTCTCTCTCTCTCTCTCTCTCTCTCTCTCTCACTCTCTCTCTCTCTCTCTTTCCCTTTTTCATTTTCTTTCTCTCTCTCTCTCTCTCTCTCTTTCCCTTTTTCATTTTCTTTCTCTCTCTCTTTCCCTTTTTCATTTTCTTTCTCTCTCTCTCTCTCTGGACCTCTGCCCCCCCCTCTCTCTCTCTCTCTGTTTCTCTCTCGCTCTCTGGATATCTGCCTCTCTGTCAAGATTTCTGCCCCCCCCCCCCCCCCTCTCTCTCTCTCTCTCTCTCTCTCTCTCTCTCTCTCTCTCTCTCTCTCTCTCTCTCTCTCTCTCTCTCTCTCTCTCTCTCTGTGTGTCTCTATATAATTGTGTTCTCTCTCTCATTCCCATACCGGAGTTCACTCTTCCTAATTCCATCGTGTCTCATTTCTTTTTCGCACTTCACAATTTCCTCTCCCTCCTTCCTTCTCCCCTGGATGTTCCACCCCCCCCCCCCCCCCCCCATTCCGTCCCCTCTATCCCTCTCCCCCCTCTCCTCTGCCTCATCCATTCTCCCTCCCTCCCTCTCTCACTCCCTTTCCCTTCCCTTCTCTCCCTCCCCTCTGCCTCCTCCCTCCCCCTCCCTCCCTCCTGCTTCCTCCGTCCTCTCCCCGCTTTCCTGCCTCCTCTTTACCCTCCCTTCTCCTTCCATCCTTCCTTCCTCTAACCATCCTCCCTCCCCTCTCCTTCTAACTCTCCCTCACCTTCTCCTCCCCTCCCCTCCTCCCTTTCCCCCCCCTCAGTCCAGTGTCCGGCTCATGAGGTACGTTTCGACTCGACGGGGGTGATCCTCAGCCCTGGCTACCCGGACAGCTACCCCAACCTCCAGATGTGCTCGTGGCTGATCAACGTGGAGAAAGGCTACAACATCAGCCTGCACTTTGACCTCTTCCAGACCGAGAAGGAGTTTGACATCTTGGAGATCTTTGACGGTGAGTCGCTGGGGGGGTTATTCATGGTTGGATGAGAAAAACATAAGAAATAGTAAATCACACACACGCTTACCCACTTACCAGATGTCAAATTTCAAAATGTATGAGTCATATGTTTTTATCTGATAACCCAGACTTAACAGGTTATATGGACAGTGTGAATCCAAACAGACCTGCTGAATGACACTGACTAGACTATTCCATACTGTAATGGTGTACTCAATGCTTGGGGTCATTTAGCAAACTACAGTTAATTCTAGTAATCCATCTTTTAATCCAACCAGACTGATCTTTGTTCTCATGACTGTTTGACTGTGTTTGTGTGGCGGATGTCTCTGTATTCTTCTGTGTGTGTGTGTGTGTGTGTGTGTGTGTGTGTGTGTGTGTTCCTCTTTATGTGTGTTTGTGTGTGTCTGTGTCTGAGTGTGTGTGTATTTCTCTATCTCTGCGTGTGTGTGTGTGTGTGTGTGTGTGTGTGTGTGTATTTCTCTCTCTATCTCTCTGTGTGCGTGTGTTCCCCAGGCCCTAACATCTACAGCCAGTCGCTGGCGTCCCTGAGCGGGGACGTGGCCACGCCCTTCAGCCTGACCACCACGGGCCACCAGCTCCTCCTCCGCTGGTCCTCCGACCACGGCACCAATCGCCGGGGTTTCCGCCTCCGCTATGTGGGTGAGTATCAAAGTATGTATCCTGTTCAGTATACTCCGTTATTCTCTTTGTTTTCACACCGCACCTCACCACACGCCACCACACCTCACCACACCTCACCACACCTCAACACACCTCACCACACCTCACCACACCTCACCACACGCCACCACACCTCACCACACCTCACCACACGCCACCACACCTCACCACACCTCACCACACCTCACCACACCTCACCACACCTCACCACATGCCACCACACCTCACCACACCTCACCACACCTCACCACACCTCACCACACCTCACCACACGCCACCACACCTCACCACACCTCACCACACCTCACCACACCTCACCACACCTCACCACACCTCACCACACGCCACCACACCTCACCACACCTCACCCCACCTCACCACACCTCACCACACCTCACCACACGCCACCACACCTCACCACACCTCACCACACCTCACCACACCTCACCACACCTCACCACACGCCACCACACCTCACCACACCTCACCACACCTCACCACACCTCACCACACCTCACCACACCTCACCACACCTCACCACACCTCACCACACGCCACCACACCTCACCACACCTCACCACACCTCACCACACCTCACCACACGCCACCACACCTCACCACACCTCACCACACCTCACCACACCTCACCACACCTCACCACACGCCACCACACCTCACCACACGTTGGCACACGCGACAGCCTGTGACCTCATGACGGATTATAACTTGTCGCAACACGTGACGACACATATTATAACCAATCACACGCCATCGCTGTTCACGGCACATATAACACATCGCAACAATATCATAACTTATCTCAACACAACACAATTAAACAACATATATTCACACATTTATAAGAAGATGCTACCAGGGCCGGTCTGTTTCTAGGTCAGTTTGGTGTATTACACAATACTAATTAGTACCATATGAAATCTCTGTTTTGAAATGATGTTTATATTATTAGTATTATGAAGTATTTTCTTTTCTTCAGAATGTGTGGCCTATTTTGAAAGAATGAAACAGAATTGCCCTCGACTGTGCATCCATAGACTATCGTTACATGACCGTGACGTAACATTCACAGTCATGCTCCTCCAGAGTGTTGACGATCCAATCCAGTGTCTTTCGCCACGTGGCACGGGGCCGGCTGTCATCCTGGCTGATGCTGCTGGTCTATCCTGCGTCCCATCAGCAATGCTTCCCTCGTGCTCTCCTCCTCTGCTGGTTAAAAAAAAAAAAACGAATCCTCTTTCCGGTGTTTGATGAGCTGGAAGATGAGGGGGAAGGAGAGCGTGGGAAACCAATACCATTTGACAGGATGGAGCAAACACATCAATCCCCCCCCCCCCCCCACCCAAGTACAGCAGCATTGGAACAGGATGTGGCATCCAGTACAGGGAGACAGCCAGACTGCCAGTTAGCTTTCGCTGCTCCCATAGGACTGGGGCCCGCTATAGAGAGTACTAGAACACGCCTGTATTTGCAACGACGTATCATTTGAATGTGAGGTTTGGTATGTAAACACTGTTTCTCATTCTCCCTCTCTTCTCTTTTCTTTTCTTTTCTCTTTCTCTTTTTTCCCTCTCTGCTCCTCTCCTCTCCTAACCCCGCCTCTCTTCTCCTCTCCTCTCCTCTCCTCTCCTCTCCTCTCCGCTCCGCTCCGCTCCTCTCCTCTCCTAACCCCGCCTCTCTTCTCCTCTCCTCTCCTCTCCTCTCCGCTCCTCTCCGCTCCTCTCCGCTCCGCTCTGCTCCTCTCCTCTCCTCTCCTAACCCCGCCTCTCTTCTCCTCTCTTCTCCTCTCCTCTCCTCTCCTCTCCTCTCCTCTCCTCTCCTCTCCTCTCCTCTCCCCCCCTCCCTCCTCCCCTCTCCTCCCCCCTCCCCCTCCAGCTCTGTACTGTAGCACCCCAGACTCCCCCCAGCATGGCTTTGTAGTTAGCCAAACTGGGGGTCACCTGAACAGCGTAGTGCGATGGGCGTGTGACCGCGGCTACAAGCTGGTGGGGAGGGCCAGCGCCGTCTGCACCAAGACCCCCCATGGTTACTACGGCTGGGACTCCCCTGTGCCCGCCTGCCAGGGTAGGACCACCGCTTCCTCCCTCTGTGTGTGTCTGGCTGACTGACTGGCTGGCTGTGTGTGTGTGTGTGTGTGTGTGTGTGTGTGTGTGTGTCGGACTGACTGACTGCCTGACTGACTGGCTCACTGACTGTCTGTGTGTGTCTGTCTGTCTGTCTGACTGACGGTCTGGCTGACTGGCTGGCTAGCTGGCTGGGTGGCTGTGTTTCTGTCTGTGTATCTGTGTGGCTGTCAGTGAGTTTGTCATCAAAAAGTATCAGCCTGTGTTATTTATTTGTTTATTGGATCGGTGTCTGTTGTATTAATGGTGTGTCTGTCTCTCTGAGTGTGTGTGTGTGTGTGTGTGTGTGTGTGTGTGTGTGTGTGTGTGAGAGAGAGAGAGAGCGAGCGAGAGAGCGTGTCTTAGTGTTGGTGTGTGTGTGTGAGAGAGCGTGTCTTTGTGTTGGTGTGTGTGTGTGTGTGTGTGTGTGTGTGTGAGAGAGAGAGAGAGAGAGAGAGAGAGAGAGAGAGAGAGAGAGAGAGAGAGAGAGAGAGTGAGTTTGACTCGGTGCGGGTGTGTTTGCATTTTGTTAGCGGCTGAGCGGAGCCCCGGGGTGATTGAGGCCCCGTCCCGTCAGGTGGAGCAGCAGCGCAAATCAATCGTCTTTGTTGTGTCGATTTCCGCTGGCTGAAATGACTGGGCCAGCGGACGTCTGATTAACACCACCCACCTCTCGCCCCGGTGTGTTCCTCCAAACTAATTGGCTTCTTTGTTAGGCATGCACAAACACGCACGCACGCACACACACACACACACACACACACACACACACACACACACACACACACACACCGCCCCACTGAACCAGACATATACCTTTACACCTGCACACACACACATACCCACACACACACACACACACGCACACACATCGGCCCACTGAACCAGACATACCTTTACACACTAACATAAGTACCCAGGCGTCCCGTTGTTTAACAGGTTCAACCTGTACTGCGTTGATACATCTGGCCTTCAGTGTGTGTGTGTGTGTGTGTGTGTGTGTGTGTGTGTGTGTGTGTGTGTGTATGTATGTGTGTGTGTGTGTGTGTGTGTGTGTGTGTGTGTGTGTGTGTGTGTGTGTGTGTGTGTGTGTGTGTGTGTGTGTGTGTGTCTGCGTGTGTGCGTGTTCGTGTGTGTATGTGGCCTTCCAGCCGATCCCTCTTCAGGCCGAGGAAGGACAGCTGATGTCTACCTGAAGATACTCCTCCTTCAAACCAGATTATTCTTCAAAATGAATTCTCACGGCTTTCATACCTCTTTGTTTTGACACCATGGTCTGGCCCGCTGTACTGCGTTTCAGTTCAGGATCTTCTTTTGCTGATCCTGTTGGTATAGGATTTCATCGTTTCAATCTCTGTCTGTCTCTCTGGAGTGGAGGCCAAAGGAATATGTGTGAATGAAGATATATCTGGCACATAAAAAGAGGTGCTACTTGAATGTGATGTCCTGATTGGCTAGGCCTTTTGAAGCAGCTCAGCCTGCACTTGATGCTGGGCCTGGTGCACGTGTGCGTGCGTGTGTGTCCGGTGTGTGTGTGTAGTCCGGTGTGTTTGTGTGTGGGTTGCTTTGGTGCTTTTTATAGCTTGCACATGCTATTTTATGTAGTCTGTGTGTGTACATCTTTGTGTCTGTGAGTTTAAACCTGTTTGTTAGCTTGCGCGCGTGTGTGTGTGTGTGTGTGTGTGTGTATCTGTGTGTGTGTGTGTGTGGGTGGGTGGGTGTATGCCAGTGTGTATGTGTGAATGTACTGTTGTGGGTAACGATTGGTTAGGGTGTATATATAATTCTTGTTGCAGGCGTGTGCGTATTCTTTTTCTGTGTCTGCTGTGAGGAGGGGGGTGTTTGTTTGTTTGTTTGTTGGTGTGTGTGTGTGTGTGTTTGTGTGTGTGTATGTGTGTGTGTATGTGAATGGATTATCTACAGTATGCAGGTATGACTTATCTGTGTGTTTGTTTTTGTATTCTATGTGCGCAATAAACCATGTCAACACTCATGCATTTTGGTTTGTGTGAGTGTGAGTGTGAGTGTGAGTGTGAGTGTGAGTGTGAGTGTGAGTGTGAGTGTGAGTGTGAGTGTGTGTGAGTGTGTGTGTGTGTGTGTGTGTGTGAGAGCGAGAGCGAGCGAGCGCGTGTGAGAGTGTCTGTGTCACTAATTGCGTCGCTGTGTGTGTGTTTGCCTCCAGCTGTGTCGTGTGGCGTCCCTGCTGCTCCGCTGAATGGAGGGGTGTTGGCGGCGGACTACTCGGTCGGCACACGTGTGACCTACTTCTGTAACAATGGCTACCGGCTGTCCTCCAAAGAGCTGACGAGCACCGTGTGCCAGGCCGACGGCACCTGGAGCAACCTCAACAAGATACCTCGCTGCACAGGTTAGCGTTACCTCAACAAGATACCTCGCTGCACAGGTTAGCGTTACCTCAACAAGATACCTCGCTGCACAGGTTAGCGTTACCTCAACAAGATACCTCGCTGGACAGGTTTGCGTTACCTCAATGGCATACCTCGCTGCACAGGTTTAAGGTGGAGGGGGGAGAGGCAGAATGAACAGGAGAGGAAAAGAGGAAGGAAAGAAACAGAAGCAGGGAGGAGTTAAGAGAACGAGAGAGCATAAAAGAGGGCAATAGTTAGGATTAGTCCAGCTACCTAACTCCACAAGAAGACATCTCACGCAATACGTTTGAAATACTGTCTCTTACAGAATATTTCAGTTATTATATTTCAAAACTGTCACCATTATATCTGGACCAAGAATGAGGGGGATTGATGTGTAAGGGGAAAAAAACGACCCAGGCATATCATACTTATGTGTGTATTGTATTTCCCAGTCGTGGTCTAGATATCTTCAAAGCGAGATGTGTTGTTTTGCCCAGTCATAGGCTATATCCTCATCATTATCATCATCATCCTCATCCTCATCATAATCAGATGTGTTGTTTTTTTGTGCCCAGTCATGGTCTATATCATCATAATCTGATGTGTTTTTGTGACCAGTCATGGGCTATATCATCATAGCGAGATGTGTTGTTTTGCCCAGTCATGGTCTATATCGTCATATTGACGGGTGTTGTTTTTTGTGCGCAGTCATGGTCTATAACCTCTTCATCATCATCCTCATCCTCATCATAACAAGATGTGTTGTTTATTTGTGCCCAGTCATGGCCTATATTGTCATAATCAGATATTGTTTATTTGTGCCTAGTCATGGTCTATATCGTCATAATGAGGTGTCTTTTTTTGTGCCCATGCATGGGATATATCCATATCATCATCGTAATAAGAAGTGTTTTTTTGGTTTGTGCCCAGTCATGGTCTATATCGTAATAATCAGATGTGTGGTTTTGCCCAGACATGGTCTATATCATCCTAATGATGTGTTTTGATGTGCCCAGTCGTGGTCTATACAGTCATAATGACCTGTGTTGTTTTGATGTGCCCAGTCATTGTCTATATTGTCATAATGACGTGTGTTGTTTTTTTGTGCCCAGTCATGGTCATATTGTCATAATGGCGTGTTTATATATTTTTTTGCCCAGTCATGGTCTGCCCCAGTCTGAGCTCCTTCTCTCTGGACCATGGAAAATGGCGGATCGTCAACGGCTCGCACTACGAATACAAAACCAAGATCATCTTCACCTGCAACCCCGGTTACTACCGCGAGGGCCCCGCCCAAATCGAGTGCCTGGCCAATGGCGTGTGGAGCTGGAAGAGCGAGCGGCCGCGCTGCAAGAGTGAGTGACGGCCCCCGCCGTGTGCAGAAGCACTCAGACTCCTGGTCTCCGTCCGTACGCTGTGTGAAGATAGAGCACATTACAGACATCGGTTGGGCTCGCTGTGGCTAGCCTCGAGGCTCGGGTGGACGGGGTGTTTAAAAGCTTCCAACAATACCGTGTCATGTGGTGGTATTTGTGGCGACGGAGAATAGGTGTGGAAATGACTGCAGTAAGGATAGGAAGTAAGGAGAATTATGAACGATATTCGACAAAAGAAAATAGTGAGCATTATCCGGCGGTTAAGTAATGTGGCTCGCTCTTATTGCATTAAGGGTCGTTGACTTGGCGCTGCTATTAACTCTGAAGCTGAAAGCCAACCACTCTATCCTCTCCCTCTCTTTTTCTCTACTCTCTTTTTTCCGCTCGCTTTTGCACTCTTTCTCTCCCCCCTTTCCCTTTTCACACTCTGTTTCTCTGCTCCCCCCCCCCCCCCCTCTCTCTCTCTCTCTCTCTCTTTCTCTTTCCTTCTGTCTGCCTTTTCCTCACTCATTCACTCCATCTTTCCCACCTCCTCCTTGCAGTAATTTCGTGCGGGGAGCTGCCCACTCCTCCTAATGGGAAGAAGATTGGAACGCAGAGTGCCTTCGGATCGTCAGCCATTTTCAGCTGTGGCGCCGGCTTTGTTCTGGTGGGCCCGGCCGTCCGGGAGTGCCTTCTGTCGGGGCTGTGGAGCGGCCTGGAGACGCACTGCCTGGGTACTGACCCACAGACTTACAGCCACACAGTCACTACAGACACAGTCAATACAGACACTGCCATCAGTCACACGCACTGCACTTAGACCGAGACATGAACGAATGTTACAATATACTCTACACCCTTACGTTGAAATAAGTCCTACGACGAAAGCTAGTCAAGGGACCTGGGTAACCACGCAAACCCACAACATGATCACCGACACTCCACTTAAACTGGGAAATAACACACGTGATATAAAACTCTGACAGAGTTTGTTTATTTATTTATTTGCTTTTTCAAGTAATTTATTGTAGCCCGATATCACTCGGTCGGATTCGTCTAAACAACATTGGGCTGAGAAGAGCTCCCTATTTCAATTCAGTGAGGTGGGAGCAGATTGGGACTGTAAGTGGGTTCAGCTGTGACGGAAGCAGAGGGAGGAGAGCGCTTGCAGTGGCACGGAGATGGATATGCTGTGTCGCTGTACTCATGCACCAGACAACAAACATATCAGGAATCCGGGCTGGTTATATATTACAATATATAATATATGAGACGAAATCTAGCCCACTTTCACCTTGCGCCCGTGCTGTGTCTCTTTCTGTTGCTTAAGACTCCCCAAGTCTCCCAGCAGATCAGAAAATCCAGGCAAGTCATGTTGCCTGGCAACCCCTGATAGATTTCCAGGAAGTGTGAGCTCATTTGAGGGGGCCTTTTTCTGATTGTTTGCACAGGGATGTTTCAAGGCTATTGTATAGTGGGTTTGGTACCGCAAGTCGCACTCAAATCAAATCTCCGCCTGTGATGAAAACAGATAGTTTCAAATTGGACTTGGAATAGTAATAAGACGGATTTGTATTGTTAGGAATACACCCTGTAGCCTAGCCCTGTAAATCCCAAAATATGGACAGTGCGGTTGTGCGTGGTAAGAATCTGTATGTATGCTGAAACCTTAGGGAACGAGAGAGCGAAGGTTGAATTTATTGATGTGGGTAGGTGACAGAAGTTAGTTTACTTGTTTAAAATGGAGTCTTAGATAACATGATAGTCACGATTTGTTTTGATTACATCTTGTAACATTTTGTGTGAAATTCGTTGAAAATGTACTTTAGTACCCCGGCATGGTAAGTTAACAATAGCAGATGTCATTTTGAATTCTCAAAGAAAGTTGCATGATTGATGGCTGTATGGTTATAGACTTTTTTTTTTTTTTCATTTCTCTCCATTTGAGTGATTTTCATTCAGCTTTTGGTTTGAGGGTTGAATCAAATTGCGGCCACTTCGATCGAGTTGGATTAGAAGACTTTCGGGATGCAGTGAGTCAGTTGAGCTAGGTGGAGAAAAGATATTGTCTTCTTAAACTCTTTACGCTAATAGCAGTGACTCAGCTTCGCTCAGAGGATTTGAATCCAGTCTTTTCGGGCTAACGTTAGTGAAGAGCGCGTGGCGCCTGGTCTCTCTGGGTTTCCATCCCCCCCCCCCCCCCAGCTCGGTTTCCTGTTCTCCTTCTCCACTGGAGAGGAATCACAAAGCACTCGGCTGAAACGTGGGAGTGAATTAGGAAGAAAAAAAAAATCAAGCCCCGCATTAAGTCACTGGCAATTTCCTAGGTTTAAGTGGCAGAGGGAAAAGTCTCCCCCACAGATTCCTCTGCTCTCAGCGCGATTCATTGTTGCTGAAAGTAATGCGATTATATGCATCAGTGTATCGGGACAGATTTGAGGAATTTCTGATGTCTGTGCACGTGCGTGTGTGTGTGTGTGCGCGCGCGTGCGTACGTGTGTGTGTGTGCGTGCGCGTCTTCTCCCTCCTTATCACTCGGTCTTAGACAGCAGGATCCCACTCCTCCCATGTTGCCGCAGCTCTTTGGAGGTGGGGGGGAGTGGGCAGGGTTGGGTGGGCTGGGATGGGGGGGGGGGGGGTGGGTTAACGTACTAGTTAGATTGAGCCTGGGCCGATTACAGTAGCGACGATGAAAGTCACCTTATGGTTTGAAAACGTTTTTTATTTCCACAAATAAAAACCATACTCATCCCTATTTGATTGAAGTTCTCCCTAGAAGAATTGCACATTGTCTACGGCTTGGAAACTATTTTTTTTCCAGTACTGTATCAAGCTGGCATGTTTTTACAAGCCATACAGTTGGAATCAAGCTCATCTTTGCAAGGCAGAGATTTGATCAAAAAGATAAGATAGATAAGAGATTGATGGATGGATAGGCCTTTATTGAAATAGGACTCTTTTTTTACATTTAAAATCGCTTTATTAAAACATGAAGGCGTAACTAGTACATCCACTGTGGAAGAAAACAGAGTCTTCAGGTTCAGGTAGTACTGTATGTAACATCAGTTTGTGAGAATTTATTCAGAGTTATATCATAACACAATCATGGAAAAAGGAAATATGACTTGTTTGTCAATGGGCCTCCTTTGAACAACACTACCCAATGAAGGTGGTTCACTACCTAGGTGGAGAGCCCCGCACCAGAGTCTACGCAGAATACTTATACCCTGGCAACAGCAACACGATCCTGGCTTAGTATAAACAGGCGATAACCGAATTGGGTGAAACAGTCACAGTTCTAACCCTTATCAACTGACCCAGACATGGTGGTACCAGGATTCCTAGCACATGCCTAATATGATTACGTCACTGTAATAACCGATATGGCAATCCATAAACAATAATTATGCAAACCATAATACGGAAATGTATGATTCTTTTGACACCACAACTACAACTCTGTGAAACTAAGCTGGCGTTGTTCCCGTTCGTCATTCCAGCGGGTCACTGTGGCATTCCGGAGCACATCGTCAACGGCCAGGTGATCGGGGAAAACTTTGGTTACCGGGATACGGTCGTGTACCAGTGTAACCCGGGCTTCCGACTCATCGGTTCCTCCGTCAGGATCTGTCAGCAGGACCACAACTGGTCCGGACTGCTCCCCGCCTGCATCTGTGAGGACCGTCTTTCTCGCGCACACTCGCTCACTCTGTGTGTGTGTGTGTGTGTGTGTGTGTGTGTGTGTGTGTGTGTGTGTGTGTGTGTGTGTTTCTGCTTCTGAAGATGGGTGTTTGTGTGTATGCGTGTGTGTGTTTCTGCGGCTGAAGATGTGTGTGGTGTCTGTGTTTGTGTGTGTGCGTGCCAAAGGGGAATGTCTGTCTTTCAATGTGTGCATGCCCTTTTGATATGTGTTTGCAGGGACCACTTCAATAATCAACAAGGTGTGTGCATATGTGTGTATGTATGTGTGTGCTTAAGTTAGAGAGCATCTAAGTAAGACAAGAGAGGCAGGTTTTAATAAATAATACAAATAAACTTTACTGATATAAGAGTCACACATAAAATGCAGCTCCAGGGGCTGAACATAAAAGTGGAAATATATACATATGCATACACACATAAAAATACATGCACATATATATATATATCGATGAATAGATCTCCATGCTGAACCAGCTGTGTGATCTCCCCATCTCTCTCATTGGGCTATGGAGTGTACCGTGTTTAGCCTCAGTTATAACTACTATGGATCCCCTTCAGTCCTCACCGCTAGCTAGTCAGGCCACGTTCCTCTTAGGTTAGTGCTTTGATAATCACATCGATATCTGGCTCTGGCATTTGTCACTGTATGCTTGTATTGATATTAATATGGATCAGCTCTATTGACTCCCCTCTCCTCCTCCGTTCGAACCCCCATCCCCACCCCGCTCTCCCCCGTTTACAACGCCTGCCACCCCTCCTCCCTCCCTCCCTCCCTCCCTTCATCCTCCCTCCGTCCACCCTGGCTCCCTCCTTCCCTTCCTACCTTTCACCTCTACCTCCCTGCCTCCCTCTCTTTTTCCCACCCTGCCACCCTGCCTCTACCCTTCCCTCATCTCTCCTTCCCTCCTTGCCACCTCTCCTCCCTCCCCCTCCCTCCCTCCCTCCCTCCAGCCGTCACCTGCGGCCACCCGGGCAGCCCCATCTACGGCCGCACCACTGGGGACGGCTACAACTACAACGACGCCGTGCGCTTCTCCTGCAACAAAGGCTACACTCTGGAGGGCCCTTCTGGAGCACAGTGTCAAGCCAACCGACAGTGGAGCCAGCAGCCGCCCACCTGTCGAGGTAGGCCGGGTGTAGGGGGTGGGTGGAGGGGTCTGTCCAGGCAGTGCAGGGGTCCACAGGGTCCCGGCTGTTGGGTCAGACGGGTGGGTGGAGGGGTCCCCCTGGACCAGTGGAGGAGGCCATATCTAAGGCTCTAGTTGCTATGGGGAACAGTGTAGAGTCAAAGGTGGTTGAAAGCCTTTGTCAGTGAAAACATTTCTATTTATTTATTGATTTTATTTCTCTTTTGAAAAGCATAATGTTGTTGTTTATTTACTTGTAATTTCGATGGGAACATCATGTTTTATTGCGGCTAAAAACATCACCAAACTTTCTGTTTTATGTCGAAGTTAAAAAACTTTGAATTCCCAGTGGTACTCCCAGGGTTGCATAGCAACCAGGGCCATAGCTCCAAGAACTTACATTGTGATTCTGTACTCTTTGATAGCTCTCCCCAAGCTGCTGTCTAACGTTGTCCGGCTAGAAATGTGGTCCCTGTGGAAACTGAACCCCAAGGAGGCACTGTTGATGGAATGCTATTTTTAGTTCCACATTGTAGCGTTACATCAAGAAAGGTGCAAGATGAGCAGCACTACTTACAGAATTATGTTTGAAAAATAAAACAAAACAAATCGATGAACATTAAATATATTGACATAGTAATAATAGATTGATATAGTAGTATGATTATTTTGCGTCTCTCTATAAAAATAATAGAGTTTAGGCCATGACTCTGAAGAAAAACTGGGTAAAAGAATAACTTTTTGAAATAACACATCTTCTTCCTCACCAGAAAATCGTTCAAAAAATAAATAAATGAAAACGAGTCCGGGAGGTATTGTTGACCTGTATATCTGTTTCATACCCTGAGATCCTAATCTCTGTTTCGATAGAATTTTAAAGTTCAGTTTGTTTTGGACCCACCCAATCTCTCCTGATAACCTGCCCTCCATCGTTCAGGCTCCCCAAACAGAAACCACTGTTAATTCCCGGGTGTTCCATCCGGAGACTAAGGTCTGCAGTGTTCTCTGTCCTTTATTGTTAGTCCATCCTGGTACGCTGGCAGCTGGACTGCTTGCTTCAACCAGTTTCTTTGCAGCCAGACTATGTGTGAGGCAGAAAAATGTGCCCAAGCTTTCTTCCCCCTTGTTTATTTTTTTAGATACCAGCAGCGTTGTGCAGCATTTTAAGCGTCGTTAATATTTAATATAAAAAAAAAAAATGTAATATTTATGTAGCAGTGATTTTAGTTTTCTCTGAAGGCCTATTCATAGTGTAAACGGTAAACGTGTGATATCTATATCGAGGTCTTTTGGAGCTATTTGATTAATAACTGGCTGTAGATAAGTGGTTTGCTTCTACCTCAGCCGAGAGATGGAGTGACAGGGGGCTTGAATTACTTTCTGGGCCAGGCAAATGATATGAGTTATCAGATTCATTAGACAGGCAGGCGTTTTAACCACTCGGGGTCTTCCTTCTTTTTATTTAATTATTTGTTAATTGTTCTCTACGTATTTTTGAAGTTACACTTTCTCATTAAGACAGACATCCTGGAAACCCTGGGCTTACTCAGGGTCAGGGGTGTGGCCACAGTTGTGGTCCAGCTCTACTGGGACAAAGGACCTCCTTGGTCGTGCACGGACAGTAATGTGCACGTTGTACGGACCCCGACTGTGTTGCTTTGACATTGTGGATTAGAAATAAATCCATTATTTTTCCATTATTATCGATCTAAATGAATCCACTGCCAAATATTAGAGCTTGTTAAAACTCGAACGTGAGATTTTACCAGACCCTAGCAAATCAAGACTGGGGGCACATGCCCCAGTAGAAGGGGCATAGAAACACCCATGACTTAGATTATTCTGATGTGTTTGAAGCACATTCATACATTTTAGTTTAAGGACGCCTTAGCACAGATATGTTTATAGAAAGTGACACAAGACAGGCAATTCAAGTTACAGAAAAGTGACATGCACATTGATTACAAATTGAAAAAGACTTAATTAAGCAGAACCAGAAAAAGCTGCTGTTAATTTTATGTACAACTTAAATGTCTGGGCCTAATATCAGCTTCTGATTACTGGTTAATGTGCATTATGTATATAATTTAAATCGTTCTTGAAGTAGTCATCAAGTCTTGGGGGGAAAAAAAGATAATTGAAAAATGTAATTGCTTCAAGTGTTTGTCTCTCTCAAAACAAACCACTCAAAATGATTTAATCATTCCATCAAAGAAGCAACAAGTTAAACAGGAGATTCGATTATAATTGTCTGTATGTTCTTTGCTCTTCTCTTCCCAGTGGTAAACTGTACAGACCCCGGCCTCCCAGCCAACTCCATCCGAGAGAGCAAGATCGAGCACGGCAACTTCACCTTCGGAAGCGTGGTCTTCTACGACTGTAACCCTGGTTACCACCTGTTCGGGTCCTCCGTGCTCACCTGCCAGCCCGAGGGGCACTGGGACAAACCCCTCCCCGAGTGCATTGGTGGGTCGGCTCGCTTGCTCGATGACGTGACAGTTCACTCGACACCCCCCCCCCCCCCCCCCCCCCCCCTTCATCCCCCTACTAACTGTGTCTCCCTCCCACCTTTGAAATCAAAATCGATTTTTACGGCTTGTACAAAGTATCCCCTCCCTTTGAGATCCAAATCACTTTTTGCAGCCTGCACTGACTTACTAACTAAATCTTAATTACGCCGTAGTGTTCACCCCCCATTGTGGCGCCTTGTCCTCGCACGGCTAGGCCTGCAGTGCACTAACCCGTTGTGTGATTTAGTGGTAAGGTACTTTATGCAGCTTTGTCTTCGCGGC
The DNA here is from genome assembly GCA_017639675.1 of Aplochiton taeniatus. Lineage (NCBI taxonomy): Eukaryota > Metazoa > Chordata > Actinopteri > Galaxiiformes > Galaxiidae > Aplochiton > Aplochiton taeniatus. Next base: position 4,615,473 of record CM030178.1, read on the forward strand.
CCCGGCTCACTATGTGGCAAACCTTAAAACAAGCCCGCAGGGTGGGTTCGGTTGGGAGCTACCTAGCTACACTGTTTCAATCCCTTAAGTTTGTGTCATAGCTTTTTCTTATCCTTTAAATGTCACTCTTTTTTCGTTCACTTCTGTGGTTCAGAGCCGCCTATCTTATAGGTGGGCAAAGCTGTTTTCAGCATATAACGTAATTTAATACTTTTACTTTCTTCTTTTTTTTTTTTTTTACTTATTTTTATTTGCCTCCGGTTCAATTTCAGCAAATATGTTAATCCAGTTTAACGTGTCATATTCCCCGTCCCAAATGATTGACCGTAATGCAAGTTTACTCTTATTTTTAGTATGCTGGAGCAGGTTAGAAAAAGCCTAGCGTCAGTGACCGCACGTTTTTACCACCTGACCCGTGGAGCGCCCCTAGGCTGATGCTAATGCTAATTGTAGCATTAACTCGCAGCCTTGCCTGTGTTCTCAATACCTCGTCGAGTTTGAATGGGAAGGGTTTTCAGCCTGTGTGACCGATAGCAGCAACAGCTGTGTGGAGGCTGTTAGTCGGCTGGTTAGCTGTCAAGTTGGGCTACTGTTGATAGAAATGGGGGTAGCTCCGATATCAACACATAGAATGCTAATTACATAACAACCGCCCGAGAATTATGGCGGGGTGTAATGATACTGAAGAGGTCTCCATATTGGACGGTCATGTATTTCAGGGTAATGGGGTATTTTTTTGTAAGTGCTCCTAGTGTCAAATGCATAACGCAAAACAAGCTTTTAAAATGTTACCGAGCGTAAAGTAGCCGGGCACTTAGAAAACAAACCCATTAAATTAAAATAAGCCTACATTTAGGAACACGATGAGAGTTTTTTTCGGTGTCAAAATCCTTTTCAGCACTTCAGAGCACTTTTAGAGGTATTTTAAAGTGCTTTGTCTGTTTTGAAGGTTTGTTTACATGCAACGCTTATCCAAACTGACTGCGGTTGGACACTAATGGCAATTTAAAATGCTATCCACTCTAAAGAAATCCATTGTTAATTGTATTGGTGAGCTGTTGAGGCAGGGCCACCGGAGATCTTATGAATCTCTTTTAATTAGGAGTCTTTGGCTTTTAATTGCCAAAGGACACTCAAAGTAACGCTGGTCCTTAGCAGGGCTGATGTTAACTGGAACCCTTACTTCAGGGATTATCAGGTGTTCTGTGGTGGAACAGATTAGATTTGACAGTTATCCAATGTGAAGCGTCTGTGGGGTTTAGAAGAGTGCTATATATAAATAAAATGTATTATGATTACCATCATTATTACTGTGCATGGACAACTTGGAGTTAACTTTGAACTTCATGTCTGGAGTCTAATGCAAACAAATCCAAAGTCAGATGTTTTTTTTCTGTTCGTGTTGTGTGATTTATGCACCTTGCTCCTTTTTTTAGCCCAAAGATACTTTTTTGGCGTGGTTGAACCTGTTTAGTATACTATTTTCCCTCCTTAATCCTGTTTTCCCTTATCTCTCTCTCCACCTCTTCATGTTTTCCATTTTCCATTGCCTCATTTCTTGTTCTTCTCGGTTAACTTCTTTTTCCGCCCTTTCTCTCTCTTTCTCTCTACCTCTATGTTTTTTGTACGTCCTCTACTCCATCTTTCTGTGCCCCCGCTTTCTTTCTCCCCTTTACGTATTTGTCATTCTTTCTCTTTTCTCTCCCTCCCTCTATCTCTTCCCGCCTGCCCCTCCAGAGGTCGACTGCGGCCCCCCGGGTGCCCCCCCTTACGGCGTCCTGTCAGGGGACAGGTACACCTTCGGGTCCTCGGTGAGGTACTCCTGCTCCGGCGAGAGAGAGCTGAGAGGAGAGGCCCTGCTCACCTGTCAGCTCAACAGCCACTGGAGTGGCCCCCTGCCACACTGCTCAGGTAGACCCGCCCGCCTGGCGCGCTCCCTACGCACAGCCCTGTTACCCACACAGCCGTAACAAATCAAAAAAGCGCATCCAAAGCGCGCATCCAAAGCGCGCCCCGCTCACCTGGCTGCAGCCTGATTGGCTCTTTTGGGATCCGTTTCGATTCCTGTCTGGTGTTGCTATGGGGTTCTAGAAGGTTCCGGAAGGCTGGTGAACGTTATATAATGGGATTCAGAACTCATCCCTCTTTCCCCTGGTCTCTTTGATTCGAGATCTGTCGAGCCCTTTAATTTGGCTTCCAGTGAGACATTATTTTATCACAAGTCTGTCGCCCTAGAGCCGCTTTGATCATTGTGATTTATAGCATATGAATATGAGATCGGTGGGTCCAGTAAATGGCTGATTACATTACCAATTTAGATTATGTTTTGTTGTGGCCAAAAGATTACCGCTACATTTTTGCTCCGCAATTTCCCACAGCTTCTGTCAATTACCTGCCCCCCCACCCCCACCCTCCCCCACTCCTTCACTTGAAAAAACAGAGACACTTCTGAGGCTTAACTTTTCTGGCGAGCTTCAAGTCCCCTCCCGGCTCCTCCCACTCCGTGGCTCCTGAATGCCTCTGACGGTGGAAGTAAACTCCCCTCTCTGCCTGTCCGCCGTTCGCTCCACTACCAGCAACCACCATCACCACCAGGCTGCTCCTGAAACTCACTGACCCGGAAAGGAGGTTTTCAAAGCATCGTCGTCTCACTGGGAGCCATTTTGTCTGTAGAACGCCAAGATGTGCTGGGGCTGCTGCTGTGGCTTGGGGGTTTACAGCATGACCGCCCGAACCACTCATTATTTGACGTCTTCTTCTTCTTCTTCTTCTTCTTCTTCTTCACTCCCTCTTCAACTTCCTCCTCCACTTCCACTTCCTGTGTGCTGATTTGTCAAACTTGTCGAACTTAATTCCTGAGTTTTCTGTGAACTGCATGTTCTAGATGTCTCACATCTACGATCTGCCACTGGCTGCCAACGTGATTGAACGTCTCAAATGCGGTGCCCCTGTCACCTCTATTTACGGAGGCTTTTCCAGCAGACGTGTAATCAAGAGCTCTTACATAAGGAACAGATTAGGGGGAAAAAAACTCCCATTAGTGTGTTATCACTGGCCTGTCTGAAGCATTCCATTTTGGGGAAATCAATGCTGGTTTTAAAGGAGTGTTGGTGGCGCCTGGCTGTAAACGAGATAAACGATAATGCTGATATGGCGCCCGGTGTTTTCATGTTTCCCCGCTCCCTGTCTAAACGCGTGTCACACTCGGCCTAGCGTTTTTCCCTGACGAGGGCCTGCAGTGGTAGCAGTTAATCACTGCGCTGACATTTACACGGTGGGATAAGATGGCCGCCCGCCCTCCCGGCCTGGCATGGGGGTCTGAGGGGAGGGGAGGGGAGGGGAGGGGAGGGGAGGGCAGGGGAGGGAGGGAGGGAGGGAGGGAGGGAGGGAGTCGCAGCCTCAGAGAGCTGGAGGGTTCACTGGAGGTACAAACCGTACCATTTCCTAGACAGACTGCACTCAGATAAAACATCTACCTCCCCACCCCGCCGCACCACCCATCCGCCTGTCCTTCACTGCAGCCTGGCCATTATCCTGAAGATAAAAAAAACCCTACCAAAGCCTTTCTTCCTTTGCCATTAAGTTTTCCTCTCCCGCCTTGCTCTTCCCTCTCCCCATCCATTCCTCCCACAGTCTCTCCGTTTTCCTCCCCTCCGTCCTACCTTCCTCTTCCCTCACCCCGAGTTGAAGTGACATGACAGCCTCAGCACACTGGCCACAACAGGAGCCGGAGAGAGGAGAGCAGGAGAGCTGGCTGGAGTTCACACAGGATACAGTGCTGGCCTAATTAATGGGCTTAGAACTGTCAGAAGGCATAGAGAGAGCCGGCGCCTCACCTTAGCAGGGACGGCTCATGAAGGGTGGGAAGCTGCTGCTGAGGCACACACACACACACATTACACACACACACACACACACTCACACAGCTTACACACGCGCACACAGACACTCAGACCTTACAGATACATACACACATTTTACACAAACACATACATTACGCACACACTCACACACACTCACGCACGCTCACACACCCTGAAGATAGCAGACATGCCGACAAACATACACACATTCTGAGTCGCACAATGAGTGTGCACACCTGGCACCCACACGCCTGAACACATACACACAGAAGATGGCAGGCACACTCGTAGAGTCACCCACCCGCAGAAATACACACATTCTGTTCCGCACACTGGGTGTACACACACGCACACACACACACACACAGCCGGAGGTCCAGCTGTGCTGATGGGAAGTGACGGGGAGTGGCTCCTGTCCAGACAGACACCGTGGCGTTGTGAGTGGCGGCAGCCGCCATGCCGGAGCGACAGCTGAGCGAGCACGCCCCCGCCATCGACTGGTCCCCACAGACAAATGGCGGTGGTGTTCACTTCCTGTCAGGGCCAAATCACGCGGCGGGCCAACACCGCCTCTAAGAGTGACGCGGGAGGACAGTCACACCCCATATCACTCTCTCGTCCATGTCACCCCTCCTCCTCCTCTTCTCTCCCTTTCTCTCCTCTGTCCGTTCTCTCTCTTTTTGTACAGACGGATACTTTTCATGTCATCCCCCTCGACAGGTTCCCTGGTAGTACTGAGCTGGCCGAGAGCCAGCAGCCAGTCCTGTCAGAGGCTGCTGGGTTTGCGTGTGGTTACTTCCGTAGAGAGGTGGGGGCTGCTGGGTAGCGTAGTTCGTCTACCCAGCACGGTTTTGCAATCTCCTCTCCTCTCTTCTCTGGTCTTTCTCTCTTCCACTTCCACACACTCTCTGTCCCTCTCTCTCTCCATCCCTTCCTCTCTCTCTGTCCGTTCCTCTCTTTCTCTGTGTCCATTCCTCTCTCTCTCTGTTCATTCCCTGCTCTCCCTCCATCCCTTCCTCTCTTTCTTTCTCTCCGTCCCTTCCTCTCTCTCTTGTCCCTCTCTCTCTCTCTCTCTCTCTCTCGGTTGGGTCCATGCACCGGATGGACGAGTCCCAAATGGTAACGTGTCACTAAGCACACTCCGGTGCGACGTGGCTTTCTCTCGGCGAATGATCACTGGTCGTCAGCTCGTCGTCAACAACGAGGCTCCCCCGCCACTGAGGCCCTGGGACGTCTCTGCTGCAGGCGGTGATCATTCCAAACAAAGAACCCCCGTTCAGGAAAAACGCCTTTTCCGTGACGTGGCCTCAATCATCCCACGGCGTCCGCACCTGGCTGCTTTCTAACGACCACTTCTGGTTTTTATGGACGCTTCTTTTATGTGGTCGAGGAGGGGCATAACCGCAGGGATCCGTCAAAGGGTGCTGGCTGTGGCACCACCGCTCAGCGTAGCGCTCTGTTTTATCACTGCTGAAAAGGGTAGGAGGGATGGGGGGATGGAGAGAGAGGGAGAGAGAAGCAGGGAGGTTAGAGGGTTTAGTGACTGATAGGGAGTGAGAGATGGTGGTGGAAAGAGTCGGGTGGGAGAAAAGAGTGATGAAGGGTGTAGAGTTAGAGTTGATAGAGGGAAAGAGAAATATATGTATAGAGAGAGAGAGAGATAGAGGTACGTTTATAGAGAGGGAGAGAGATACATGTATAGAGATATATATATATATATAGGGAGAGAGATAGAAGGAAAGAGAAAGAACGAGGAGGAGAGGAGGATGAAGGAGAGATATAGACAGAGATACAGCATAGAGACAGTAAGGGAGAAAAGAAGATGAAGATAAACCGGGGAAGAATGAGAGAGGAAATGAGCGTCGTCCTCACCCTGTGTTTCTTCATTTTCCGTCCTGTGTGTGTGGTGTGTGTGTGTGTGTGTGTGTGTGTGTGTGTGTGTGCGTGCGGGCGTGCGTGCGTGCGTGTGTGTGTAGGAGACTCGGCGGGCTCCTGTGGGGACCCGGGCACCCCCTCCCACGCCAGCCGCGAGGCGGGAAACTTCAAGCTGCGGAGCAAAGTGCGCTTCACCTGCGCCGCGGGACACACGCTGTTCGGCTCGGCCGAGAGGATCTGCTTCCCCAACGGGACGTGGTCGGGACGCCAGCCCTTCTGCAAGCGTGAGGGGGCGACCGCTAAATGCCTTACCACAGCGGGGGGTGGGGGGGGGGTCATCTGCCGGGTTGTAGGGGTTATAGAAACAGGCTAGCGAGCACACACACACACACACACACACTCACACACATTCAAACATGGTTTATACTTTAGACACAGGCAGACAGGAGTGAGCTGGGCTTGGGATGTGCCACGTTCACTCTTTCTAATCTCTGTAGACGTGTGTGAATATTAACCACCGAAAGTCCACGCATTTCCTCAGCACCATGTCAGTGGGCATTCACTGTGTGTGTGTGTGTGTGTGTGTGTGTGTGTGTGTGTGTGTGTGTGCGCGTCAAGTGATTGCCAGCCACTGCCAGCTTCATACAACACACCCTGTTCCAATTGAAACCACTTTCGCATTTTCCAGGCAATTAAGTGATTGAGAGGGCACATCAGTGTGATAATGAAAGGAGATGGTGAGCCGAGGAAACACTCCAGACAGTCCTCCACTGGGCCACTGCCACATAAGCCTCCCCAACACTCGTGCAGCTCCATAAACGCTCCCCCTTTCCCTCTGACAACAATTAAAAGCCTATTAAATATTTGGTTCCTTTGCCTTTTCGTTCGGCTTAATGTTCTGTCGTGGAGGTTTTAAAACAATTTGCAGGGTTGTTTGGGTTGCACCAGGCGTGGAAGATTAGATAATGACAGCCATGCCATGTATGGTGTTGTAGCCTTACAGCCTGTTATGACAGTTGGACATTAAATTATTTCACGAAAAATGATGTCACAATAATAATAAAAGTAAATAAATAAAACGTTAACCTTTTGCTGTCTCTTCTTTCTTCCCTTCCAGCGGTGCATTGTGGGAACCCCGGTACGCCGGCCCATGGCCGTATTTCCCACATGGGCGGGACCACGTTTGGCAGCTCCATCCTGTACACCTGTATGGACGGTTACCTTCTGACGGGCCCGCCCACAAGACAGTGTCTGGCCAATGGCACGTGGTCCAACACCGCCCCGAACTGCAGCTGTAAGTGTCCAAACAAAAACACAAATAAAAACCGTAAACATGTTCAACCGTTTATTTACATTGGCCCGACGTCTTGTGTATTAATGATAACATTAAAAAGAATAAAGAGCTGGTCTCTGCCTAGATACTGCTTTGCTAGGCTTCTCCTCTTAAGCCTGAGGAAATAACACGTTTTGTACTTCGGTGAAGGGCCGGATTGAATTTCTCATCTCTGTAAGTGCAACTCGAAGGGTGTAGATTCAATCTGGTTATGGTTTAAGAAGCAGTAATAATGTGTGTCTCACACGAACGTGCATGATTAATATACAGATGACATACCAAAGGCTTTTTGCCATTGTTCCATTGTGTGTCCTGCTAATATAGACACACATTAAGACTGAAAACCAAAGGAGACCTCCCCCTCCAGTGAGCTAGAGTGGATCTGACAGGCAGGGAGCCGTGTGGAGCCCCCATAGCGAAGGCTTTTAAAGCACATGTGCACTCCCTATTCACTACTGGGGGTCGTCAATACGAATCTATAATCCACAGTACATTAACAGGAAAAAAGAAGTGAAAAAACGACTTATTTCTGTGTGCACTTGTCTAAAGAGGCGTAAGTCATTGTCAGGACTCGGGACTACTTGAGCGCGCTCTCCATTGCATCTCCAACAGATGATGGGCAAACGTGTATTTTCAGTCGATGATAACTTCATCGCTATCTCGAGAACTGGAAATCTGTGTTCCGGGCGTTTTACGTCATTAGGAATGTGTGTGAAGTGTTTTGAGAGCTCTCCGCTAGGAAGACTTCACTCTGTCAAAGTCTCCTCAATAAGCCTCGCACACCGTAACTAAGACACCCGTCGATATCTCACTCAACGGGGATCGGAAATGACTGGGTTTGACAGAATTAGACCCAATTCGTTTTCCTGTTCCCAAAGCCTGCTAGAGCGTTTTTTTTTCTTCTTCCCATTCTGTTGCTCTAATTGGAGCACAGTAGCGGATAAAGGCCTGGGATTGGATCCCCCCAATTTAGAGAATATTTTTCAATTTGAGGAATGAAATGAGCCTTTGGTGAGATTAGATAGAGAGACATATACTGGATATAGAGAAAGATAGAGAGACATCCACTCCATATAGAGAAAGACATACAGAGATATGGAGAGACACCCACTGCATATTTATTTTGTATACATATATATATATATATATATATATATATATACATATATATACATATATATATATACACACACATATATACAGTATAGAAAGAGAGAGAGAGAGAGAGAGGAGAGAGAGAGAGAGGCATACCATACTTAGAAAGACAGACGGAGAGAGGGAGCCATAGAAAGAAATAGAATGCATACAGAATGAGAGGGAAGAGTAAGAGTTACAAAAGCAGCAAGCGAGACAGGGAAAGTTCCAAGGACTGTGTGTGCGTGTGTGTGTGTGTGTGTGTGTGTGTGTGTGTGTGGGTGTGTGTGGGGGGGGGGGGGGTGTTTGTGTGCATGCGTGCGTGTGTGTGTGCGAGCATGAAGAATATAGACAAAGGGAGAGTTAGGCTATAGAGAGAACAACTGAGACCGACACTACTTTCCGTGCAAGGAAGCCGTTTTGGGTAGAAACCTTCCGAGAATAGTCGTAAGGCCCCTTTGTCTCGGCGCCTTTCTGATGCCCAGGCCTTCCTCCTGCGCCCGGTCAGCCCTCCTCCTCCTCCTCCTCCTCTCCTTCCTGTTCCTTTGAACAATATGTAGAGACACGTTTTGCGTAGCCCAGAGGTGCCGCTTGCTTTCTTCCCTCTCCCTCCTTTTCTCCTCTTTCCTTCTTTGATGCGCTCAGCGTCATCCCCCCATCCCTGGCGTGCGCTTTCTAATCCTCTGCTGAGCTGCAAACGGCGCTGATGTAACTTCTCCTCCTCCTGCCCCCCCTCTCCTTCTCCTCCTCCTCCCCCCCCCCCCCCCCCCCCCCCTCTTCTCCTCCTCCTCATCGTCTCCCCGACTGCAGCTGTCACTGCCATGTTTCGCCGAGACCAAGCCCTGAGCCGCCTGCCCTTCCACCCTCCTCTTCCTCCTCTTCCTCTTTCTGCCGCTCGTCGTCTCCCTGGCCACAGCTGTCAGGGGCAGGCTGGGGGGGTGGGTGGGGGGGGGGGGCTTCAGGCCCTCTGCCCCCCCCCCCTCCCTCTCTCTCATTAAAGGTCCATTAGAGCGCCACTCGTTTTCACGCTTCATGCTTTATTGATTGTCTAAGGTTCCCGGATCAAAGTACCCCCCAGCTCTCAAGGAGAAGGGAAAAGTTTTCTTTGCCCGAGCTTATTTGTGCAGTCAGTTGCATGCAACTCTTTCACTGTGGGCAATACGTTTGCAAAGGGAGATGTTATTGTGAGGGGGCAGCAGGGAAAGTGCCAGTATTTCTTTAGTGTGTTGCTAGTTGCAGGCTTACTATGCAGTCTGTTGACTGTGTGTTATTCAGGAGGACATGACAGGGAGAAGGTTTGTCTGTGCCTGGTTTAATCACGCGGCGAATTGTTTACAATAAAACTTTTATGACAAGTCCAGAATTTGGAAATCTGTTTGTGTGTGTGTGTGTGTGTGTGTGTGTGTGTGTGTGTGTGTGTGTGTGTGTGTGTGTGTGTGTGTGTGTGTGTGTGTGTGTGTGTGTGTGTGTGTGTGTGTGTGTGGAGGTAGTTGTTTTTGATTGTTTGTAGACAGTTGTGTGTTGTTCGTATTGATTTTCTTTCTGCTTCTTCTCCGCGGTTAACTGGTTCCGTAGCAATCATGTGTGCGTTGAGGGGGGGAATAGCCCGTGCTGGGCTGGGCCGGGCCGGGCCGTGCTGGAGCTCATGAATGTGGAAGGTGGCTGGTCCACCCACAGAGCCCGTAGCCAGAAGAAGATGCTCCATTCAGACCTTGGCAGCCAACAAATACAGCACACAAATGCTGTTTAGTTTAGTTCAGAACTGGCAACCTCACTCCCATAATCTACTGGGTAGATGTAGAGTGGACATAGAGATAGAAGATTGGGAATAGAGTGCAGATTGACACACACTTAAACACACACACACACACGTGTGGAACTCTGCAAGCATTACAAATGAGCAAAACAAACACATTACAAATACAAGTGCAAGTGGACTGATAGCGAAAAGACCGGCCACCTTCACGCGCACACACACACACACACACACACACACGACCGACCGCTGCTACCGCTGTGTTGAACGTCTCCTGAGTGCGTTTCCGTTTGACAAGTGGCTTGTCTTTAATTCATGTCTTCCTTTGGGCTATGAAATGGCTGAAACACATCCTTTATTTAAATCACCTGTTGTACCTCGTCATGGCTGCCGTGGGTTCGAGTGACTTGATGAAGGTCTCACACACACACACACACACACACACTGGGACGTATACATGTACTGGGATATATTTAAATCATCAAACGACTTGAGGACGCTCTCTCACACACACTGGGACATGTATATTCATGTTCCCCCCACCTCTCAGGGCAGGACATTGTGGTGTCGGCCTGTCACGAGAGAGAGAGAGAGAGAGAGAGAGAGAGAGAGAGAGAGAGAGAGAGAGAGAGAGAGAGAGGGGCTGCAGTCTGTTTCCGGGGGAGAGGTAAACTCACCCAAACCCTCTCTGACAGTTTGAGGCCCCCCATCTCCTTTCCAATGTTCTCTGTGGATCTGTTTAAAACACCACTCGGCTGATTCCTTGGAACATGCAGTTGAGTACCGGTTACAAGTTACACGACAAACAAGTTTACCTCAAATATTTAGTCGCCTTTGATTCTTTTTCGATGACTTATTCACTCAGCTGTGGATGTGAGTGTCTTGGCCTGATTTTCCAAAATGTATCCTTTGAAAATCTTTTTGCTGTTCAACACGTTCCAAGGTTGGTAATGGTAACTTAGGCAACCGTTCCAAGGTTGGACTCCAGGGTCGCCCGACTTAAAGGAGTAGTTCACGACTTTGGACGTTACATTTTATTTCCATGTCTCCCGCCATGGTCCCTCGTCCCTCCACAGTTTTCACATCCATCCAGGAGACAAGGTTAAACGTCCATCACAGCGAACTAGTCCTTTAAAGAGTGTGCCTCTGATTCCACGGAAGCAGGGAGGGTCCGACTCCCCACGAAGCCATCCCATAGTCGAAACGCCTGCACTCACAATAGTCTAAATGATTGAACTTAAAAGCCTCTAATAAGAATGTAGAGTTTTCAAACTCTCTCTCTCTCTCGCTCTCTCCCTCCCTCTCGGGTAGTTCTTTGACGTTTCCTTCCCGTACGGGAACCCGTACTTCACTGGGGTTTGAATCCTTAAAATAGGTCCGATGTCAATTATGGAGCGGCTTAATGTTGAATTTGACGGTAAAATATGTATAACAAAGCAATCAGACATCAAGGCACGTCACTTAAAGATGATCTCTTGGGGTGAAAGATAAGCCTAGATAATGCCCCCAGATATCCTCAAACGCTTCCACCAGCCTCGTTCTCTGTCCCACTATCCTCGGGTAAAAGTGTTTGACTTTCACCGTCTTGTTCATTAATAACCAGTTTCATGATCGTGGCAAAGTAAATAGTGGAGCTGGAATATAAGCGGTGCACTTAAATGAGTTTGTTCCTGGGGCTCAGTTGGAAGTTTGTCAATCTTTTCTGTTTGTTTAACGGGTCGGAAGCCTGAACAGAAAAAAAAGACTAGTGGTAATTATAGAAACATGAATTTTGAATATGGCTATAAAATATGTATAGGAAGAGTGCCCACATGCGTGTGAAACATTAATAGGAGAGTGGCTAGTTGTAAAAGGCTTTAGACACTGGCATGTGAGCAGAATGGACTTCAAATTTAAACTCTCTGTCCTTTGGAAAGCGGCCCCTACCTATACATTCATTGTGTGTGTGTGTGTGTGTGTGTGTGTGTGTGTGTGTGTGTGTGTGTGTGTGTGTGTGTGTGTGTGTGTGTGTGTTTGTGTGTCCTGCTTTGTTGGGTGACCTCGTCGTATCTGATTTAATTTCCTGTGTTTGTCCGGCCCCCACAGTGATCGTCTGCGGCGACCCTGGCGTGCCGGCCAATGGGCTGAGGTTTGGCGATGACGTCACGGTGGGGCAGAACGTGACGCTGACGTGCGAGCCGGGATTCGTCCTGGAGGGAGACGGGGGCGTGGTCACGCTCACCTGCACCAACAACGCCACCTGGAGCGGGCCCATGCCGACATGCAA
>CM030178.1:4632699-4647699 GCA_017639675.1 Aplochiton taeniatus
TTAAACCTGTTCCTGACCTGGTGTGAAACTGTTTAAACCTGTTTTAGACCCTACGTGAACCTGTTTGAACCTGTTTGAACCTGCTTGAACCTGCTCTAACCCCCACGTGAACCTGGTCGGTCTGGACCTATGAAGTCGGCACCAATCAAACACTCTGCTTATTACCGGGGCTTCACTCTGACCCCGTCTGTGAAAAGAGCCAGGGTTGAGAACGGTCTTAAAGAGAGAGGGAGAGAGAACAACGACGTCTGGTCACGGGGGCCATTTTGTGTTTGAAACCATTCAGCTCCCTCAACACTTCAGCTGGGCGTGCAGTGCATTGTGGGACGGTGGGCTGTCGGGTCCATTCACAATTCGCCTGAGATCACAGCCCACCGTGCTTAGGCGTAGATAACGTGTTTTATGATTTGACACGTATGAATAAAACCTTTTATATCGGACAGCCGGGAGTGCTTTCTTACTTTGACGCATGCTTTCAGGCTGAGAATGGAATAGAGGAGGGATAGATTACAAGACGGAACGTTAAGTGCGAACCAGATGTCTCAACTCTCTGTCCATGCGAGTGTGAGAATAGAGAATCTCTCCGGGTGTCCTGTCTCCATGAAACAGTTGCTGGGATCGGCTGACTTCGGATCAGTGAATTAAGTGTCGGTCTCCAATTTTCTTGTAGCTGTGTGGTAATGCTGTGTGTGTGTGTGTGTGTGTGTGAGTGACGCCTGTGTCTGCACCCATGTGTGTGTTATCTTATGCATAAGCTCTATTCTATTCTATCCTATCGTGTGTGTGTGTGTGTGTGTGTGTGTGAGTTCCGGGGAAGTGTTAAGAAAAGCACCCTGATGTGATGAAACAACAGCAGTAATTTATTCATGTGCCCTCTGCCTTGACAAGTTAGCCTCCTGACTGTCACGCTGTTTGTCATACGAAACATAAGAATTGTTTCCCTGTTTCTGTTAGAATGACATTTCGAATAAACAATATATCATTGTGAATGCATGTAGTCCGTTCCATCACAGTGTAACTAGATCATATCCACTGAGGCCTATCTTTTTTGTATGTGTAAAACTAGACGTGCATTAGATGAAAATCTGTAAGGTTCAGACCACCACATGTCTACCGTACTAACTTTTCTCTCTCTTTCTGTGTGTTTTTGTCTGTTTTTGGGTCTGTGCGCATCTTTTTCTGTGTGTGTTTGTCCATATGGGTGTGCTCGTGTGTGTGTGTGTGTGTGTCACCGTTTCTGTGTTTCTCTGTTTGTGTGTGTGTGTGTGTGTATCTCTCCATGTGTGTGTGTGTGTGTATGTGTGTGCGTGCGTGTGCTGTCCCCCCTCTTCCCCCCCCCCCCCCCCCCACAGTGGTGACGTGCCCGGCGCCCCCCGTCCTGGCCAACGGGGTGCTGGAGGGCTCCGTGTTCCAGTGGGGCACCAGCGTGAGCTACAGCTGCCAGCCCGGCTACCAGCTCTCCTTCCCTGCCGTGCTCACCTGCGTGGGGAAGGGCACGTGGAGCGGGGAGCTGCCTCAGTGTCTGCGTGAGTACTGATCCTCCCTGACGGCACACCTTCACCCAGGTGCTGATCCGGGCCGACAGCGCCTTCACACTGACGGGGAGTCACTGTGATGGCCTCGGAGCTCTTTGGGGACGGAGTGTGTCTGGACCCCGGAAACACCCCCGGCAGAGAAGAGCGCATTCACCATCGCAATTTAACCCAATTTGACACCAATACACCATAATCTATATGTGAATGCCGCAAAACATTATCTAAAACGGCTCTCCTGACCCACTATGTTATAGAAAGGATTTTTGTGTTCCATGTGATTCTTATCCAGCCACTTTGAAGGCTTTGTGCGAAGTTTTTTTCAAAACGCTAATTATCAAATGGCAAAGAGTGTTCAATTTACATTGTAAAAAAAAAAAATTCAACAATGTAAAACAGGGGCCAAAGCAAAAGCAGTGTTAAAATGATCTGTGAATACAAACGCTACAATACATTGTTGCGGGCCATCTGCCTTCGACGGTCAGAGTGGGTCTTTTTTTCCACGATGAGTGAATCCCGATGCTAATCACACCCAACGCTGTTGATAGAATGTCGTGTTAGATGGCATGATTACCTTGTCTCTTATTTGTTGGAATGTTATACTGGTAGAGAGCATATAATTAGATACTCATCTGAGGATGAGTTTGTATGATTCTAATATGCAATTACTTTCTATTGATTTGATCTCCACCCCTGGAGGCCTCTGTATTGAGTGATACTCTGGAGGGGGCCAGTGTAATTAGAAGGGATTCATTTCATATCTGCAGCCGGTATGATCCCATGTGTATCTCGGGGATGCATCAATAGCTGAACTAAGTGCCGTCATCCAGCCAAGGGTCGGCCAAGAGGCGCGTTTCCTGTCCGCGCTCTTGTCCCTGTCACACAAAGGGCGTCCTTCCAGGAACCAGTGAAGGGCGCTCCGCAGCGCGGCGTGACGGCCGTGTTACGACACCGGGCAGCGTCGTTGCTACTGCGGCACTCAACGCTCACTAGACATGGAGTTAGACAGTGAAGAGATCCTCCAGCATCATCCCCCCCGCCGCCGCCCGCCCGATTGACTGAATGATAACCTGTTCAGCCATACTTAGCTGGAGACAGCCCGGGACATCCTCAAGGACCTAAGGGAGGGAGGAGAGGGGAGGGAGGGAGGTGGTGAAGGGAGAGGGGGGGTGAGGGGAGAGAGAAGAGAGGGAGATGGTGAAGAGAGTGAGGGAGGTGGTGAGGGGAGGGATGGGGGGACCCTTACCATCTCATCTCGTTCTCATTATTTGCAATTAGTACCTATCTAATTTTTAAATATAAATAAATATATCAACAATAAAACATGGTTACACTCCTCTGCTCTTTCTAACAGGTTCCTCTGTGATGCTGTGTTTCACAGTGTGAGCCGCCTCATAATGTCTTCAGAAGGTGTTATCATGACCAGCAATTAGTACCCATCCCGCAGCGCTCTCCCTCTCCCCCTCCCTCCCTCCCTCCCTCCCCCTCTCTCTCTCTCTCTCTCTCTCTCTCTCTCTCTCTCTCTCTCTCTCTCTGAAGACGGCTGCGCTCTTGGGGCCCCGTGGAGCTGCTCGATGCGGGGGTGGGGGGGGTTGGGCTGCTAGTGGAAGAGAGGCCTTCCCTTATACAGACATCTGTAGCTGATCTGCAGGGGCGGCGTTGCTTGTCTGACTCTCTGTTATGGTGAAGGGGGGTGGTTCACCACCTATGGGGACGTCAGTAATTAGATTACACTGCACTAATCTGTCCCATTAGACCTTTGATTAATGCATATGCAACACATGTAGGTGTCTGCAATACTCACAGCGGTCTGTCACTATACCATAGAACAAAGATGGGCAGAGATGGAGGGTTAAGAATAGTTTATAAGAATAGTACTTCCGCTTAATTACATGCTTTTAGTCACAGTCCATAGTTACATGGAAATAGCTCCTCTTTCATTCTGGTAGAGCTAAGTCTTGAAGCGTCGCAAGAGTTGTCAACTCAAGTGGACTACCATTGTTATAGGAAACCGAACCACTGAGTTAGCGCCGCTTACTGTGGGGGTTGTAGTTTGTTAATGCGCTCCCCCATGTCCCTGGACATATAGCCCTTTTCTCACTGGGACTACAACGGCCAAGACCGATACGAGGCTGAGCAAGACCGATGCCGCATGGTCCTTGTGCTGTGGTTTAAGCTGCGCTAACCGTATTGTATCTGGGTTATATGGTTCTTAAGTGTGTGTTTAATAAACTGTGTGCGGTCGCCGATAGTGTAACCAAGAACCGAACACGGTACCCGGCAGTAGCCTTTTGTCACCCTTTTTTTTAGACGAGATAAATCATGTTTTGCCATATCCAGTGAATTTATACTGTCGCCTGCTGGTCCTATTGGTCACAGGACAGTACAATAGCTAAACGACCGCCCTTAATGGCCGCTGCCTTTGCGCTAGCTCCGCGCCGGCTAACGGAGATCATTAATTACCTGTGATAGCGCCATGCGGCGCTAGCTGTTTGGTCCACTCAGCTAGCTAGTTGTTCCCCCTCGGTGGTGACTCTAAGTACACAGGAGGGCCCTGATTAATTGCCTGGCTCTCTTAATGCAAATAAGAGACTGGGAACTCAAACAATAGGCTGGGAAGGAAAAGTGCTGATCATATTCGGCCGCGGAGAAAGGGGGTAGGGGGATAAGGAGGGAGGGGGGTCATTATCTATGCATTAAAACATTAGTTATGCATTGTGTGCAGAGGGCCTGCTTTGGCTTGGCGTTGTGCTGTAGCAGAGAAGCTGTACCAAGCTTAACGAGCGGGGCTAGAAAAAGCCTGTTGGTCTGGAAGCCTATTTAGAGTGTTTTTAGCTAAACGGCTCCATACGTTCAGTTTGACTGCTCCGTACTGTTACGACACTTAGGACCACCCCCCCATCTTAAATAAACCAACCAACCTACCTGGGCTAGTTGGTGTGGTAGTGGTTGGGGTGGCTCCCTGCTCTGTGCCGCCATTACAACGGCCGCGCCGATGCTTCCTCAATGAGAGTGTGGATCGCAGAAGGGGATTAATGTGAAGGAGTACAGTCGTGTAGCCCCCCTCCCGTTACCGTTACCCCTGGCAACTTCACACGTAGAGTTAGGGTTCCTAGAAAAGACACGTCTGGGAAAGAGCAGAGGTCCAAAGCAGTCATATGTGCCTTATGTCTGTTTCTGTACTTGACGGATGGTATTTTTGCAGTGTGCCTAATCAGCGTTCTAAATGAACCAACTCTACTGTCTTGGCATTTGCGAATTCTGAAATGACACGTCTATCATACAATGTCACCGTAACCATGGTACCGGGTCAATGAGTCCTACAATGACCAGTACATGCTCTCGTAACCATGGTACCCGAGATGTCTATCTGCTCTACTCAGCTCTAGCGCTATGCTATGTCACCTAAGTGGTGTGGAGCTATTACACAGCAGTCTATAAGAACAGGAGAGTAATGCACCTTACAAACAATTACACATCTCCCCTTCTCCCACCCTCACCTCCTAGGAGGAAAACAGGAACAGCGGCCATTAGATTTCTGTCCATCAGGATCCCTGCGGGCTGGGACATATCTTTGTTTTCCCCTGTGCCTTCAAAACCTTCTGGACTCCCCTCTGCCTTACTAAGACAAGCCATCCACTTAGTCAGGGGAGGTTTTCCTGTCTAGAATGACCAGCGCTGGAACACAAAGATAGTCAGTCTTCCTTCTGTGCTATCTACAATGCAAATAGCCATTATCTCTGCACTATGTAATAGTAAAAACAAAAATTGGTGTATGTAGTAGACAGAATATGTGTATTTTTAAGATACGTTACTTTGCTATTTTATCCATTCACATCAAACACAAGTGAGATTGCGTTTGTGCGTGTGTTTGTGCGTGTGTTTGTGTATATATGTGTGTTTGTGTATATTTGTGTGTTTGTGCGTGTGTTTGTATACATGTGTGTTTGTGGGTGTGTCTGGATGTGTGTGTGGGTTTGGGTGGGTGGGTGTGGGTGGGTGGGTGGGTGTGGGTGTGTGAACTGTCATGTCCGGTGATGCTAAGCCTTGTTTCTAACTTTGTGTGTGTCCTCTGCATACTGATGAACCTTCCAAAGCATTGATAATTCATCAAGGAACAGAAGTTTGGGGAGACTGCTTCAGAGATGGATCACACAACCTTTTTTTCAATCTCTCTCTCCCTCTCCCTCTCCCTCTCCCTCCCTCTCTCTCCTCTCCCTGGCTGGTCGTGGGGACATCAGCTATGCCAAGCCAGGCTTTGGCCCCCGAGGGCCACCCCAGCTATGTTACATCTTAGGAATACATAAACGAATGGCAGTGTAGCAGGCAGGTCCCAGGCCTGGGATAATAATCCCGTAAAACAGAGGAACAATGAAGACAGGAGAATTTAGCGCCGTTTCAGAGTCGACCATCGACGGACGGACTGACGCACTGATATTAAAACGGCGCCCACCACTCATCTTGACCCTGACAGCAACAGCGGCTGGTTGGAATAGGTTCCTACTAACCTTAATGGAACTCGTTTGGTGAAGAAAAAAAACAACAACACGATAATACAGGAAACTTCGTGAATCCTAATTCTCAAAACGATCAAATAAACAGTGTGCGAAAACGCCAAACTGTAACCATACATTTTGTGAGCGTTTGGCTAAAATCATCGTTGTCCAACCTGCCGCAGTTTTTTAGTTGGCATGCCCTACACAGACAAGACTACTGGCTCAGCGAGCGCCGCTATTAGGGCATTTTTTTACGGACTCATAGCAAATATTGTCAGTGGTGATAGGAAGACTACGGCGATAAACACTCTTGATATCTAGATAGCGCTATTCGCTGGTTCTATGACTTAATCCCCGCAATTTCCTGCCTAGCCAGCTGTTCTCCGTCTCTCCCTGTCTCTCGGAGAGCTGCTATTATGCGTGGAATAGCTTTGGCAGCCTCCGAGGTTTTCGGGCCGCGCCGCTGACGCAGGAGGGGTTTTTATCTGCGGCTCCAGACCTGCATGCTGCTGCAGATGTCACGTCATGCTGAGCAGCCTGTCCTCTTAGACTTGATCCCTGCAGCGGTCCGCCATTCACACTGCACCGTGACCGAGGGCTCTGACGCTCCTCTCCTCCGACGCTCCTCTCCTCGTCCTCCTCGTCTTCTCTCCCCCTCTCATCTCTCCTCTCCTCTCCTCTCCTCTCTTCTCCTCCTCTATTCTCCTCTCCTCTCCCCCGGAGATGTGGTGAAGGGAGGATAGAAAAGGAGAAGGGAGAGAGCCATGAAGATGTGGTGGGGGGAATAGCTGATTCCCTTCTATGCCCCCCCCCCCCCCCCCATGAGTTCGTAATCCAGTTGATTAGGTGTACCAAGTACATAATCCAGAAGGGGTTTAACGATCTCACACTGGGAGGTGGGAGGATAGAGCTAGAGAGCCTAGATAGGACACGGCGCCCAGGCGTTCAGCTCAAAGTCCGGCCAGGGGGTCAAGAGCGGCGCCTCCTCCCGTTGGCTCCGCGCCACTTTCATCAGAATCCATTCTGTCTCTTCGTTTGTTTGTTTGTTTGTCTGTTTGTTTTGGAGCCATCCATATTTTGCATTGGATGGTCCTCGGCCATCTAAGGTCCCCCCCCCCCCCCCCCCCCCCCCCCCCGCCTCCCCTCCCTATCCCTTGGCACTCAGAAGTGGATTGAGTTGCCTCTCTGGAGGTTCCAGTGCCGAGTGCGCCTCTCCTATTGAGAAGCCAACAGATGGCTTCAGCACTGTTTAACCCCAAGGCTCAGGCAGGCAAATTCATATTTCACATGGTAATTATTTTGATCTAAATTGGGGTGCCTCAACCTTCTTTTATATCCCCATCTAAGCCAGGGAGACGCAATTCCGCGGCAGAGAGAGCGGGCGAAGCGGCTCCTTGCCTGTGCCCGGCCAGCGCCTCGCCCGCACCTCGCCCCCACAATCCTTACTGTGCCGCTCAAAGTGGAGTTGGTGGAAAGACATTAAATGAAAAGGAGGTTGGGAGTTCAAAGCATTTGCTGTAGCATATGAAATGGCTACAGACCCGTGCCTTAAAGTTCAGGATGAAGTGCTTTTCCGGCTCGACTTGTCATATTGTACACGCAAAGGAGGTTCGACAGTTTTTTCTTTTTTTTTCTTCGGAAACAAATTACATAGTTACGCAAGGAGTGTGCACGAAAATCTGCTCGAATTCTTCTATAGACACTTTAACAAGACTGCAACTCCTGCATATTGAAAGTAGCCGTTACAGAGTCAAATAAGTATTAAACTTGTATGGAGGAATTAAGAGGGTTTATTGCTTGTGTATGGTTTCCTTCTTTCCAGCCAAATTCTGCGGCGATCCCGGCACCCCAGCGCGAGGGAAGAGGGAGGGCCGCAGCTTCATCTACCGGTCTGAGACCACGTTTAGCTGCAGTGCCCCCTTCGTCCTGGTGGGCTCCACTACGCGCGTGTGTCAGGAGGACAGTACCTGGAGTGGATCCCAGCCTCGCTGCATAGGTAGCTCACCTTTTGTTACTGAGCACTGTAAACTATACACACAGGATTCTATAGACCAGTATAGCTTAAACACACAGGATTCTATAGACCAGTATAGCTTAAACACATAGGATTCTATAGACCAGTATAGCTTACATACACAGGATTCTATAGACCAGTATAGCTTACATACACAGGATTCTATAGACCAGTATAGCTTACACACATAGGATTCTACTGACCAGTATAGCTTACACACATAGGATTCTACTGACCAGTATAGCTTACACACACAGGATTAAACTGACCAGTATAGCTTAAACACGTAGGATTCTACTGAGCAGTATAGCTTACACACACAGGATCGTACTGACCAGTATAGCTTACACACATAGGATCCTACTGACCAGTATAGCTCACACACATAGGATTCTACTGAGCAGAATTCAACTGAGCATTGTAACTGTAAAATGTTAATGTCAGGGCCATGCTGCTCAGGCTGGTGGATCCATGGGCAGCAGAGGACAACAGGGCACTAGGACCCAGAAGAACACTGCCATTTATGTTTATTAATTTCACCTGTTGGCCTTGCTGGCTATTTAAGTTCACTGGTTTGGTTGGAATGTGTTGATTCATTGCCAAACCTTAAAATGTAAAGACTTGCTATTTGTTTTTCCTCAAGTAAAATACTTTTAAGATTCCTTTGGAGCAGTTTCATTTGACTCACTGTCCGTCTCTGTTTTATCCAGTTCTCCTTCTGGTTAGTTTTGGTGATACAGTTTGTTATCTGCACCTGGGCCCACTTTAATATCTAAGGCCATAACAGAAAGAAGTTCATTCATTCGGTTATGGCATTAGATATCAAAGTGGTGGATCCACCAGTCTGAACAGCCTGAGCAGCATGGCCCTGACAGCTAATCCAATGTTTTGATTTATGCTGATGTTGTACACGCCCTGACAACTAGATTTCAAATTGGAACATTTGTAATCAAAATGTTTCATTATGTATTTATTCTAAACAAACAGACAAAAAAAAATAGGATAGTGATCAACATGATAATGTAGGAATAGTCATCCAGGATATAAACCAGGTTGAATTTGGATGTTAGGCTAACCGTGTGTAAAACGGTAACATTTATTTATGGTGAGACACATCAAATGCCATTCTGTTGTTCTCCTCTACTGGTGGATGAATATATACACTACCAGTGGACACACTTTCCCATTCACTTGAATGAGAAAATTCGTCCAAACGTTTGACTGGTGCTGTATTATCGTTGGACTTTTCACAACAGGAAACAATAGGCAATGGAACGGATATTAAACTGATCTCATTCAAACACTGAACTATAGAGCCTATACTGTACATGAACTTAGGACATAAATGTACATAAATGGTATGGGACCTTAAATTATCTGTGCTTTCTGTAGCCTGCCAGACATACTCCAGCAGCTTTGTTAGGTCTGAAGTGTTTTCTTGCCGGCTGCGGTTAAGAAGATAATTGAAAAACCCTTTCAGAGAGAGTAGGAGAGTGAACCTTGACTTGGAACAAAATGTCGCCCCTGACGTGTGGAAACCAGAAGGGCTGGAGAAAGAGCAGGTTAGAGGTTGAGGGGCCCCCCCCCCCCGCCCTCCCTCTCTCTCTCTCTTTCTCTCTCTCTCTCCGTGAGGCGTCTATCGAACACAAGCTGTTGGCTAGCTGAGGGGGAATTGCTCTGCCATTATCTATGATTGCTTGCCTTTTTTCCCATTTTTATTCTATTTGCATGTAATCATCTGTGAAATGCTGACCGGAAAAATAATAATTATATGTTCCAGAGCCCACGAGAACCGCGTGTGAAAACCCCGGGACTCCAGACCATGGAAGCATGAACTACAGCACAGGCTTTAAGGTGCAGTGTTTGAACATGTTTGTGTGTTGGCACCTTTGCATTTGTTTGAGTTTGTGACAGGTTTTTCTGCGTGGGTGCATAATTTACGGTCTATCCATCAACCCGTAAGTGCTGAAAATGTAAAAGCTGTTAAAAGCTTCACTAGTCTTTACCACCAGCTGTCTACTGGCATCTTAACTGGTTACTACTGTGCTGGTGGGGGCCCCAGTTCTTAGGCCCACAAATCCTAAGTGACTTTTGTTTTTCTTCCATAACAAACAAAATGTCTATAAACTCGTCAGTAGCCATGGTGCTTTATAGAGTGCAGCTTTGTCTACTCTCCTGCTGTCCACAGACAAACTGAACTCCACTAGAACACTGTCTCTATGGTAACCCATTAAAAACTGTTGTGAAAGTGTTGTGAATACTGGGTACTGTAGTTCAAAGTGGTTTGAATACTGTATTTGGGAAGGGAAACTGCGCACCCTTGATTAGTATGCCAACATATTATTAGCTCATGAAAAACCTTGACTTTTTGTCTGAAAACATTTTTCGGCGTGGAGACCCGTACTTTTCTCTGAGGTCAACCATTCTGTCCTGGCCTTCCCAAAGGGGGCCGAGCAGCCTTCTCTAACCTTGGCTCTCTTCAACCGAACATACGGATTTATTATAACGATGAATGGAACGAAGGCAGATGAAAGAAAAGTGTTGCAGAGCTGTCTGACGTTCATTAATTTGAAGGACTATTGTGTGTGTGTGTGTGTGTGTGTGTGTGTGTGTGTGTTTGTGTGTGTGTTTTGAAGGGCTGGACTGTTGGTTTATGTAGTGGGCTCGTGTGCCCTGAGGTAACTCCTCAGTCTGGCTGATCCCAATGTGTCTCTGTATGTGGACTCATTGCCTATTCCTTTGGATGATGTTATGTTGGTGCAAGGACAAGCGGAGGGCCCCCCTGGTTTACCAGGACTCACTCTCTCTCACACACACACACACACACACACACATATGTATGTGTGTGTGTGTGTGTCTGTGTGTTGCCGCTCCCTTTCTTCTTTTCCCTCTCTGCTTTGATTAGCGCTGCCTCCCGCCTCACACTCCGTCTTCAGAATCACCCGGCTGCACGAGTCGAACCAAGACCCCCGGTCCCCCCCCCCCCCCAAAAGAACCAAAGTTTACAAATAAATGTTTACGCTCGCGATTCCCGCGCGGGCCGCGGACGGACGGCGCTCTCAGGCGCGTTCCGCAGCGTTTCCGTTTGGTTTAAACAGTCGAGCGGCCACGCTAGCCGATCCGTGCGCAGGCGTGTCAAGTTAGGCTGCCACACTCCGACGTGTCTGTGTGAGCAGCAGCGCTAAGGCAAAGGCTCCCGCGGAGGATGACGGCAGCAGCGAAACGTTTCAACCCTCTCGGGGGGTGTCTCCCCCACGGTGACCTGGCGCTGAACTGCCCTGTGAGCGCTGCTCTGCCCGCTGGGGGCGTGGGGGTTTCTGCACGCCGTCTAGCGTGTTCTGTTAACAGCACCGGCTGCTAACACGGTACTTCACGTGTACATTGCGAACGTGGATTTGAACTCTTATTCTTTGATGCGTAGGCTCTCCTGTAAGTCCCAGGCCTACAATAACAGAGGAATCCTTATAGAAAGTAGCTCCCTAAAATGGATACCACCACAGAGTGTTTCTCTTATGCCTTTCCTCCTCCTCCTCCTCCTCCTCCTCCTCCTCCTCCTCCTCCTCCCCCGTCCCGCCACTGGGCATCGTACCTCTCCTCCCCCTCTCATCTTCTCCTCCTCTCCTCTCCTTTTCTCCATCTGTCCTCCATCTGCTCCGGGATGTGTCCAGACTACTAAGGATGTCCTAACCCCTCTCTGTCCCTCTCCCTAGGTGGGCAGTCGGGTGGAGTTCCAGTGCCAGCTGGGCCACCTGCTCCAGGGCTCCACCACCAGGCAATGCCAGGCCGACCTCACCTGGAGCGGCTCCCAGCCCCAGTGCACCCGTGAGTGGACCTCCTCTCCCCTGGTCTTTACTCTGGAGTCTCCGGTTCTTTGTGTGTGTGCGTGTGTGTGTGTGTGCGTGTGTGTGTGTGCGCGTGCGCGTGCGTGTCTTTCTCTGTTATCTCCGTCCCCGGTTGTCTCTCTCTCTCTCTCTCCCTCTGTCTTTCAATCTCCTGTCCTCTTTTTCTCCGCTCCTCTCTTCACTGTCCACTTTGTCTGAGTGGATCTCCTCCCTCTCTTCTCCCCCTCCGTCTATCTTTCTCTCTCTAGTTTCTTCAGGCTTTCTATATTTCTTTTCTCGCCCCCTCTCTCCCTCTCCGATTGGATCGCCTTCTCTTTGCCTTCACAATTATTTCCCCTCGTTCTGTTTCTTTCTCTTTCTTTCACTTTGTTCCATCCTTCCTCTCTCCTCCTGTCATCCGTTTGTTATCAGCGGAGTAGACGTTCAGCTTCCATCCGTCAGTCATCCATTGTCTGTCTGACATATTTATCTGTCCCTGTCAAACTGGTTTTGGCCTGTGCTAACCAATCGCAGCGGTCTAAATCCGTTCACTACCCAATCACTGAGCTGTGTTTGACCTTTAAGACACTCATCCGAAAAAGCGATGCATAATGGAGTTGTTAATTTCATCGGTGCTGTCTGAAACAAATTTCCGAACTTTTTCTTGTAAGGTCACGGGGAGGTGACCCCGTGACCTTACAAGAATGCCAGCGGCCTCGCGCACTCTCTTCCCCATGATCTCCTTGAGTTCTGTTGGCCCACAGCAGCGTGTACATCATTCATAATTCATCAAATTCCATTATTTACGAGTGGATTCGCTTATTTCTTACGGTTGTTTGGTGCAGTACAAGAGAGCCTGCCAACTTCCCATGCTCTTTAACTGTAAACACACGGAGCGGGGAGGCGGGGGGAACGGCGGGAGGCATGTAAACGATATTTTCATCATCTTGATTTGGGAACCCGTCCAAGATGTAATTCCCTGCGGAGATTTCCCTGCGAGGGGAGAAAGTGCTGAGCAGGCAGGAAAACCGAGAGTGAGCTCTATACTCGGGAGTAATCCCTCCCTTAACACAGCACAGCCCTAATCAGATTACAGACTGCCCCGCAGACTGCTAAAGACCTTACTCTGCCAATATGTATTTGTCTATCAGATGTCTGTGGTGTATATTGACTTTACTCGTAAGGTATAGACCGCCATTTTTATTGTTAATGTTTTTTGGTTCCAGATAAGTAAATGAGGGCTTGGCTAGGCTTTGGATCCTCTGCAAACACCGGGTTTTATTTTGTCAAGAGTTCTTATTTTTTTCCGGGGGCCCTCACTAACTGTTGTGTCCAGATTTTGCCCCTGACTGGTTGCCAGAATGGAAGGCTGTTAAAGGAAATAACACAATGTTCTCTGGAAAGGAAGGAAAAAAGAATGGAATTGTTGTTTTCTTTAGTCCGCGATGGGATCGGTGGTGGTCTTCAAGAAGGATCCAGGGCCCTGGGCTGAATAGGTCCATGACATTCTCACCACAGGGGGTTTCATTGCGAGTCATTGTGTAAAACACAAAAAAAAAATTGTTATGGAATGCCTTGAATACCTGACACCTGCTTAAAAGGTGTAATCTCATCTCAACATGTTTTGTCAGAAAATTCGCAGCTGTCTACTAAAAGATGCCTCTCTTAAAACAGAGCTGTCTACGGTCAGAATTTCCTTGGCTGTTTCCTCCATAAAGATCCCACCCTTATTCCTGTCACAGAGACGATACTAAAACAAATCTTGTGTGTTTTGTTTCGACGTATGCTTCCCTCGTGGTGCATAACATCCAAGTTGCCTGTTGGAGTTTTATTACATTTACAATTACATTTTTCAACTTTTAGCAGACGCGTTTATCCAAAACGACTTTCAATGAGATTACAGGGACAATCCCCCTGGAGTAATTATGGGTTAAGTGCCTTGCTCAAGGGCACGCTGGTGGTGGTATTCCCAGGTGGGATGTCATGACCTTTTGTTCACCAGGCAGCAGTCTTACCCAGTAGGCCACCACTACCCACAGTTTCCAGGTTGGGCAAGTTTTTTTTTTTTCCTCCTGATTTTTTTTTTTTTTATTCCGGAGGTTTCCTTTAGCTTGCGAGCCTGCTCAGTAGTGTCTCAGAGGCAGGCCCGGTTCTACACTGGGGCTAGGGGGGAGCAACAGCCCCATCACAAATTTGCGCAGCCCCAGTTAAGCCCCCTCAAGCATTTCGGGTGTTGTTATTATTATTTTTAATTAAGAAATATGTCAAAGTTAATAACCAGCTATTCTGTTCCCAATCCGATCCCTAGCTGCTTGCTCGTCCCGTGCGCGTACCGTATCCTGAGACGTCTTTCACTGTTGCACACCAAACGAGTTTTCGTCATTGCTTGTTGTGGTCACTTGTATGAGGCTTCTAGCTATTTCATTAAACATTATTTGCTTAGCACCCCACGTATTGGTTAAGCTGCCCTTTAGCCCTGGGAGAGAAGAAACCCTGGCGCTGGGCCTGCTCAGAGGCGAGGGGTTTGAAAACGTTCAGCTCGTCACACCACGTTTCGCTCACACGCGGATGTGTCAGTGTCTCGCCCCTGGAGGGCACTGCCAGTCCTCTCTGCCCTGTTCCCGTCAGGTCTCTGCTGGCCAAGGATTCCTCTGCTAGTGGGAAGGATTTCGGGGGCTGGCAGCCATGGGGACATGTTGAATGCCAGCTCACTGAAGTGGTGACCTCCTTGTAGTTCCTGGTTTGCATATCTAAAACATACCGGATGGGGCTTCAATGTCACATGCATGTTACATACATGTCTATTGAGACACCCCCCAGCCTCTCTCTCTCTCTCTCTCTCTCTCTCTCTCTCTCTCTCTCTCTCTCTCTCTCTCTCTCTCTCTCTCTCTCTCTCTCTCTCTCTCTCTCGCTCTCTCTCTCTCTCGCTCGCTCTCTCTCTCTCTCTCGCTCTCTCTCTCTCTCTCTCTCCCCTTACCATCTCATCCCGTTCTCATTATTTGCAAATAGTACCTATCACTAATTGTTAAATATAAATAAATATATCAACAATAAAACATGGTTACACTCCTCTGCTCTTTCAAACAGGTTCCTCTGTGATGCTGTGTTTCACAGTGTGAGCCTCATAATGTCTTCAG
>CM030178.1:4650199-4710199 GCA_017639675.1 Aplochiton taeniatus
ATGGAACCAGGCAGTCTTAAGGACCTACCATGATCTAATTCTGTAACTTCCTTTAATACCGCTCTTAAAAAGTAAATGCAATTTCAAAAATTTTTCTCATCATGATTACTTACTTACTAAATTTTTTTTTCATTTATTGATTTGATTTCAATATACACAACATTATTGTGTTTATATTTTATTTGATTGTCCTGTATATCTTATTTGCAATTCCTTTGATTATAATTATTGTATGTGACATAGTAGGTTTTATATTTGCACTCCCAAGGCATTTTGTAATCATTTCTGTTCAGAACAAGAGTGAGAGAGGTAAAGTGAGATAAAGAGAAGGAGAGAGAGAAAGAAAGACAAAGATAGCTGGAGAAACAGAGATGTTACTAATCCCGGCCTGACATGAGTGGTTGAGTGATTTATTTGATTTCTGAGCTTTTTTACCTTGAAGGGAAATGAATAACACAGTTTGGAGTGTCAGAATATCCAGCCAGGAGTCCTGTCTGCAGGGCTACCATGTACCATGTAATCTCAGGGACTGGGAGTCTCTCGCTCTCTCTCTCTCTTCCTCTCTCTCTCTCTCTCTCTCTCTCTCTCTCTCTCTCTCTCTCTCTCTCTCTCTCTCTCTCTCTCTCTCTCTCTCTCTCTCTCTCTCTCTCACTCTTCCTCTCTCTCTCTCTCTCCCTCCCTCTCACTCTTTTTTTATCTGTATTTCTCTCTGTATCTCTCTCTCTCTATCTCTGTCTGTCTCTCTCTCTCTATTTCTCTGTATCTTTCTCTGTCCCTCTCTAACCCTCTCTCTCTCTCTCTCTCTCTCTCTCTCTCTCTCTCTCTCTGTGCAGAGGAGAACATGTGCATGAGAAGAACTGTGCTCCCACAGGCGGTTATGAAATGCAAAATTAAGGAAAAAGTACTGTGCTGGCAACATTTTCGAGTCAAGCAGTGTAGGCTACGTCCCCTCGGGGTGCTCCACTCTGCTGTGTGTACTCACTCTTATTGGTGACATGCATATTTATGCTCCTCTGCAGCGGGTTCCAAATCAAATGAGAAAACTCCGAAGCCAGTTCCAGGGACGCCCGGCCCTAAAATACACGGTGAGAATAGCTTACTGTCAACGGGGCCTCTCGGCTGTTTGTCATCCACAGACAACCAGTGGGTTGAGTGTGTTCACACTTTATTCTCCTTATGCTCAGGGATACACTTTTGACAATAACCTTTGTTTTCAGAAGAAGGAAGATTGTTATCACCATGACTTATGTTTTTGAAGAAGGAGGATGATATGCCATAATGGATGTTGACATTAACATATTTTGTGTATGGATCTTTTTTGGATCAACTTTTACTGTATTCTTCTCCTAATGGCAGCTATTTGTTAACCTAGTATTAAAGAAAGTAAGAAGAAACACAGGCATTGTTAATATAATTACTGTCATTATAAGCCCTTAAGAAACATGTTTTGTTAAATTTACATATGGTAGGTAACGAATGTTAGAGTATGTGTGTGTGTGTGTGTGTGTGTGTGTGTGTGTGTGTGAGTGCGTGCGTGCGTGCGTGAGTGCGTGCGTGCGTGCGTGCGTGTGCGCTCCACCAGCAGCTACAGGCACCAGCTGATGAGTTGACACAAGGATGTTAGTGTACCTAATTACCAGTTGGTTCAATGTGGGTGCTACGGCAACGGCTTCATTTGATTTCCTGTTCTCTGGTAATCTAAAATGTCAGTGAGACGCCCACACTAGCATTGCTAGTACCAGATCCGAGGCTGGAACTTGACAAAACAACTCTTTAATTACGTTTTTTTGACACTCCAGCTCACTTTAAACGACCGTGCCTGCGGTATTGACGTCTGTCCCCTCTGCCTCCTTTCGAAATGTCATCCATTGTAGTTCCCGATGACGTCTTCTCACCTGACTTCCTCTGGAGAGGCTCCTATGACTACAAGACCCAGAAGCAGCCCATGACTTTGACTATCACAGCATTTAACAAGACCAGCGGCAAAGTGAACGTCACTCTTACCGACAGCACGATGGAGTTCCTGCTTTATGGTGAGTCACACTCCAAAGCCTCTGCTGCTCTCTGTCCCATTCCTTCTGCCTATCTCTTTGGCTTTCTCTCTGTCTCTCTTCCTCTCTGTCCCTCTTCCTCTTTCTCTCTGTCTCTCTTCCTCTCTCTCTCTTCCACTTTCTCTCTTCCTCTTTCTCTCTCTCTCTTCCACTTTCTCTCTGTCTCTTTCTCTCTCTTTCTCTCTTCCTCTTTCTCTCTGTCTCTCTTTCTCTCTGTCTCTCTTCCTCTTTCTCTCTGTCTCTTCCTCTCTGTCTCTCTTCCACTTTCTCTCTGTCTCTCTTCCTCTTTCTCTCTGTCTCTCTTCCACTTTCTCTCTGTCTCTTTCTCTCTCTTTCTCTCTTCCTCTTTCTCTCTGTCTCTCTTTCTCTCTCTCTCTTCCACTTTCTCTCTTTCTCTTTCTCTCTGTTTCTCTTTCTCTATATATCTTTCCTTTTATCTCTCTCTCTCTCTCTTTGACTCTGTCCCTCTTTCTCAGTTTGTCTTCGTTTCTCTCTCTTTCTCTCTCACTCTCTCTCTCTCTCTCTCTTTCTCTGTCCCTTGTCACATCAATCAGTCTATTGACCAAAAGAGCTCATCCATGAGAGTGGATATGAACTATCGGCTGTAAAACGAATGTGCTAGTTTGTTCAGACTGGCTGAATGAATGGCTGAAACAACAATTGATTGGTCCAAAGACTAGCCAACTGACTGCCTTGCTGACTGGTTTGCTGATTAGCTAGGTGATGGAGACAGTTTAGCTGACTGACTTTGTGTCCGTTTTGTCTGATTTCACTGATTGACTGACCGATTCCCTTGATCCCCCTCCTTCTCCTCCCCCTCCCCTCCCTCTTCCTCCTCCTCCTCCCCCTCCCATCCCTCTTCCTCCTCCCCCCTCCCCTCCCTCCTCCTTCTCCCCTCCATCCCCTCCTCTCATCAGGTGTGTATAAGAGCCAGGAGGCACGCCTGGTTCTCCTCCTGTACCACATGAGAGCCCTGCCTCACAGCTCCTCCAGCAGGACCATTGAGGACTCCTGGAGCATGGATGGATATGTAAGAACTCGAACCCAACCCTGTTTAAGTGCATCACTACCTAAACTACACCATTGCCCTACTTACACTACCTAAACTATCACTACACTAGTTAAACACATCACCAAACTACTCTAATTAAACTACACTACTTACACACATCACTAAACTACTCCAAACTATTCTAATTAAACTACACTTAGTCACATCACCTAAACTACTTTAATCAAACTACAGTACTTTAAACACATTACTACACCACTCCAAACTGTTCTAATTAAACCACACTACTTCAGCATATCACCAAACTACACAATCATACTCCTACTATACATACTACTAAACTCCCAATGCTCTAACATACTTTGCTGATATAGCAAAGGGAACCTGAATAAATTCACTGGTGGGTCAGTCTAGTTAGCCAGGCTATAAGTATTGTGTTTGCATCAGCTTTTAATTAAAACAGTACCAGCGCTCTCCCTATCTGCGCTCTGTGCTAATGGAGTGTGTTATAAAGCAGTGGTGGTAAAATTGCGAGTTCACCTGCTCAAATATCAAAGCGTCCCGCTTAATCATGTGTGACAGTGCGTGCGTCGTGTGACTGGAAGAGTCACTTCAAAGACACGCATTCGTTCGTGAGCTTTCTCAGGAGGACAGAGAGAGAGAGAGAGAGAGAGAGAGAGAGGGAGAGAGAGAGAGAGAGAGAGAGAGAGAGAGAGAGAGAGAGAGAGAGAGAGAGAGAGAGAGAGAGAGAGAGAGAGAGAGAGAGAGAGAGAGAGAGAGAGAGAGAGAGAGAAATGAAACACGTTGCAGTGATTACTAGCAGATTGTAGGAGCAAATCAAAATGAAAAATAATAACTTTCAAAGGTGCACTCAGATGCACCAAAAAGTGCATATCTCGTGACGCAGGTGGGAGAAAGTTCTGCCGTGCGGCTCAGTGAACGGCTCGCACCTGTTTGGAACGTAGCCCCCTCTGTTTGGAACGTAGCCCCCTCTGTTTGGAACGTAGCCCCCTCTGTTTGGAACGTAGCCCCCTCTGTTTGGAACGTAGCCCCCTCTGTTTGGAACGTAGCCCCCTCTGTTTGGAGCGTAGACCCCTTTCCCTCTGAACCCAGACGATGTTACCGCTGTAACTACAGAAACCATGGAACCCGTCAAACACTGTAACTACAGTAACCATGGAACCCGTCAAACACTATAACTACAGTAACCATGGAACCCTTCAAACACTGTAACTACAGTAACCATGGAACCCTTCAAACACTGTAACTACAGAAACCATGTAACCCGTCAAACACTGTAACTACAGTAACCATGGAACCCTTTACATACTGTAACTACAGTAACCAGGGAACCCTTCAAACACTGTAACTACAGAAACCATGTAACCCGTCAAACACTGTAACTACAGTAACCATGGAACCCTTTACATACTGTAACTACAGTAACCAGGGAACCCTTCAAACACTGTAACTACAGTAACTATGGAACGCCTTCAAACACTGTAACTACATTAACCATGGAACCCTTCATGCTGTAATAGTCTTCTCTGGGAGCACTAATGTTCCTAAAAAAAAACGGTTGTTATCTGAACGTTGTTTGCTAATGCTGTGTGGTCCTGCGGGTGGTGTCCAGGTGTCGGCGGAGCCTGATGGCAGCAGCTACGTCTACCAAGGCTCCATCCAGTGCAAAGACTACGGCCAGTTCGGACTGCAGAGACTGGGTACGTGGCTCCACACGGCTTCCTCGTTGTAAAGCCCAAAGCAACAACAAACAAACACAGTTCTCCATACTATGTGTTATATATATATATATATATATATATATATATATAGATACCAATGCTTAGCCCCGTCAGGTCAACGGGCTATGCCATTATCACATTCATAGAATGCCTCGTTTGACTTATTTAACGTTTAGTACGTTCATTAGTTGATGTTTCCCCATGTGAGACTATGTATATATATAATGCATTCATTAGTTGACGTTTCCTCATGTGTATATTATATATTTATTATTGGATATTTCCCCACCTGAGCCTATTGGTACATTATACATTTATTATTTGATATTCCCCCACGTGGGACTGTGAAGGCCAGTGTTTTGAATCTGTCCCTCAGGTATGATGGTGAGAGAGAACGTGTCCTACCCGGAGACAGAGAG
This sequence comes from Aplochiton taeniatus, assembly GCA_017639675.1. Classification (NCBI taxonomy): domain Eukaryota; kingdom Metazoa; phylum Chordata; class Actinopteri; order Galaxiiformes; family Galaxiidae; genus Aplochiton; species Aplochiton taeniatus. The sequence goes on from CM030178.1 coordinate 4,655,424, forward strand.
CCACAGTACCAATAGCAGCTCTGTCGCCGTGGCAATCCTCGTGCCTTTCTTCGCCCTCATCTTTGCCGGCCTGGGATTCTACTTGTACAAGCAACGGTAAGCCCAAGCACTGTTTTCATTCTTCTGTGGAACTATGTTAACAAATTACGTTAGTAAATAGGTAAGGATTGTTGTTTGCAAGTTTTGTTGAACCGGTTAACTTTTGTTTGGGGTTGGTCTGACGAAAGAGGCTTTTAGTGATGATATACTGTTTATTCACTGTAAAGAAAAGACAATCATGGCAGAATTAAAACATCACTCTCCATGTTGACTTGTACTGATATAATTGCTGTGGCAGTAATTGCTTCCTGCAGACTTTGTCATAAACAAGCGCACTTCTGCCTGGGCACTTGAGGTGAAGCAGTACACATAGAAGTCTCTTTGTCTATTCAAATTGTTTGTTTGTTTGTTTGCCTTGGCAGGAAAACGGATAAGACGCAGTACACCGGCTGCTCCGTACACGAGAACAACAATGGCCAGGCCACCTTCGAGAACCCCATGTACAACACCAACCCCAAGGCTGCCGTGGAGGGCAAAGTGGTCCGCTTCGATCCCAACCTCAACACCGTCTGCACCATGGTCTGACACACCTGGTTCCCTCGCTCTCCCCCCCCCCCCCTCTCTCTCTCTCTCTCTCTCTCTCTCTCTCTCACTCTCTCTCTCTCTCTCTCTCTCTCTCTCGCTCTCTCTCTCTCTCTCTCTCTCTCTCTCTCTCTCTCTCTCTCTCTCTCTCTCTCTCTCTCTCTCTCTGTCTCTGTCCTGTTCGTCTGCCGCTCCAGTCTGTCTGACGGCGGAGACAGGAAGCCAAGGACCCCTCGTCCGTTCTTCTTCTCCGTGTTTTTGGGATGTTTGTCCGCTCCCTTAGGCGTCCGACTTTCAGACGAGGCCCGGGACGACGTAGAGCACACTTTTCAGGAACACCTGGGGGTGGGGGGGGGGGTACCTGTGTTTGTTGAGATGAAGGCTAGCGGGGAGCAGACGGAGGGGCAGGGCCTCAGGGAGACCTTTGTCTTCTCATCTCCAAAAGTTTGCTGTTTCTTTTTTTTCTTCGTTTCTCGTCTTTGCACTCTGTGAGTGTGGGCTTAACTATTCAAGGTGAATAAGAGTGTTTTCTGCTCTCAACGGCTCTGTCAAAGAGTGGAGGGAGATAGGGGAGGAAGAGGACGGCCAATTACAAATGTTCCAAACCAAATGTTCACCATTTTTTTTCGTTTCTTTTTTTTTTCTGTGGAAGTGTGTTCAGCTGGGTAATGCAGGCCCTGTCTCAATCAGAGGCTCTGACAGAAGAAGCAGTGTGCTCTGTCTGCTCTGCCAGCTGATCAAAGGGACGGGTGGCACTCGTTTTGGGGGACTGGTAGGTTTCAGCAGCACAGAGAAACCAGAGACAATGGCAGCCAGCACCGCTCTTTACTGTACAAACGCTTTTTCTACCAATTATACCTTTCGTTTGATCGGATGTGTCTGGCCACAGAGGGAAGATATATTTAGCTAGGACTATTTCTTTTTCGTTTTTGGATTGACGTTACAAGTACAGTTGCTTTTGTGGTACAAACAGGGGCAAGGAATCTCGTCGTCTGGCTTGAGATTGAGTTGGGGCACGGAACGTACCACCTGCGACTCAGTGCACAGGCAGACTTGGGGCCAAAACCAAACGTTACTACTTTATTTGACTTTATTTATATGAAAAGACTTGGACTTCACGTGATTGATTTGAAGTTTCCTGACAAAATGGGTCCAACGGAATTGACCCTAAGGTGCAAATAAAGCCCACCCACCTGGCACGGAGAGTGAGCCGAATCACACACGCCAAGTAACGGAAGGGAAATGAACTCCGAATCGAACTCCCCAATTTGACCCCAGGTCGGAACAAAACAGTAGATGTCACTTTATGTCAGATTGCCGTTCCACAGAATAAGAGGTTGTTTAAATGTTTATGGACCATCAGCTTCTACCAACACACATGTATAGTGTACACATACAAATATATATATATATAAATATACATTTATAAATATCTAAAAAGTATTTTGCACACTTTCAAACGAGTCACCATGAATATCTTATGAATGAGTTCCTTTGAGGTCTGCTTCTTGGAGAGTAATGAACTTGACGTTGTCATCGCGCATATCATTGCAGTGCCTTTGAATACTGTATGGGCATCATTTTTTAAGGGGAGACACATTCATTATTTCATTAGTCGGTTTCTGTGACAGTGTAAATTAGCCACAGAGTTGACAACGAGTGTTTTTGATGTCGTGCTCGGTTATTTGTGAAAGACGATATGTTTAGCGCAGTTCACTCTGCTCCTTACATGTCTGCCAAATATGACCCCATGTGTAGCTTTGCTGCAATGGTTGTTTCCACTACCACCTCTTGAGTATTCCTCTCATTCGTTGCAGATACATTTTGTACATTTATACAGTCTTGATACTTGATGGCATTCTCTTTGGCAACAAAAAAAAATTAAAAGTCTTGTGTTTTCGAAATGTAATATTTTTTTTTGCTATTTCACATTTTGTATTGATTACAAAAGCGCACTTGGAAGCCAGTATACGTCACTTCAAAATAGTTTGGAATGCTTTTAATTGCAAAAACACAACGAATCATCTGGTAAACCAACCGTTCATAGCCAGTGTATATGTATATATTTAAAAAATATTTTGTAAAGAGCTATATTTTTATGCAAATAAGCATTTGTAATTTATTGAATATGTTGTGTAAATTTTCACTTGTAAATGTCATGTAAGATCTGGAGAAAAAAAATGTTTTGTATTTTTTTCTTTATTGCCAACGATGTAAAAAAAATCCTTAATTTATATATAAAATATGGACTTTAATGACGCCTCGCGTTTGTGTGCACTTTTTTTCAAAGAGAAACGTGAGGATACAAGTCTAATCAGCTTTGTATTTGGAGAGGAGAGGAGAGGAGAGGAGAGGAGAGGAGAGGAGAGGAGCTGAACATCAACTCCTGGGGATTCCGTGCTTGTTGCTTGATCCAGTCTCACCACTCTACCAGTCTCTCCATCCCCGTTCCTTGAACGCTCCCAGATACAAAGGCGTGGATCAAACAGGAGTTGTGAGGACTACACAAAAGAGAAAAACATCAAACAACACAGAGGTGCCTTGTACGGCCCCACCGTAAATATTGATGAAGAGAAGCAGAAGAGAAGTGCAGAGATGATCTGATGCTGGCGATTACAGGCAGGTTCCTTGTTGGATAGGGTGATGGGTTTTAATAGGTGATGCTAAGGCATGGTGACATAAAGCAATTGACACAAATCAATGGCCAAGAGAGAGGATCAGCACTATATATATATTTAAACTATATATCAGTGAATGTACAGGAATGAAATGTATATGTATATGTATATGTGTATATATATGGTGGTTGAGAGAGAAGGTGGAAATTACATCATAATTAAGGGACACAGAACACGCTGTGGTTGAAAGAAAGTAAGAACAAACTAGTGTGTACCACAAAAGTAAGAACAAACTAGTGTGTACTACAAAAGTAAGAACAAACTAGTGTGTACTACAAAAGTAAGAACAAACTAGTGTGTACTACAAAAGTAAGAACAAACTAGTGTGTACGACTAAAGAACGAACTATAGTGTGTTCTACTATAGTAATAACATACTGTAGTGTGTACCACTAAAGAACAGACTATAGTGTGTTCTACTAAAGTAAGAACAAACTAGTGTGTACTACTAAAGAACGAACTATAGTGTGTACTACTATAGTAATAACATACTGTAGTGTGTACCACTAAAGAAAAAACTGTAGTGTGGTGCTACTAAAGGAAGGACATTGATGTACTATCCTCAGTAACAGAGCCTGTAGTGTGGTGCTACTAAAGGAAGGACATTGATGTACTCTCTGCAGTAACAGAGCCTATAGTGTGGTACTACTAAAGGAAGGACATTGATGTACTATCCTCAGTAACAGAGCCTGTAGTGTGGTGCTACTAAAGGAAGGACATTGATGTACTATCCTCAGTAACAGAGCCTGTAGTGTGGTGCTACTAAAGGAAGGACATTGATGTACACAAATGAATGAAGGACAGGGAAAGAAAGAGCGAGGGAGGAAAAGAGAGCGGAGAAGAAAGACCGAAGGGTGGATATGAGCTCATTAAAGGACAGGACATGGTTTTGACGGTATTGAACACTTTTTCTCTGCTCTCCTATCAAAGCGTGAAGAGTGAATGATGGTAGTGTATAGTAGGCAACCTGAATATTTAGAGCTGCTCGAAAAAGTACCGCTAAAGCATACTGCATGTGGTACCTAAGGAGAATATAACTCTTCAAAGGAAGGGAACAGAGCGGTATAATGTTTAATCCCTGGGAAGCTGAATATCACAGTGGCTCTTCTGTAGCCGCGAAGAAATATCAAAAGGAATGGCAAATGAGTTCCTTCACTCTGTCACACTCGTACCCATGTGCTTGGTCAGTGAAGGAGGGACTGTGATATTCGGTGTGATGTGATTACAGCAGCCTGACACCTGTGGTCTTGTCAAAACGTGGTTTACTGTATGAGAGTGTTGCCTGGTTTACACTACTCATCCCAAACGAGCCTATAGGACACCTGTAAAAGCTCTAGATCAATGCACATAACCCAACACTGCACAAAAGCACAGCAGCAAGGTTTCTTTAATATTTGTGTGTGTGTGTGTGTGTGTGTGTGTGTGTGTGTGTGTGTGTGTGTGTGGACAGTATATACATTACATATACATGTTATATATATATATATATATATATATATATAAAACATCCCTCCTCCAAGCATGCCCAGAAACAATATCAAAGCTAAAACACCACGCAGAGCAGCAACAGTGATTTTGACCAGCACATTCTAAAACAAGTCTTTAAAAATGGCCCGTTGTGTGGAATTGTAACCAACACATTCCTAGTGTCTCCCCAGCACGGCTTTACTTAGCTTAGGATCGATGCTATAAGATGTTTTGTTTTTTCCGCTGGCTCTGCTGTTGCTGGTGACCAACCACTACTTTAGCCGTGGATTTCCACATCAAAGAGCGCCCAGGACACCACTCAGGGGGGATTGAACAGCACTCAGAGACAGCAGGTAGATATTAATCGATGAGAAGGCAGAGCTGCTACGACTAACGAGAGACCAGAGTCATTTGCTTTGACCAGGAATCCCAGAATGCCGTCTTCCTGCTGTCTTAGAACCTTGTTAAGAAGCAACAAGGCAATCATAAGCAGGCTGGGTGATACAACGAGCCAAGATTTCCCTCAGCCCTGAAGGTGATGAGGGGTAAGCTCAGCCCACTGAAGTCAGCAATTGATTATGAAAGCCTGGCAGGTCCTGAAACAGTGGTGTGTGTGTGTGTGTGTGTGTGTGTGTGTGTGTGTGTGTGTGTGTGTGTGTGTGTGTGTGTGTGTGTGTGTGTGTCCTGATTATTTGTTACTGTCAAACATCATCCTGTCTTATCTGGTGTCTACATCTTAGTAGCTGAATCAATGTTTTATTAAAAGGAATTGATAATCAATCTGCATCGCTCCATTGTACGTTTATTCCGAGCCCAGCAGAACTCCCATACTGTACTCTGCACTCATGATATACCCCTCCAGAAAAAAAGTACAAAACTAGAACTCTAAAGGCATGAAAAAAACACAAAATAAACTCCTTTTGATCAATCTTCTTTTGAATAATGGACTTTGTAATTGAAGGGGAACATTTTGTAATATTCTATTCTCTATCTCTCTCTCTCTCTCTCTCTCTCTCTCTCTCTCTCTCTCTCTCTCTCTGTGTCTCTCTCTCTCTCTCTCTCTCTCTCTCTCTCTCTCTCTCTCTTTCTTTCTCTCTCTCTCTCTCTCCTGTAAAACACAACAAAACATGCAGTATAAACGTAAGGAACAAACACATAGTCATATTAAAAGGCAATTATGTTGCAGCGTTAGTCACGTCTTTGAAACATCCTTTACTTAGAATAATTATTCCAAATGTTTCATGGTGCTTCAAGTGTGTTTACTGTGTTGGGTTTTTAAGTAAAAAAAGAAATAGTTGTTTACACAAAATGGGAAATTACGTTCAACTAGAAAGTTAGTCTCTCTCTTGTTAAACGGGCTGGTGGTGTGCTTCAAACTTTATTGCTTTAATATTTAACAAGCAATAAAGCTGAATTCCTGCCCATGACTAACTGAATCTCTGAGGACAGCTAACTTTGAGTTCAACACCCATTTCAGCATTATTAGTCTGTTAGCTAAGATCTAGAGATCCTTTGGAACAATCTTTCAATGTGTTTTAGGACTCACAGTTTAAGCCCCGCCCACTTCAATCTGAAGTCGTTCATTTTTATTTTTATTTATTTTTTATTTTTTATTTTTTTTGCTGTATTTGACATACAGATAGTGTAATCTCTGCAAACCCCTACTATGTGCATTCACTGGGCTAGCCTCTTAATATGTGACGCCATCCGTGTTAAACAAATTCCACACAGATAGTTAGTTGTCTGTTTTAGTTTTTTTGCTGGATTGACATACAGATAGTGACATCTCTGCAAACCCCTGCTATGTGCATTTACTGGGCTAGCGTCTTAATGTGTGACGCTATCAGTGGTAAACAAATCCAACGCAGATGAGATGTCTGTTTTTAGTGTGCTGTGTTTACTTCTTATCGTGTGAAAACTTTCACCGCAAACAGTCTCGGCTCTATAAATACAATAAGCATTACACTCCGAATTCTGCCTGCCTGAGTTTTTTTCGGCAGACAAACTACCTATTAGAAAATGGATCGCTTCTGATTGGGGGTGTGATTACGATCTTGAAAGGGTTACATTACAGAGAAGGTTGGAGTGTACTGTTTGTAATGGTGGCTATGCATCTCTTTGCTCTGAGCGCCCTGATGGCAGTGAAGCTGACTCAGGTACAAAACTGAGCGGGAGGGAAGGAAGTGTTTTTCGGGGCTTGATGCTATCTACACCACCTGATCGACTACGTTTAGTCTGAAAGGAATGGTTTAATAAAAACGGCTTCCTGATTAGAACAAGGCGTCCTGATATCACGATTAACCGCCTGGAACAAAAGGACAGAGAGGACAGCTCTTTTTCACTTTGAAGTCCCTTATCTCTCCTCAGTAGCCTGGTTTACGCTCCAAGGCTAGCGCTTGTTCTTCTTTGCTTACACGCTGTTTCACCCCTAAACAAATTGTATTCATCTTGTTTAATTGATTTAAGACATAAGTTATCAATCCCGGCATGGGGTTTAAGGAGCCAATATGTCTACTGTATGTGTCCAGCGTGAATAGCATGTGCCATGACCCTAGACTCTGTCTAGCCCTGCTTATTACATTATTGAAAGTCCTTATTATTACGTTATTATTAGTATTTATCATTATTTCATGTATTGGTCCTTTTTATTCTGGGCCCTCCATTTGTAATTGAAGTGGTGGTATGGCTGAGTCTTGTTAATGTGTTGTATGACCAGAGAGCTGCGCGGCGTGTCTACACAAACAATATGAATAAGAAGGATTGACGTGCTTAAACAATTCCACTGTTCCCCAAGGGCAAATTGTAAGGGGAAATTACATCTTAGGAGCTAGAAAATGTATTTAATATGTGTTATGGGAGAAGACCCCTTTTTCTGTACGTCAGGGGCCCCGGAAGCAGGGTTCGATGTGGGACAGATGTTTTGCGGTTCATCTTAAGCTTATCACGTCATGTTTTCTTTTTCGAGGACCAAGATGGTGATAAATCTATCACAAAATCATGGAGCCTTTTTCATCTGTATCAGAGTAACTCACCGACAGGAACTATAGTTGTTTATCTCGTTGCCATCGGCAACACGCTGCATTACTCAGCAACAGGTCAGCCATCTTGGGTGACCCGTTTGGAAGTGTCCTGGTTCTGAACGCTCCGTCCATGTGATATTCACCCCTCTACTGGGCTGAACTTTTGTCTGGCATCTCCAGCCTGTTAGGGACATTAAGAGGGTGTAGGTGATCATAGATCCGCTTTGTGAGAACTTCAGCCGACAGACCTAACACCATCTCACCTGCTCAAGGTCCTCTTAAACTCCCTTGTAGCAGTGCTGTGAAGGACGCCTATAGTTAAAGATAGGTACTTCATGAAAGCAACCTGCTCTGATGAAAGAAAGGCCTGCCTGTTCTGAAAGTTACTCTTTGGTCAATAAAATACAATAAAACCTATAATAAGCCTCGCAGCGGGAAAAAAAAACACTTTTTATCTTTTTGTTTCATCATCTCTAGAGGGATTTGAAGTGCCTGCTTATCTTTAATGCTGACATCTAAAAATACAACCTGACAGTTTGGAAAAATTCTTTTTGGAGGGACCTCGTTTGGTGAATAGTGGTTTGAAATGACAGTTTTTTCGGTTCCTTGTGTATTTCCATTTCATGTCAAATTGAATGGATAATGTTGTTTTTATTGGACCGTTGGGTGGAAATGTACCCTCTGCCAAATCCTAAATCCCCCCCACCTCTCCCCCCCAGGCACACACTCACAGCCCCCATCTCGTCAGCCGAGCGTGGCCGAAATGTCAGTGTCAGTTATGACATGGCTGTCACAGCTTTCAGGAAATCCCTTTCCCTCCTTTTGAATACTTCCTCGCGTCTTCTCTTCTAGGGAAAAAGAGGAGCCCCAGACCGAATCCCGCTGTCCTGTCTGACAGACAGCATCAGACATGAAATGGCTGTCCAGCTCCGCTCTCTCTCTCTCTCTCTCGCTCTCTCTCTCGGAGTCTTATTCAGTCGGGGCTTACTCAACGTCACTGTAGCAGGACGGTGGAAATCCTTTCGACCGTTAATAATACTATATGACTTCTGTCAGTCAGTAATAGTAACATAGAATTCCTAACGTCTAACGTTCATAGTAGGATGGACACCCTTTCTGCATTAACTAATGCAATGGGAATTCCGTCTGGCACTAATACTATACTATACTATAATACTATACTAATACTATTGAAACCCTTTTTTGTTGCTAATAATACTTTAGGAATCCTGTCTGTTGCTACTAATATTATAGAAATTACCTTAGTTATGGTATTATAGGAATCCTTTAAGGAGGCAGCCAGTTTTATTACCATAGATAACCACATTCCCTGTGTCTCTGGACATCATTATCTAATGGGGGACAGCTGGTTCTGGTCAGAAACTAACTGGGTTGAGGTCAGATAAATAGTGAAAGAGAGAAGAGATAGAGAGAGAACTGTTTCAGAACCTATAAAGACATAGACACGGCAGGCAGACAGACCGACCCTGTCCCGTGCTGACTGACTGACTGACTGACTGACTGACTGACTGACTGACTGGCTGGCTGGCTGGCAGACGGATGGACTGACTGACTGAATGACTGGCTGGCTAGCTGACTGACTGGCTGGCTGACTGACTGGTTGGCTAGCTGACTGACTGGCTGGCTGATGGGCTGGCGTGCTTACTGACTGACTGATTGGGTAGCTGACTGGCGGACAGGCTGGCGTGCTTACTGACTGACTGACTGACTGGCTAGCTGACTGACTGACTGACTGACTGACTGGCTAGCTGACTGACTGACTGACGGACTGATTCGCAGACTGACTGGCTGGCTGGCTGGGGGACTGACTGGCTGACTGACTGGCTGGCTGGCTGAGTGACTGACTGACTGGCTGGCTGGCTGGCAGGCAGGCTGGCTGAGTGACTGACTGACTGACTGACTGGCTGGCTGAGTGACGAAAGCAGAGGGCTAGTGCCATCAAGTGTCAGTTTGTTATATGAATAATATTTATGTCAAATGTTTCACCTACATACATTGGTTTAGTTAAAAACCACAGTGAATTATACAACGTGTTCTAAATGTAGATTTTATGTTTGTGTGTTTGATGTGTTTGTTCATTTAATGTTTGAATATTGTGTTTTCATAGGTTTTGTTTAAAAAAAATCTGTACGCGTGTAATGCTTGTTCTTTGAGCAACTGGGGAAAACTGGATATGTAGGGTAAGTTTTAATTTCAGCATAGCTTTCTACCAATTAAGCTAAATGATTTGAATTGAATCCAACCAACGATTTAATTAAGATTTAATGACAATGTAACTTTAATTGGAATGAATGTTAGGACACGGATGATTGAATTGGTGTCAGGTTGCCTGTAATTTATTGTTTGCAGACTCTTTCTCCCTGAACCAGAAACACAGATATTGGAGCGCCCCTTAGAGGTTGTGTGAGGTGACGGTGGGCTGGGTGGTGCCTTGTGATTTCCTTCAGGCACACTGGACAGCCACATGAATAACTGCGTGCCCAAATGGAACCGCTGAACATGTGAACCAGAGTAGTACATTTGTTTTCATAATTCATTCAACATCTCCTCATTTAAGATTGATTAGGGTGGGTTGATTGTGCTTGCAACGTTTCAAGAGATGCGTTGAGGGATGTAGATTTTTGGTACCGTGCCAATGCCTACCATCTATGTGAACCCTGAAGCGACAATCTCAGCCTGCTACTGGTTTTACCACTGAGTGGCTATTCTGACTGCAACCTCAGAGAACCTTTAATAATCTGGACTACTGGTATATTTTCATGATCGAATCCATATAGAGGCTGCTGTTGTAACTGCTAGCTTAAGAAGGACATACACATACAGGTTACAATCGCTGCCATGGCTATTAACATTGTCCCTTGAACCTCCTAGATTATTAACCCTCTCTCCGGTCCATTCTAGATTATAAAGTATCTCTCTGGTCCATTCTAGATTATAAAGTCTCGCTCTGGTCTCATTCTAGGTTTTAGAGATATTTTCAGTCCATTTTGGATTATTAAAGCTCCTTCTGGACAATCCCAGTGTAAAGTCTATCTCTTAGATTACTGCTCCACTCCAGATTATTGCATCAGCGCATTCCTATCCATATTCATACATTCATACAGATTGACCGGCTGAGACTATGTCTTTTTGCAGCCCTGTTTACATGACAGGTAATGAAGAGTAAAACAAAATAAAACGGCGAACAAAAGATAAGCGAAAGCCTTTAAAAATACTAATAATATAAAAACCCAGTGCTGTACATACGTCCTTCCCAAACATAACCCCACTGCAGTCACTCCTCCACAGAGTGGCCAGCCCCCAGAGCCCCCCAGAGCCTGACCTCTCCCAGAAGCCCCACCGCTCTCCATTTCAGCCATGGGTCATGCTATTAGACGTCGTCATTGACCGGCAGAGATTACAGCGCTGAACCATGATACTGGGTGGAGCTCTGCTGATATTTCACCTGCACATCTAGCCTTCAGACTCAAAGTTTCCTGTAATAACAGTAATAAGGTGTGGATCCTTAATCTAATGTATAGCATTTGTGTGTGTTAGTGTGTGTGTGTGTGTGTGTGTGTGTGTGTTTGAGTGCGTGTTCGAGAGAGAGGGAGTGTTGATATCTATTGGACTTTGACCGGCAGCGCAGACTTTTAGGAAGAGGAGCAGGCTGGAGCCCTTTGCCTTCCACGCTCGCTGAAGGTAAGACCATTTATATCTCACTCTCTCTCCCCGCTGTCGATAGGGAGGGAAGACTGTGGGCCATTGAGTATGATGCCACTTTAAAATAGATGAATGTCTGGCCTCCAGTTGAAAAATGTTAGCGGCAAGCTGAACTCTGTGCGCTGTCCAGGGCAGGCCTTGTTCAGTCCGATCAATAGTGGTCGCGACGAGGAAGTAAAAGCTTGTTTCTAGTGTTTACCGCGCCAATGTTCATCATATTGCTATGTCCTTATTTGAAAAGTAACGGTCGTTTATTAGATTAACCAAGTTGCAATGATCTCATAGAATCGCTATATAGAACAAAACATAGATAATACATTTTGGCCGTCAAGCTTAGAGATGTTGGCTTCTATAACCTTGCTTTGCTCATCACCGTCCAATAGTGTAATGTAATCTGGTATGCATTATCAATATTTTTTGGAGGGTCTTTTTCATAATGATATTCAGATTGTGATCCGATACAGCAGTTAAGTGTTGATTATTATTTGTTTGATACCCTATGAATACCGTGGTGCAATAACATATCACGAGTCGTGATGACTCAGGTGATGATGATAAATACACGGACAAAGTCCCGCTCCTGCCCTGTCCCCAGAAACCATGGATTACTCCAACAACTACACCAGCGACGCCGACCGTGCTCCTCACCCTCCGCCCTACAACCCCCAGGACTGCGGCCAGGGGTCGAGTCCAGGGGTTGGCTACCAGGTGGGGAAGGGGGGCCTCGCGGTGGTGACCCCCGCTGGCCCTTACGGTCCCAGCTCGGAGGGACAGCAGTTCGAAGAGGCCCCCCCACCAGACTACTCTCAGGGTTTCCAGGACGACAACTGCTTCAGCGATGCAGGCGTCAGGAGAGGTTTGGACGGGAAGGGGTCGTGTGTGTGTGTGTTGTACAATACAGTATGTGTGTGTGTGTGTGTGAGAGAGAGAGAGAGAGAGAGAGAGAGAGAGAGAGAGAGAGAGAGAGAGAGAGAGAGTTGTATTCGATTAAATGTATGTGTTTTTGTGGTTAATCTTTGTTTATTTGATGCATTGTGTATGTGTGTGTGATCACAGACAGTTTCTAATGGGGGACTTCTGATTGTGTGTGTGTGTGTGTGTGTGTGTGTGTGTGAGAGCAGGTTTCATCAGGAAAGTGTACCTGACACTGATGATTCAGCTCTTGCTGACGGTTGGAATCATCTGTGCCTTCCTCTACTGGTGAGCCAGTCACTCTGAAAAAGTCCCAAAGCCCCAAGCCACCCACGTTATACTTCTGTAGGAGGCTGGTGGGCCATCGGTGGCCAACAGTCACCTTCAAATCCCAATTACGTTGGTCCTGTAACTACCATTACAGTATCTCAATATCAGCAACTTGAGATATATATATATATATATATATATATATATATATATATATACAGAGAGAGAGGGGGGGTGGGGGGGGCAGAGACAGACATTTTAAACGTATTATCCCACTGGTTGGAGTAATATAAAGATAAATATCTGTAGTGATAGCCATAGTAGAGCAGAACATAACATCTGTGGTGTCTTTATGGCGTGGTCTATATTAATGGCCGGTATAACTTAGTATATCTGTGCATTCTACAATACAGTCTAACAGCTTTATACCCTTTAATAGATGTATCGGTCGGACTGGTAATTGCTTATTGTAAATTCTACGGGCAAACCTGGGTGAACGGTGCTCTGGTGTGTTTGCTCTGTCTTCTGTTTAATATTTAATAAAGCGCTCCTTTACTGCTGTGATAAAAACCAACAATGGACTCACAGAGGACCTTCTGCGTGCTTACAGGGGCACACTGAGAGAATGGGCCAGGGAAACGTACTGGTTCTCCTACGGCATGATGTAAGATCACACACACACACACACACACACGTCACACGCTCAGTGTCACACACACGTTAGTCCTACTGATTGTCCTACAGCACAATGTCAGACAACACACAAAGATCACTCTCGCACACGTTAAACCTTCTTGTTCTCCTTTGTGCATGATATAAGACAAAACAAAGAACACACACACACACTCATAAGCACGCGGTAAACCTTCTAGCTACACTGCATAATGTTAGACAGCACACACACACACACACACACGTGTCCGTGCACTAGCACACATTATCACCGTACGAAACACGCAAAGTAGAAACACGCGTCCTCAAACGAGTCCCCTTATTCTGTTCACCAGTAAACGCTCCTCTCAACACGTGGTCTGGTGAGCCCGGCGGAGAGACCGACTGCGGCCTGAGACTCCCATCCTGTCGTCCTTCCTCACTCTGTCTCTTCTCTTCCGTCAGGGCGGCAGTGCTCGTTCTCATCCTGGTCCTCTCCTGCTGCGGTGCCTTCCGTCGTAAAGTCCCGCTCAATTTCATCGCCCTGGGCCTGTTTGTGAGTTCTGGCTTCAACGAGGCAGCAAATTAAAACTGTACCTGCTCCACCTCACCGGCTCTCAATTTGTTGACGCTTTCGTTTTTTTTTTGGGGGGGGGGGGGGGGGGGGGGGGGTGTGGTGGTCTTTTTCTACTTCTCTTTTCATTTCTTCCTCCTTTTGTTTTGTTTTGTAGACCATCGCGGAGGGTCTGATGCTGGGGTCTGTCACTGTGTGAGTAACGTCGTAAACGTCCTTGGATAACCTCTAACTGACAGCAGCCACAATAAACAACCATCTTGCTTATTTATTCACATGAGTGACAACGTGTGATAGCTCTTAGGCTCCTACGACTGTTCACAGCCGTAGTCAATCATCATTGCCTGGGCGTTTTGTTTTTGATGTTGCTTTTATTCTCAAGTGTCCTTTCAAAGAAAACACAAGCTCAAACACAAATACCGTACCCACAAGACAAACCTGACAAAGGAAGATAGGGCCTACACTTATGGGTGTGCAGGCAACTTTTTATCTTCAATGTAAATCAATTAGCAAATACAATATAATATACTGTGTGTATATACATATATATATACATATATATATACATATATATATATATATATATATATATATATATATATATTTATATATATATATGTATATCAGTAGCTAATTTAAACGTAATTATAAATACCACATATTTTAAACACATAACTTGATAAATGTCAAGCCCATGTCAGATGATTCTGAAATAGATTACTAAGAGATTTAGTTAGTCCGGTTGTCCTGTCACTTTCTAGTCTGGCAAAACGTTGACCCGCTAGCTCTACAGTTTAGTTTTGCTTCGTGTAGTGAAACAGAATAGTGAGCTCACCATTGTCCTCTGGTCTCACCAGGACACAAGTCCATTTGTCAAGCCATGCTACTGTAGGTTCATATGTGTCTACAGGTATTATGATGTTATACAGGTACATGCTATGCTATATATAGATGTGTTTGCAGGTATTATGATGCTATGTACAGTAGGTGAGTATGTGTGTTTTCTGTTATTATTATGCTATAGTGGTGTGTGTGTGTGTGTGTGTGTGTGTGTGTGTGTGTGTGTGTGTGTGTGTGTGTGTGTTTTCAGGTATTGTAATGCTATGTACGATGGGTATAGGCTACTATATGTAAATGTGTTTTATGGTATTACGGCACTATAAAGATGTGTATCTTGTGTGCCTTTTTACAGTAGGCGTGTATGTTTGTGTTTCTAGGTATCATAAAACTATAGAAGTGTGTACGTGTGTGTTTACAGGTATTACAATGCTGAAGCTGTTCTCTGGGCAGTAGGGGCCACAGCGCTAGTGTCACTCTCCCTCAGTGTCTTCGCCATGCAGTCCAAGGTATGCTGCGTTTATCAGCAACCGTACAGTCCGTAATACAACGGCTCTTCACAACACCCCTAACCTTTCTGAAATGCACCAGTATGTTGTTTCTCATTGGCTCTTAAAACTTGACCTGCCTACTTGTAGTCCTTAAGATATGTCATCACAGTTTAGCTTGCCAAAGCTTTCAGTTATCTGCCTTATTCATCGACCACACAAACACAGTAGAGAGACGCACAGGATTTCCTGGTAACCTGCGTGGCAACCACACAGTGTATACAGTCCGTTGTAATGGCTGGATAAGCATCAGGCACCATCCATTTGATATAACGATCTGTTAAACGGCACATCACGGCACCATGGGAGCTCACAAGGAACGTTCTCTGTTTAGTAATGCCAGTGGTTTATAACTCATGTCATGGAACCAGGCCATGATGTTACCCAGCAAGTGGGCAGGTAGAAGGATGAACATAGTGTTTACGAATAAGGTAGAAGCCTGTAATGAACTGCGGTGGCCTGCGATTGTTATACCACTTGGACTGTTTTGGTTTCGGAAATCTGTCTCCTTTCAGTTTGACTTCACGGCGTGTAATGGCTGCTTGTGGGTCCTGCTATGGACCCTCCTGTCCTTCAGCCTGCTGTGCGGCATCCTCCGTTCTCAGGTGAGCTACATGCACCAGCCGACTGTCTTAATCACTGCCCTCACAGTCGCTGGTGTGTGTGTGTGTGTGTGTGTGTGTGTGTGTGTGTGTGTGTGTGTGTGTGTGTGTGTGTGTGTGTGTGCGTGCGTGCGTGCGTGCGTGCGTGCGTGCATGCGTGCGTGTGTGTGGGGGGGGCTGATTTGTGACAGGCAGGCACCAAGGCAGTATATTAGCTTCTATGTCCATACAACCATATTTCATTTGTTTATTTATTTTTATTTTTTTAAGATATTTTTTGGAGGCATTTATGCTTACTGAAAGGCTTAGCCTGGTGAGCCCCATGCAACCATACTGTGTACTTTAATGACCGGACCTCTGCTTGCATACAGTATCATTAAGAAGAAAGTCACTTCTTTTGGACTAACTTTCTATTTTTGTTGTTATTGTTGTTTATTCCACAGTATGTTTACATTGTCTATGCCTCTCTGGGGACACTGGTCTTCTCTTTAGTAAGTACATCCGTGCCAGTTTGCATGACAACTAAAACTAAAACTATGACTGCAGCACTTTCAACAATGTTCCGTCTTATGCCCCAATCTTTACTTTTTCTAAATATATATTCAATTTATTTTTTTATTTTTTATTTCTTTCTGTAGATATTACAGTGAACAAAGGCACAGAATATATATGGGCGAGGCAGAAAAATATTAGAATTTAATTGATTTAAAGCGTTGTAGTACCCCTGTGGTATATTATCTGGTGACCTGCAAGAATTCAGGACCACTCAGCAATTAAAGTTCCTTGCCTCATTATATTTTTTGTTTAACTTCTTTCCACTTTATCTTCATTGAGATAGTGGACAGAAGAAAAAAAATACATGCTGGACCACACCAGTGATCGGAATAGGGAAATACTCATCATCAAGCTAAACTCAATGCAATCCAGTTTTCACAATGCGCTTGGAAAATTGAAATGATACTTTGCTAACTAATGCTGCTCTGGTGGAGTGTATTTCAGCACATTGCATGAATTAATAATCAAGCCATTCCTTTGAGTCTGTTGTGAGAACTTGGTTAAAAGACTGTGTGTATGAATGCCGTATTTCCGTTGGTGACTTTATGATTAATGCATAGTGTTTCATTTTCTCGATTTCCATTTTGCTACGTGATTTCCTTATTGGTGGCAGATTGATTCCTACACGTAAGATCACATTTCTCACAGCGCCACAGTAGAGCCAATTGGAAATGCATAATAGTCTACTGTCCACTAATAGACTGATCAGACTACATTATATAAAAACATAAAAGCAGAACCCTAAAATAATTTCTTCCGGGAGACATTTTGTACAATTATTATTATAAATTATGTTTTAAATGCCTTATTCTCATCCGGTAATTGTTTTTTGCATGATTGCATTGGTGCTGACTAGGGATAGCCCTTCTTAGCCCTGTAGTGGAAACTAGACAATGGTTTCCTGCAGTGGAAACAAGGCAACAAGCAATATGCCTGCCAAAAGTCAGGTCTCTGTCCGCTCTCCCAGAAGCCTAATGTTCAACAAAACTGGCACGGCACAAAATTATATGAACGGCCCATTGCCCAAAACCATTTAGCATTTTGCATCCTAACGCCGCTGTGCTCTGAACTCGATCCAGGAACCCTCCCGTTTCCTGTTTTAATCTGGTTGGAGAGGTTGCCTCCCGTAGCTCAGTTTGACATTCATTAGCGGCGCATTAAACAGCGGTTTACTCTGTTGTCACAGCGCCTTCTCTGCTTGCCGTCGATATTCAAAAGAATGTTGTGACCACTCCTTTCAACCTGCAGAGGTACCTGTGACTTCCCGCTGAGACCACACAATGAACCTGTCTGTTAGTTTGGTGTCTGGAAAAAAAAACTTCTTAATATCCCCCTTCAATCAACAATTATTTTCCTCGCTATTCATAATGCAATGTTAATGATCTTGATGTTTTCAGTTTAAGGGCCAGCATAATTACTAATTAGCCTTTATTTTCTCCTGGTTAACAAACCAGAGTACACTCTCTTTGGGACTTTATATGCATGGAGCTAGAATAGATAGATAGTGTTGTTCTGTCTCTTTGGTTATACTGTAAGTGCTGTCCTTCTGACTATAAAATCTATAACTTTTTAACCCCTTTATCTCTATGTATGTGTGTGCAGTACTTGGTGATGGACACCCAGCTCATCTTGGGAGGGAAACACAAATACAGCTTGTCTCCTGAGGAGTACATCTTTGCGTCTCTGAACCTTTACCTGGACATAATCATGCTGTTCATGCTACTCTTGCAGCTCATTGGAATTTGTCGCTAATGAAAACACAGATGTTCATTTCCATATTATTAAATCATTGGGATCTGGTAATAACCTACTGGGTTGGTCAGTGACCTTTATGGTTGTACACCCACATATTTTTTATACAGATATAATAAACCTCTTAATTTTGAATATTGACCTTTGACTGAGGAAATTAAGCTATGCACTGACAAATGCCACCTTGCTATTAAAATGCATACATTATTTTCTATGTGTAATATCTGACCTCAGTACATAGAGTATACCATCGTCTCGTAATACTAAATGTGTTTGTTCATTTTACAACCTGTCAGTGATACAGTATATTATTAAACCTTTATTTAACCAGGAAAGTCACGTTGAGATTAAAAATCTTTTTTTCAAGTGAGCCAAAATGTGTATTCTTAGTTTAATTTCATTTTCTAATTTAAGATATGGTGTTTGTTCTCGTCTTTACCTTTTAATGTTTAAACAAAACAGATTGTAATAATGCATCAAGACTGTGTGCTTACTGGAAATGGAAAAAAGTAAAACTATATCTTATGTCAGTAAATTCCCTTGGAGCACTCGCCAAACGATTCTTTGTTGAACCAAGTCTTCAATTCAGTTGTAAAAAGCACAAGATTGTGCAGCTGTCAATGTTTCAATCCTCATTTTTCAATGGCTAGACTTACACTTGTTGCTTGTCTTTGACATACTGAACTATAATAGATCTCCATGGAGTCAGGCGAATGAAATCGTCAAATTACTTTGTACTTCTTGGAAATCCCTGCCGATGGTAGTCACTAGAAAAATCAACACCAGTCAAGCATAAAACTCAGTTTATTGGCCTTACATCAAACATAATTCTTCAATATAAAGAGGGAATGTATCAAGTATAGACTATGAAAGTGCAAATAGCATTTCAAGGATTAGTTACTTTACAATACAAAAAAAAAGGTTTTTCAAAATATGCTTCACATTTCCAAAATATTTTTGATTTTTTCCAAACTTTTTAGTAAATCTTGTAATGCAAAAGAAAATGCAAGTGATTAAATGTCAATTTGTACCCAATTACATGCACAGCATAGTCTTACAAAAAAGGAACCCAAGTAAGTTTTTCTTACTCCACAGCTTAACCACTATACTATCACTAGTTCCATTGACTGTATGGCACTCACAGCTTAACATTCAACAAGACAATTCAACGCAATCAATACATTAGACTCAATCGATGAGACCTCTTCGGAAAACTTGAATGCAGTTCCACACCAATTTGGTTGTCTATTAGTTACTTATTTTTTACCTGAAATAAATAGTTTACTTAGGATTCTGCACAAATGAATGAATAATACATTTAAAGACACATTTTCCTTTAAAAGCAGGTTATTTTAATAACATATCCAAATATATCAATTTCAATTCATCATAACAATTATGATTTCCAATAAATAATTGTCAAAATATGTAGCGATATTGTGTTGCCTGGCGTGTTATTACTACAGTATTTTCTGTGTTAGAATACACTTCACACAAACATCTTTCCCTAGTGACCCCTTCCTCCTGTACGTGTTAAAAAGGCCAATCCCTAAATAGGCATGTTGACGTTTAGTCAGGGAGTCACAGTTCAATTCAATTCAATACAAAAAAAAAACTGCTCTGGGAAAAAAGTAACCAATGAGCACAAGGAGAGCAACAAACATATCAAAATATTATCACCAAAAAGGTCAAGATTGGACACACTTCAGTTAGTTTTATAAACCTCTCTAAAGTTACTTTGATGAGTGGACTTGACTATCTGGATTTCTTGCATACATCGATTGAAATCCACTGAAAGCAGTCAAACTATGTGGCAATAAATACAAAGAGATTGACGTAAAGGCACTGAGTAGAGGTTTGAGTAGAGAACAGTTTCATTTAATATTTTAGAGCATCATCACATTGTTCCTACTTGCATTAACCGCAAAAATACTATTTTCACTATTGTCTTTTTAATATCTATTGAAATGTCTCATACAGTATGTGTTTCGTGTAAGGTTATTTTCAAAGACACTCAGAAGTAGAAACTACCGTCAGGCAAGCTAAACTCAATCCAGATTGAATCTGAAAACTGAAACTCTCGGTATATAAACTGCAGCCTCATCTGAGAGCCGAAATCACATCAATACGTCTGTAGTGTCGTTTCTGCTTTAGGAGGCCAGTCACTGAAACTTAGAAGTGATCTGGGCTGCATCAGTCAACAGAGGATAAGATCTGATTGGGGTTCCTACGAATGTCCACCCAATTGTTTTAGACAACAGTGAAGCCAACTGCTTACCGCTAAGCTAAATATTATCAAGGTTTTCTCTCCGAGCCATTTGATTTGGCCCACACATTTAAATTCTGCATTCAAGCATTCAGCAAATATATGTGATCTTATGTTGGTGCTGGACTTGGCCAGATTAAAGCCAGTAGGCACAGTTTGCGTATTATAAAAGATACACTTGGTGATAGCAAAGTGTGCTTTTGTAAATTCAGTATTTGGCACCTCCATCTTTTTTCCACCGTGAACTGCAGGTAGGCAGACACAGAGAGGACTGAGATTGTTTTCCTGAAATTTAACATACTGCAATTAAATTACACGTGAAATGAATTTTAAACTTGACTCAGTGTATAAGGTTACAAAAACCTGATCCACATGATTACAGCAGGTTCTTAATCCACTGGAAATATAAAATAATTTTATCAAACGTTAAAAAAAAAGAATAAGTCCTGCAAGTGTTCTAAAATGCACTTTAGAAAGTAGTTATATGACTCAGAGTAATCTAAAACGGATTTCAGAGAAGAAATTAATTCAACCCAACTATCTGCTTGACTTTCTATTTAAACCCATCCATCCATACCAATTCAAACCTCTCAGGTCAACCTAACTATCTGCAGACTTTCTATTAAAACCCATTCATCCATACCACTTCAAACGTCTCAGGTCAATTAGAGCTCACTTTCCAGGAATGCAATCATCTAGTGTGTATTTATCTGGCCCTATGCCTACATGTAGCGGCTGCTCTCCGGAGCCTTAACAAACGCCAGAACCATCTTTAGGCTTAGACCTATTGCCACTTCCTCGCAAGCTACCAGCCTCTGGGGCCATTTCCTGTTGTGATACATTCATCCCGAATCGTCCTGCTTTGCATGTCAGAGTGGTTTTGGCCTCTTCTTTTTTTTTTTTTTTCTTCATACTCATTGTTTTTTTCTTTTCTTTCTCCTCTTCAGTCAAGCAGGGGTTGGCATCACACCAGATGAACCTGCTGATCCTCCCACTCCGAGGAGCTGGAGCTGGGGAGGTCGTCGGCGGGGGACTGGCACTGGGGAGTGTCCACATGGTGGCAGGTCTGTTTGACAGAGCCCCCACCTCCTCTGTGGTCGTCCTGCGCTCCGGCCAGGCCGACGGTCGTCACGTCCAGCCCCACCGGCAGGTCCAGCTGGGTGGGCCTCTCCACCACAAACACGCCAACCCCTGGCTCCCTCTCCTCCACCGAGTAGGGCGCTCGCTGTGCGTCACAGCCCGTGTCTCCCAGCTCCTCCTGGGGCTTGGTGACGGTGCCGGCGGGGCCTAGCTCCAAACACTGGAGGTGCTCCAGGGGCTTGTGGAGGAGGAACTCGCCCTTCTCCTCGTCAAAAGAGCCTCTGGCGGGGATGGCGGTGATGGTGGTGGTGGTGATGGAGGCTAGGCCCGGGTCGGTGTCCGTGCCGGGGGAGGCAGAGGCGGAGGAGGAGGGGTGGACCGTGGTGACGCTCTGGGGGTTCATGTCATGGAACCAGGCCATGATGTTACCCAGCAGGTTGGCGTTGGCCGCGGTGGTCTCCTGGCTTTCCTCCGTGGCGCTGGAGAGCGGACCACCACCTCCTCCTCCTCCTCCTCCTCCTCCTCCTCCTCCTCCTCCGCTCGGGACTCCCGGCACGCCGTAGGGCTGGTGGAGGTTGTGTCCCCGCTGGGAGAGGCTGACGGTGGGGCCGCTGCCGTCCTCCAGCTCCAAGGGCCCGGAGGAACTGCTGAAGGAGGAGGCCCCAGGGGGCAGCTCCACCGTGGGGACCGCCGGCGTCTGCTGTTGCTGCTGCTCCAGCATGGAAGGCAGCGACGTGCCAATGGCACCCTGTGACATGACCTCATTGGTCAGGAAACCCTGGCTGTCCCGCCCCGCCGCCAGGCCGGACTCCTGGAGTGACAGCTGGATGGCCAATAGGATGTTAGGGTCGTCTTCGTCCAGCGAACCGAGGCCCTGCAGTTACCGTGACAACAGACAAAAAAGCCTCACACACGGTTTTATTACACTAGAAAGGGAAAAAACATAATACATCTGCTTTTTCCCTATACTTGAATCCGAATTCACAGCAGAGACAAAATATGTAAGGAAGTCGTAAAAGAATGTTATTTGTCACTGACAGTCAAGAGAAAACATTCAATAAACTGCATGTGAGACTTAACATTGTAAGGGCTGAGTTTGAAAAGAAAAGGAAAGCACTCTCGGTTCAAATTAAACAGTCAAGGCTCTTTCTTTTCACTCTGGTCCGTCGGCATCTTAATGTGTTAGATCCGCTCTGCATTAACAAACCAAACTAAACCGGTTCTGGAAACGTGTTAGATCAGCTCTGCTTTGACAGACCAGACTAAACTGGTTCTGGGAACATGTCTTTCGGCTGCTAATCAAATACACAGCTTTTCTCCTACGAGTGGATAGACTGCACGCACGCACACACACACACACACACACACACACACTGACAGGACGTGGCCACTCACAGTGTAGGGGCCGTGTCTTTGTCCAGGTCCAAGGTCCTGTCCATCTAGTGAGGCCAACAGAAACACACATTCATAACTTTATTCATGTAAACATTGACGTTACCTATTAGAATTAATGCTGTTAGCTTTGGCCTAATATCTAGTCCACCTTAGGCCAAACAAACACTCTGTCACATCAAGATGCAAACTCACATATTCTACATCATTACAATCTATTAAAATGTCCAGACATGGCAAAATTATATTATTAGAAAATATAGTTCCATTACCAAGAAGAAAAGATAATTATATACAATAAGTTAATTATTAGCAAAAATAATGTCATATGTTGACATGATTTTTAAAAACAATGGACAGCTCAATAAAATAAAACCTGCTACTAATACGGACAACAATTTATATTAACAAGGAAAATGTTGTCGTTGAGTGAACTGACTTGTCTTGTGTAATTTCTGTGTGTGTGTATATGTGTGTGTGTGTGTGTGTGCATGCAGTTTACCTAAAGTGCTGCTGCTGGGGTCGTCAGGGTCAGGTGTGTTGCTACGGAGACTGGACATGTCCCCTCGCCTCCTCTGTCTGTGTCTCCTCCTGTACTGGAACTCTGCATACTCCTTAGCAACAAACCCACCAACCCATAGAGAGAGCTTTGATCACAAGGTAAACAATCAACAACGATCCCAGGGTTCACAAATCAAAATCAACTACGTTTTTCCTTTTTTTTTTTTTTTTTACAGCTATAAGCTATATAGCTTATATGCAGCCATAAGCCCATTCCTGCCAGCCTTTCTGGCAGTATCCGAGTTGGCAATACTTTCAACTGGCGGTCAAGTTGCCCTCAGATACAGGAAGTCCTTCTGGGGCTGGGATCAAGGCAGTGGGAAAAGAGGGAGAGGCCGACGAGGAATCAAATAAGGTGCTGGGCTGCGGTCGCTATGGGAGCCAAACCAGCCCACATGGGACCCACTGTCTAGCTGGGCAGTGGAGCTCAGGTGAAGGCTAGCTCTCTACTCGGACCTTGAAGCCTTCCTTCTTTGATGGGGGCTCTGCTCTTTGATCTGGCTCGGCACTCGGCTTGCAAGTGGGGCTTACTCTTTACAGACACACATCCGAAAGAAAAGAAGAAAAGAACTGTTGACTGTTCAGATTATGCACTGTTCTCGGATCAGCGCTCTGAGCCTGATAGGACACATGGCAACAGTGAGAATCCCCGAATCAGCACGACTCTGGAAAGGGTCGCTGGGTCAATGGTTTTATAGAGTAGCTCCGCTACTTTGACAGGCTCAGTAAATACAGGCACCAGGTCAGTGGTTTTCAACCAGACATTCAATAACTCCTATAGCATGTCCTGGTCCTAGATCAGCAAACAAATGGACCTAACCAGTGTTGATCAAACCGCAAAGAGATTAAATGTAGATTGAAATTTGCCTTGGCATGTGGGGGTGTTGGGGGGAATACATAAATAGCGTAATTGAAGTGCTATTTTTGGAGCGCCGCTCAATCATTTTGCTTGTGCGGAAAGTGATGATGTTTCCATTCTAAAATTACCTGACAAGTCTAACCACACACACACACACGCGCGTAGCGTTTCCCACTGGAAACCGCCAGAGAGAGAAGGCTGTGACTTCGACAGTAGTCATGACTCAGCTAAATGCTTCTCCGCGCCATCTTTCTGTACCAGGCGGCGTTAATGCCCCTGACTTCTGTACGAGCCAGGTTGTTCGACAGGAGCGCGTCAATAAATTGCTTTCATTATTATGACTAACAGCCCCATTTATTTCGTCTTTTTGACTCAACGTACACTTGAGGGAGGCGTTCCGTTCCGGAGAAATCCTATAAATTGAACTTCACAGAAATGGCTGTGTTGCAAGTCTGTGTTTGGAAATAAATAAAAGGAGACGTCCGGGGTATCAGTTTACGACACTTCACACCGCACAGCAATGGCTACCGCCGGCATTCTCCAGCCCTGTATAGTGGGCAGACAGCTAACCGCATTAAGCCAGACAAAAGAAGAAAAGAAAGAGAGAGAGAGAGAGAGAGAGAGAGAGAGAGAGAGACAGACAGAGCAGAGGAGATAAAGGAGACAGTGAGGGAGAGAGGGAGAGAGAAAGAGAGTGAGGGGGGGCAGAGAGAGAGAGAGAGAGAGGGAGAGAGGGGGGCGCAGAGAGAGAGAGACAGAGAGAGAGAGAGCGAGAGGCAGGCAGAGGGAAATCTGCACTGCAGAGGGATGCTTCTTCAGAT
The DNA here is from genome assembly GCA_017639675.1 of Aplochiton taeniatus. Lineage (NCBI taxonomy): Eukaryota > Metazoa > Chordata > Actinopteri > Galaxiiformes > Galaxiidae > Aplochiton > Aplochiton taeniatus. The sequence goes on from CM030178.1 coordinate 4,680,612, forward strand.
CATATGCAACATTCCAACTAGAAACAGAATACTAATGCCTGATGGGTATTCAGTGTGTACAGGGAAAAGAGAGGGAGCGGAGAGAGAGGAGATGCAGGGAGGAAGCAACAGAGAGAGGGAAGAGAGAGGAAAGAGGAGCAGAGAGGAGGCTAGAGAGAGAGAGAGAGAGAGAGAGAGAGAGAGAGAGAGAGAGAGAGATAGGGGAGGTCTTCTTCATAAGTAAAGAGATGCAGTCGTCATCCTGACAGTGAGAGAGATCCACATCCAAAACAGGTCAGAGTCAGACACTCTGGGTCAGACTCCTCGCCCGACACCCTGGCTCAGCTGACGGACACAACCCTCGACTAGCCCTGCCTAAAATGGAATGGCCCTGCCACGTAATAAATAAATCGTAAAAAACAAACTTCTGGGTTACAATTCAGATCAGTCAAAAAAATAAAAAAATAAAGAAAACTAAAGATGAAAGTGGTAATTTAATATGAATGAAGGCCGTGGGCCGCGGATTAGACAGGGTTCCTCTTCCGTCTCTATAGAAACCTAGAAAGGGTCGTGGATTGGACAAGTCTCTCTAAGAAACCTACAAAGACGACGCAGACGGTCTTCAGAGAGAGAGAGAGAGAGAGAGAGAGAGAGAGAGAGAGAGAGAGAGAGAGAGAGAGAGACCGAGTAGTGTGCGTCCTGTGTAGTCCCTGTACGTGTCACTATCTCTCTATAAATACCCTCGGCGTGCGTGCGTGCGTGTGTGTGTGTGTGTGTGTGGGGGGGGGGGGGGGCAAGGATGGCTGTGCTGACACTGAGAGAGCCATCTGGAGCGAACACTCATCAGGCCTCACACAAGCCCCCGGACCTCGTCTCACCTCGGTACCTCATTAAACCTTAACGCTCGCTCACCCTCCTCCAAAGCCTGCACTGGCTAGTCCTCTCTTCACCCCCCTCCTCGCTTCTCATTTTTGTTCCAGTTCTTTTCCTTCTGATCTACACCCATCCCTACTGTACCATTAGTCAGATCTCATCAGCTCAGTCGTTCACTCAGTGTTTTGTAATGTCCAGTTGGAAGGCTTACCAATTTCTGGATGTGTTATCAACTGAGTAGTGGTTGGAGGAAGGCAGTCGTATTGTCGAGTTAAACACAAGGCGTACCAACAATGATGTTGGATCATGTTTTTCTTTCGTTCTTTCCCTGTTCTTTATAGTCAGGCGTGATTCCTCCGATGTTTGCTCAGTGAAAGGACTTACAGCCGCTTCCTGTTGAGTGCCACTTAAAATTACAAAAATGGCCGTTGAGTGTAATGTAATATGCTGGATGATTTCAATCAATGATATTGACTGGGAGCTTTAACATTTAGCCTGTGTTGTCTCCCAAGCACAGGGAGAATACAGTCAAAGGACCTGATAATTGGGTCAGCCCCCCCCCCCCCCCCCCCCCCAAAAAAGAGAGAGGGATGAAAAAGACAAGAGGAATGCTTGGTTGCACTGGGCCCTCGTGTTAACCGGCCAGGATAGGAGTTACCTCAGGTGATGCAAAGCCGAGGTATTCCCAGTCCCACGTTCCACCGGCGAAACTGAAACACAGGCAAAGAAGAGAAAAAAAGGAGGGAGAGGATGAAGGAGAGGAAGAATAAATAGGGGGAACGTTCTAAAAGGGGATGTGGGTCAACATGAGCTCAAGAGAAAAGAGGGGAGGAACTGCATTTACCCCCCCCCCCCCCCTCCCAAAAAAATGTGCGAGATAAAAGGGGTGTTTTGTTTTCAAACCATTGTTCTAGATCTCTCCTCCATCTTTCAGATAAAGTCTAAAGAATATAACAGCGGGATGGCGGTCACAGGAGAGTACAGTGGAAAGCCCAGAGTGGCAGGATTAGATATAATATAGGCTGTGTATAATATATAGGCCGTCATGGTAGTAAGGAGGCACGTGGGGGGTGGGGGGGGTTGTCCACCTCCGTCGTGGTGCATCAGGGGAGTCGTTGGGGGCCACCCCCCTCGCCACCGATGCCAGGAACTCCTGCCTCTTCTGTTGCACCAGGCAGGCCGCCCGGATGATCTTATGGCGGGGCGTCCTCAGGTACGGACGGTTCACCTTCTGGGCCAAGTCCTCAGTCACCATCTCCAGATCGGTCTGAGGGGGGCGACATGGGAGGGGAGGGGGGGGGTTACTATGTCTGTTTGGTCCAACCAACGATCTCTGGTCAAATGGATTTTTGTTTCGAGCACAGTAGAGAGAGAGCGAGAGCGAGCGAGAGAGAGAGAGAGCCTGAGAAAGAGAACGACATTGAGAAAGAGAGAGAGACTGAGAGAATAAGAGACAGAGAGAGAGAGACAGAGAGAGGCTGAGAAAGACAGAGAAGTCTTTATTTAGCCAGGCCTCTGTGCCACCTTCTCCTCCCAGTACCTGCATGAGCTCAAAGATCTCCTTCTTGGTGCTCTTGGGTTCCAAGAAGAAGCCGTAGGGGTAAGAACACTTCAGGATGCGGCGGGTCTTCAGAAGCTCCAGAACGGCGTCTTCTATGAACCCTGTGTCAGGTGGTCCCCCGTCCCCTGAAGGATGGGAGAGAGGAAGAGAGAGGACGAAAGAGATTTAGAGACAGAGAGTAAAGGTGGGCGGGGGTGGGGGGTTAAAAAGCACTTTATTGAACACCGCTAGAGTACTTCCTGTTCACAAGACTAGACAGCCACTCAAACTAGCTGCACAAACTAATTCCAAAAAACCTCTGTGTAGAAACTCAAAAACACCAAGCACAAAACATAGCGAGCAACAGACTCCGTTACAAGGGGAAGAACATAGAGAGAGAGAGACCCAAAGAAAGAGAGAAATACAGAAAGGGAGAAAGAGAGACAGTGTGCGAGAAAGGAAGAAAGATCAGAAAGCCGATCAACCAGGTTGCTACATAATTGAGTTCATCTCACGAGACACTCCAATAAGTAGCAATAATCTTCTCAATACAACCGATAGGGCTGGTATTCCTGCACACACGCGCACGCGCACGCGCACGCGCACGCGCACACGCACACGCGCACACACACACACACACACACACACACACACACCACTATAAAAGCTTTCCCCACCATTAGCAGACTGGTGAAATTGACACTCTACATATGAAAAAGGGGCCCGATGGATCCTATGAATATATCTATGCTATTCTGTCAGATCCCGAGCAGGTAGGTAGAAATAAATTGTCCCATTCATCCCTCCCTTCCTCCAATCCATACATCCATACATTCATCCACCCCTCCATTCCTCAATCCATACATTCATCCACCCCTCCACCAGGTTAAACACATCCCTTGGAGCCACCACCAGCAAAGGATACAACAGCGTGGGCAGAGATGCTGGAAAAACAGCAATCAACACTTAAGACCCTCAAGACGCCTATTAAAGTGACAGCAGTCACCGTGGCCCGCCACCTGAGACAGCTAGATGTATTAGTATTAATGTTATTTTATTAATTTATGACCGAAAGAGACTTGGGTCTCTTTTAAAACAGTGTCCTGTTTTTATAAGACAGGTAATGCCACACACACACACACACACACACACACAGTATATATAAACTTATTTAATATGCATGTCTGCATTAGTGCCTCTGATCCATCTCTGAGATGAACCCTGGTCCATGGGGAGCGGTTAAAACGTTCTTATATATTCTGTGGTCCATGCGTTCTCCGGAGGAGCTCCAGTCCACTCCATCCCGACGACGAAGAGCCCTCCATCCATCCTTAATGTAAATCCGGCCGGCCCTCGAGTGCGTCTCATACGCCCGTCGAAATTAGTCGCCGGCTACGGATCCTACTCATTCCATCTGTACGACCCCAGGATGTGGACACTGAAGTGTGTGGTAAGAAGCAGCCCCTTCACTCTGATGACACAGCCGGTCTATATGATTGGATCTCGTATTATGGGATGGCGGAGGGGGACTTACGGTCGCTGAGGGCTCGGCTGAGCTGCTCCATCTTCTCTTTGGCCGTCTTCAACAGACGCTGCTCCAGCTAGGGGGTGAAAGGGGGCGACACACACACACACACACACACACACACACACACACACACACACACACACGATAAGTGAGCATATGCAAAGTCACTGCAGAACCAAGGCCTATTAAAGAAAAAGGAACACCAGCACTCAGGTGACTAAGTGAGTGACTTGTTCTTCTATTGTCTCACCTACGTTAAGACACGCTCAACTCTCAACCACCTGTTTATTTGAGCCGGAATCAGAGACATACCATCCACCTGTGTGTATGGTAACGGCCAAGCAGGCCGGTCCTTCAGTCTGTCAGCCAGCCGTTCATGTGTGTGTGTGTGTGTGTGTGTGTGGCCTGATAGTGTTTATCCTGGTAGCTGTGTTCGTGGTGTGTGTGTGTGGCCTGATAGTGTTTATCCTGGTAGCTGTGTTCGTGGTGTGTGTGGCCTGATAGTGTTTATCCTGGTAGCTGTGCTCATGGTGTGTGTGTGTGTGTGTGTGTGTGTGTGTGTGTGTGTGTGTGTGGCCTGATAGTGTTTACCTGGTAGCTGTGCTCGTGGTGTGTGAGTGTGTGTGTGGGCTGATAGTGTTTACCTGGTAGCTGTGCTCGTGGTTGTTGAACCTGGAGTAGTAGTGCATAAAGCGGTCCAGTTCTTGGAAGCTCTGGTGCTTCTTCTCAGCCTGATATAAAGGAAACACGCGCACACACGCACACGCACACGACAGGGAACACATCAAAGAAGTGTGGCGAGACAGTGCCCCCTGCTGTTTATAGATGAGTATACATTAAACATTCCTCCAGTAAAGCTGTATTTTGGGACACTGCTGTTTGACAGAAAATGACATATTGTGATACGATTTTACAATGTTAAATTATGGAGCTGAAACAAGATTCACATCTCCACTGTGCCATATTTATACACTGGTAAGCCTTTGTTAAAAAAAAAACAAGGATCTAGAAACAGAAAAAGTAGAACAAACACACAGAAGCGACACATCAAATGCGACTCACTATCCCAGTGGATCACCCATGCAAAGTAAAAAAAATATACATATATATATATATATATATATATATATATATATATATATATATATATATATATATATATATATATATATATATATATATATATATATAAAGGGAAGTATTTGGCCTGTTCTGCTATGGTGAGGGTGGTAAGATGATGAGGAGGAGTAGACTTTGTGGCATTGACCTCCTCACCACCTCCCTCTGAGGCTGGGAGCTGCTTGTCAGCACTAACGCTGCTAATGCACATTCAGTTCTTGTTACTCTCTCTGCGCTTTTCATTTTTGTGAAAATGTACTTACATGGTATCTCTGTCAAATGTGCGTGTGTGTGTGTGTGTGTAGTCTTGAACAAGTGTATATGTGCTAGCTTAATGAGAATGGTTATAAGTGTATATATGTACACTTGCAAGTGTGTGTGTGTCGGTGTGTGAGTGTATCAGTACAGGTGTAGTGTGTGTATCGGTATGCATGCGCATGTGTGTGTCTGTGTCAGTGTGTGTGTGTGTGAGTCAGTGTGTGTGTCGTTGTGTGTGAGCCTACCTCCACGGTCATCTCCTTGGACTGCTCCTCCACCTGCTGGATGACCTCGTAGCGGGTGCAGCGATAGTAGCCCCCTGTGGAGGAGCTGTGCTTCTTCCACTCCTCCAGACAGATCCAGCAGAAGTCATACTTACACTGAAACACACAGCGCACAGCGGGCCTTAGCGGCACTAAGCTGCTCTTACTAACACACACTAACACATACTAACACAGCACGCAGTCCAGAACACAAAGATCAAAAAACAACGAGACACAGGGTTCAGATGCCTATTTATTGGAGTTAATATTATGGATTTTAAAAATTAAGGATGAGGAAAAAGTTAAATTGAGTTTGGAAAGAAAATCCCCTAGGGCCCGACAAGATTCCTTTTAAAAGACAGTCCGGATATCCCGGCTTGAACCCAAACAAACAGCTACCTGAGCCATTCCAACCATCAAATATCACTTTACGGCAACCAGTTATCCTGGCTCAATTGATTCCTAGCAGGACATACGACTGATCTTTTCCACAACCAGTTATCCTGGGTCCAGTGATTCCTAGGACATAAAACTGATAGTTTCCACAACCGGTTATCCTGGGTCCAGTGATTCCTAGGACATAAAACTGATAGTTTCCACAACCGGTTATCCTGGCTCGAGTGACTCCTAGGAGGACGAGATTATTGCTCTCATCCCAGAACCAGTTACATCTGGTCAGTCCCTGCTCGGTGTCCCCGTCCATCCAGGCTCCAGTGGACCCCGGTGGACCCGCGGCTCAGGGGCCCAGTATCTCCACGGCCACGCTGCACACACCTCGGAGGCCTCCGGTCCACTAGCAGCTGACCCGGCCGTGAGAGTGATTCCAGCTGCTAGCACCGCCACCCTGGGGCTGTGAGAGTTATGGGAGCAGACCACGGGGCTAAACTGCCGGAGTACAAACAAACAAGAGGCTCGGCCGGCTAACTGTTAGACCCCAAAGACACTCGCCTACATGACACCCTGCGAAAATCAATACGGGAAGGAGGCCGTGAAAGCGCAGTGTGTGTGTGTGTGTGTGTGTGACCAAGAAAAAGAGTGTGAAATTGAGAGAGAAAGAGCGAGTGATATGTCCCCTGGCAACAAGCGAGTCTCCAAGCAATGGGGAACAGACATTGCTCTACAGGTAATAACAGGTCAAGAGCAGGACCTCTCTGTGGCCCTCCTTCAGTCAACTCTCTATTTCTGAGTGTCCGTGTCCCTCTCCCTCTCCCTCTCTCTCTCTCTCTCTCTCTCTCTCTCTCTCTCTCTCTCTCTCTCTCTCTCTCTCTCTCTCTCTCTCTCTCTCTCTCTCTCTCTCTCTCTCTCTCTCTCTCTCTCTCTCTCTCTCTCTTTCTCTTTCTCTCTCTCTCTCTCTCTCTCTCTCTCTCTCTCTCTCTCTCTCTCTCTCTCTCTCTCTCTCTCTCTGTCTGTCACCTCTCCTCAACCCCTCTCCCTCCCTCCCTCCCTCTGCACTTTGCCTCCCAGACAGTGCGGTGTCTGGCAGAGTGTGAGGCTGACAGGTCCAGAGACGGAAGGAGTTTGTCACGGTGAGTCCGAGCCAGGCTGACAGCTAGCAGAACCTGCTGAGGATGACGACGACGATGATCCTCTGGGGCGGGACTGCCCTCTGCTTGCTGACTGACTGACTGACTGACACACACACACACACACACACACACACACACACACACACACACACACACACACACACACACACACACACACACACACACACACACAGTACAGGTATCTTGCCCTTAAAGCTATTCTTATTCTCAGTCAGTTCTCCAGAGGAGGCAGTCTGGCTGGTTGTCTAAACATCCAGCTCTCTGGATGGATAACTTTTTTATGGAATATTTATAGCACTGTGAAACTAGCATGTAGTGTAGGTGGAGTCTATAGTGTGAACAACCCTACTACTTTGAGACAGCTGTCACCAAGCGGCTATAGAACCCCCGATCTAATCCCACAGGGACTGAGAGAACTCCAAGAGTGGTCCAGGCTGTTCTGGTGCAGAGCAGCCAGATCCCTTACGCACTGCACTGCACTGCACTGCACTGCACTGCACTGCACTGCACTGCACTGCACTGCACTGCACTGCACTCCACTGCACTCCACTGCACTCCACTCCACTCCACTCCACTCCACTCCACTCCACTCCACTCCACTCCACTCCACTCCACTCCACTCCACTCCACTCCCTTGCTACCCCAACACTTAGACAGACCAGTCATAGTCTTTTAAAAATATAACGGTCACTGAATGTAGAATTCCGGGCCCCACTGAGGAGGGTTGTAGCTAGTAGATGTGTACACCCCTTGGTGCTTCCTTCAGGTAGGACACACCTATGAGTGTGGTCTGTACCTTGGCACAAAATACACTAAGTTGGCCAGGGGCGTGTCTTCTACTTAAGGGGGTTGGGGGGCTTGGTGTGTACCTTGGCACACTGCATGTGGTTGCAGCCCTCGTTCTTCTGGATGGGGGACTTGCAGTTGGCGCAGGGCTTGGCGTTGGACAGCATCCACAGGCAGTTGGCTGCGTCCTCGAAGGCTTCGCTCACACCGCCAACTGAGAGACACACAGAAGGACACCATGGACAAAGACCAGAGAACCCCCGGTCTCAGCTCCACACCCAGCTCCTGCTGTGCTCTGAGAGGCTGTTGGAGGATGGTTCTAAGGTGTAGCGTAATTCTCGTTATGCTGGCGGGGGTTTGAATGGGGAACGAATTAAGACCACAGATGTAGAATGACTAGAACAAACACAAACTGTTGGCTGAAACCGGTGGATTCACTACAGAGTTTAAGGTTAATGGAACATTCAGGGGTCTTTCTCCTCAGAACTTGTTGCCAAGTCGATGAGTAGTATTTTTTTCTCCAGACTAAAACTGCACCAAAACGAGTATCAAATGTACCCTTAAGACGAAAATTTCAACAAAGGGATAGTAAGGTTACACACACACACACACACACACACACACACACACACACACGCAAACACACACACACACACAGCATAGCAAGCTATGTTCCTACTTACCCCCTAGTCAGTAGAGAGGAGACAAACATAACTTTGATATCGATCATCTCATCTGAACAGGGGTAAGTTGGAACATATCTTATTTCCCCAAAAGTTGAACTATCCTATTAGACAAAACAGTTTGCTTCTATACAACTTAAATGAGACAAGCCACAAATCAATAATCTGTAAATGAAATGAATATCATCTCTGGAATGTCATTATTGGCTAGCAAAGTTATCCACAAGACTTGCAATAAAAACACATTTGTTCAATAAGGGGGGGGTAGAGCCATACACTTAAACTATCCACATTTCTCAATCCCGATGGTGAGGCTGAAAAGATCGATATCATGTGTGTGTGTGTTTTGTGTGTTTGAGTGAGTGAGGGTACATGTGTGTGTGTGTGTGTGTATGTGTGTGTGTCTAAGTGAGTGCGGGTACGTGTGTGTGTGTGTGTGTGTGTGTGTGTGTGCGCGTCTAAGTCAGTGTGTGTGTGCGCGTGTGGTACTCACGCTCCTGAGGTTTCATCTCTGTGACCTTCTGAAGCCACATCTTCCAGGTGTCACAGTCACAGGGTTCATGAGCCTCCCCCTGACACTCCCTACAAACAGGCAGGCAGGCAGGCAGGCAGGCAGGCAGGCAGGCAGGCAGGCAGGCAGGCAGGCAGGCAGGCAGGCAGGCAGGCAGGCAGGCAGATAGAGAGAAAATAGCATACGAATGGAGAGAAAGAGAGAGACAGGCAGGGAGGCACAGACAGATGTGGATAGACATAAGCAGACAGACAGGTAGGAAGAGAGAGTAAATAAGTTTAAGAGAGAGAGACAGGCAGGCTATTTAGACCCATAATAAACACTAAATACTTATAACTTAAATATAACAAATTCTTACTCCAAAAAACATCTACAAATTGTGTGTAGTGTGTGTGTGTGTGTGTGTGTGTGTATGTGTGTGTGTGTGTGTGTGTTGGGGTGCTGCACTGAACAGGTCACCCTAACATTCAGTGTGTGTGGTGTGTATTTGTGTGTGTATGTGTGTGTGTGTGTGTGTGTTGGGTGCTGCACTGACCAGCAGAAGAGGTGCCCCTTGCCACAGTCCACGGCGGGGGCCTTGAGGAGGGGGAAGCTCAGGGGGTCGGGGTTGCTGCTCCCCGCGCCCTGGTGGGACAGACGCACCGCCCGCTCACAACCCGCCCGCGGGCACCAGCGGATGGCTGGGTTGTTCTCCACAAACGCCTAGTAGTCAACCAAACAATAATACCTGACTCATCACATTACCACCAGCTTCATCGAAAAGGGTGTTTTGTTGAAAGAGGGTGGGGGAGTGTGTGTGTGTGTGGTACCAGTTATCAACAATGACATTTTCTTGCTATCACTAGATCACTACCACTATCTTAACACCCTTCATTCGGGCTCCCTTCATCCCTCCCTCCCTGAGCCACTTTGTCCGTCTCCTGTTCTCTCTTTCCGTCCCTGTTGGCTTACTGAGGCTGAACTAACAACTCCTCTGTCAGTGCAGTGACCTTCGACTGCAGCTAGAAAAGCTATGACAGCCGTCTCCACGAGTGAGATGTTTCCTTGACAGGCAAGAGGAAGGGAGGCGGGTACGTGTGTGTGTGTGTGTGTGTGTGTGTGTGTGTGTGTGTGTGTGTGTGTGTGTGTGTGTGTGTGTGTGTGTGTGTCTGGGGATGGGTGTACACAGGGAGGTAGAGAAGGAGAGAGGACGAGCGGCAGAGAGAGAGAGAGAGAGAGAGAGAGAGAGAGAGAGAGAGAGAGAGAGAGAGAAATAGAGAGAGAGAGAGAGAGAGAGAGAAATAGAGAGAGAGAGAGAGAAAGACAGAGAAAGTAAGAGAGAGTCAGAGAAAGAAGGAGAGAGATGCTGTCAGTGCTGAGTCTAGTACACATTAGGAGAAACGCTGTTAAACTGTCAAAGAGCAGAAAAACAACTGAGAGGCCGGTCTCCACAGAAACCCAGAGGAACGTCGGGAACCAGAAGGAAGTCATAATCTCTCTTTCTATGTTGGCTGCGTACACTTGGGAACATCAAATATGGATTCAGCGGGAATACTTTGAGAAAGGGACATGTTGCAAAGACTTCCTGAGAGCATGAGCGTCAGCATCAGAAAGCATTGCTTTCAAAAGCTTTTTGGTTTTGTTTTGTTTTTCTATTTAAGTGCAGTGCTTCAATGGGTGTGAAGCTGTGTAGGCGTGTGCCTTTTTGTCAATCTTCCTTTTAAATTATAACCACAGTTTTCCTTTTCTTCCTGTTGTGTTGTCTGTCTGTGTCTGTCTCTCTGTCTGTCTGTCTCTGTCTGTCTGTCTCTCTGTCTGTCTCTCTGTCTGTCTCTCTGTCCTGTTCTTTGGTTATAAAACTACAGATACTCCTTGAATGCCAGCCTGTCTGTCCCCTAGTCATCAATCTGCAGGTCTAACCTTGATGTCGAACTGCATGTACCGACGGTCCATCTCCCTGGAGACCACGCTCTCGATGACCTCCACAGGGACCAGCTGGAAGCACTCCATCGCCGGGCAGAAGATGTTGTGAGCCTCGCCTTCCTGGATCTTCACGTTCAGGAACCTGGTGTGACACACACACACACACACACACACACACACACACACACACACACACACTCTAACTGATTGGCTGAACACAAGTTGAATCAAGGCTGTGATGAAACAAGGGAGTATAATCCAATCGGCATTTAGATTCACAACAGGTCTCTCTCCAAAAGGAGATTAATGAGATGAAGAACTTAAAGCCCTTTAATCCTGTATCTATGTATTTGACGAAGGGGAGCCAATGCAATTAGATCAACCGAAGGATCAGCTATACCAAACCGGTAGTAAGTGCATTTGATTAGCGTGGAAGGCTGTCATGTCAGTGGTTCAGGAAGGTTTTACCGACCGCCCCACTTTCCCCAACCCCGTCTCTATCCAGCCAGCCCTGCCCACCCATACACCCCCCAGGTACATGAATACTAACAGGTGATTGACACAGAAAATGCATAAATATATATTCAATTCAGCCTACCCTTCCCAGCATCCTCTGCAGAACTCGTGCCCACAGGACATGTGGACAGGATCCTCAAAGATGGAGATGGAACACAAACAGATCCCACACTGGAACGAGAGCAGGTAAGAGGACAGGTGTGTTAGAACAGGAACAGGTAAGAGGACAGGTGTGTTAAAACAGGAACAGGTAAGAGGACAGGTGTGTTAGAACAGGAACAGGTAAGAGGACAGGTGTGTTAGAACAGGAACAGGTAAGAGGACAGGTGTGTTAAAACAGGAACAGGTAAGAGGACAGGTGTGTTAGAACAGGAACAGGTAAGAGGACAGGTGTGTTAGAACAGGAACAGGTAAGAGGACAGGTGTGTTAGAACAGGAACAGGTAAGAGGACAGGTGTGTTAAAGCAGGAAGAGAGACAGTATGTTAGAACTGTTAAGAGAACAGGTAGTCTCTGCTCAAGGTGCGCTTTGGACCCGTCTCACACTGCAGAAAATGTGGTTTGATGTTAGCTTGCAAAAACTGAGGTCATCATAACTGTGTCCATCTTTGTTAGGCACGTACCAGCCCATAAAGGTTACAAAGGATGAAATACTACATTACATTCACAAATTAATAATATGCGTGTGATATATTTCATATGAGAGGGAGTGTGTATGTGTGTGTGTGTGTGTGTGTGTGTTGATCAAGTTCAACCAGAGAGTGAGGGGCAGAGCAATGGTACTACAAGACTACAACACTAGAGGGAGACGTTGACAAAATGGGTTTATCGAACCAAGGAGGAGAGAATTAGTTCCTGTGGCATGACTATGAAGGAAAACAGAAGGCCACAGTTATCAAGTCAGGATCAAGTCTGAACTAGATTTCGGCTGGAGAGAGATACTCGTCTGAAACGCCAATTCAATCCCACATACAAACTACTGTTTGTACCGCCATACATCAGTTTGAAAAAGAAAGCGTTTGGTTCTAAGGACGAGAAACTGCAGTGGAAATATGTGCGCAACAATATATCCAAGAAAAAAAATGTAGTTTCCAAACTACGTGCCTCCTCTCCGACGAACCGCTAAAGTTTCAAGATCTGTAGCTAGATCTTCCTTAAGGCCTGACTACATTAACACTTGACAAGCTATTTTTATTTACCAAAAGACAACAGCGTATGCTGCTCTCTCTCAATCTCACAGTCTCTCACTGTTCACACACACACACACACACACACACACACACACGGAACTTGTTCTGGAGAGCGGAGCCAACACCAACCCACAGAGGAACCTTTTGTAGCGAGACAACGAGAGTATTGATTTGTAAAAAAAGGAGCGATTGTGATCCAATCAGCTGTCATCCTCTAGAAGGGCTATTGACCTGAGTGGGAGAATAGACCTCTGGGCTTAGCTGAAGACACCACTACCAACAGACTCTCTGTATTCTGTCAACCTAGCAGGGGAGTTGAACCCTGGGAGAGCTGAAGACACCACTACGACCACATCCTCTGACCAGACTCCTTATTGGCATTTCCTCCCTAGCATACAACATTAGCCAGTCGACTCCCACAATCTCTTACTTTCTTTTGTATCTTTTTTTCTTTCCTTCTATCCCTACAAGTTACCCTAAATATGAAGTCATTGCCTGTACGTAGATCCATTCATCCACCCATCAACCTGTCCGTCCCTCCAGCCCTGTTAGACATAGAAGTTAGTTAGTTAGTCTACAACACTTGACTCTGCCTCCTGCCCTCCTGCCCTCCTGCCCTCCTGCCATCCACCCCTCCACCCCCTCACCCATTCGACTGTCCGTCCAGGCATGTTAGTCTGGAACCTCTCTGTCCCTCCATTGCAGTTAGTTAGCTAGTAAGTCTACCACACTTGACTCTGCCTCTTCCCCCCCGCTCCGGTCGCAGGACTCCAGCGCTCGGACTCTCTCACCAGGGCGGAGTCGTCTTCTTCTGCGGGGGTAAGGCTGATGTCGTCGGGCGAGGTGACGGAGGAGCGGGTGGTCCGTGGGGTTCGGGGGGAGGGCAGGGTGTCCCAGGCGTTGCACCCATTGGCGGGGGGGTTGGGCATCTGCACGCCCGACCGCTGACAGCACTCCTCGGGGTCGGACATCCAGGCTTCCAGAAGCTTCTCTCTGTCCCAGTCTGAGAGGACAACATGAGGAACAGCAGAGGGGAGTGTGAGGAAACTAGAGCAAGACGCATTGCAGACGATCGAGATACAAGTGTGTATCTGTGCATTACACTTTTCAATTTCCATTCAAGGTATTTTACCTTGTGTGTGTGCGTGCGTGTGTGCGTGTGTGTGTGTGTGTGTGTGTGTGCGTGTGTGTGATGAGGTATTTGTGAGTGTTGATGTGATGGGATCCATTTTGGTGTGTGTGACTAAAGGTGTGTGTGTGTGTGTGTGTGTGTATGTGTGTGTGTGTGTGTGTGTGTGTGTGTGTGTGTGGTCACCGTGTGCTCGTAGCAGGGCCTCGGCGGTGAACAGAGGGGCCTGCAGCATGTCAGCCGTCTCCACTATTAGCATGTCCTTCAGCCTCCGCAGCTCCTGCAGCCTCAGACCCTCGTACAGCTAAAGGGGGAGAGAGGCAGATGGGGGAGAAGGAGACAGGGGAGATAGGGAAACGAGGTGGGGGAGGGGGGAGAGACAGGGAGAGGGGGAGATAGGGAAACAGGGGTGAGGGAGGGGGGGAGAGACAGGGAGAGGGGGGGAGGTGGTGAGACGGGGGGAGAAGGCGCGGTCAGAGGGAGGTAGGAGAAGAAAGAGAACGTTGTGATCACATGATGTACACCACATATTCCACTGCACAGATGCTTTTATGTAAAGTACTATGAGCGCTGTGAGGGCTACATTGTTGTGAACGGGGGCCCCAGCGGGTTGGAGTCCCCTGTGTCAGTCTGAATGCCATTATCTACAAACGGAGACACACACTGTACACACACACACACACACACACACACACACACACACACACACACACACACACACACACACACACACACACCAAAACAGAACGTCATAATTAGTCATATGCCTTGTGGTGTATTTACAAACAGAGATAATCTGTCTGTGTTTATAAATGACATGTGATTGTGTGTGTGTGTGTGTGTGTGTGTGTGTGTGTGTGTGCGCGTGCGTGTTTTGGTGTAACAAGGGTAATGTTTGACTTGACACCAAGAGCTCAGTGTCCAGAGCAGAGAAAGAAAAAAAATAAACTGAATTATCATATGACCCAAAAGATTGCTGATAGCAAGGCTGAGAAAGTACCGGTCTCCAGAGAAATGCTATTGTCGGTCATCCAGAACATATAACAAACTAAAACCACAAAACCAAATTTTTTAAATTATAATAAAAAAATTAAAAATAAACATTTGTTATAATATTTACAATACAGCACAGATTCAACCAAAACAAGATAGCTTCTGTTCCCATATCCTCCAATTCCCATATCCTCCAATAAGACTTTAGTAAAACAAGCTGGTCATTGTTCAATCCCTGTTGCACTTCTTTATCAGCAAAATAAAACTTACAGCTAACATCCCAAGTTCTGTAGTAACCTTTGGGCTTTCAAGAGTGCTAAAGTTTTGTTAGTTGCCCTACCCTATAATATGGGGTGTTTGGATGACGCAAGCTTTATACAGTGGGGCCAAAAAGTATTTAGTCAGCCACTGATTGTGCAAGTTCTCCTACTTAGAAAGATGAGAGAGCTCTGTAATTTTCATCATAGGTACACTTCAACTATGAGAGACAAAAATGAGAAAAAAAATCCAGGAAATCACATTGTAGGATTTTTAAAGAATTTATTTGTAAATTATGGGGGAAAATAAGTATTTGGTCACCCACAAACAAGCAAGATTTCTGGCTCTCGCAGACCTGTAACTTCTTCTTTAAGAAGCTCTTCTGTCCTCCACTCGTTACCTGTATTCATGGAACCTGTTTGACCTCGTCATCTGTATAAAAGACACCTGTCCACAGCCTCAAACAGTCAGACTCCAAACTCAACCATGGCCAAGACCAAAGAGCTGTCGAAGGACACCAGGAAGAAAATTGTAGACCTGCACCAGGCTGGGAAGAGTGAATCTGCAATAGGCAAGCAGGTTGGTGTGAATAGATCAACTGTGGGAGCAATTGTAAGAAAATGGAAGACATACAAGACCATTGATAATCTCCCTCGATCTGGGGCCCCACGCAAGATCTCATCCCGTGGGGTCAAAATGATCATGAGAACGGTGAGCAAAAATCCCAGAACTACACGGAGGGACCTGATGAATGACCTGCAGAGAGCTGGGACCAAAGTAACAAAGGCTACATCAGTAACACACTACGCCGAGAGGGACTCAAATCCTGAAGTGCCAGGCGTGTCCCCCTGCTTAAGCCAGTACATGTCCAGGCCCATCTGAAGTTTGCCAGAGAGCATATGGATGATCCAGAAGAGGATTGGGAGAATATCATGTGGTCAGATGAAACCAAAATAGAACTTTTTTGGTAAAAACTCAACTCGTCGTGTTTGGAGGAAGAAGAATGCTGAGTTGCATCCCAAGAACACCATACCTACTGTGAAGCATGGGGGTGGAAACATCATGCTTTGGGGCTGTTTTACTGCAAAGGGGACAGGACGACTGATCCGTGTTAAGGGAAGAATGAACGGGGCCATGTATCGTGAGATTTTAAGCCAAAACCTCCTTCCATCAGTGAGAGCATTGAAGATGGAACGTGGCTGGGTCTTCCAGCATGACAATGATCCCAAACACACCGCTCGGGCAACGAAGGAGTGGCTCCGTGAAAAGCATTTCAAGGTCCTGGAGTGGCCTAGCCAGTCTCCAGACCTCAACCCCATAGAAAATTTGTGGAGGGAGTTGAAAGTCCGTGTTGCCCAGCGACAGCCCCAAAACATGACTGCTCTAGAGGAGATCTGCATGGAGGAATGGGCCAAAATATCAGCTACAGTGTGCGCAAACCTAGTGAAGACTTACAGGAAACGTTTGACCTCTGTCATTGCCAACAAAGGTTATGTTACAAAGTATTGAGTTGAACTTTTGTTATTGACCAAATACTTATTTTCCACCATAATTGACAAAGAAATTCTTTAAAAATCCTACAATGTGATTTCCTGGATTTTTTTTCTCATTTTTGTCTCTCATAGTTGAAGTGTACCTATGATGAAAATTACAGAGCTCTCTCATCTTTCTAAGTAGGAGAACTTGCACAATCAGTGGCTGACTAAATACTTTTTGGCCCCACTGTATATGCTATGATATGCTTTGCTTATGTGGTATGATCTGCAATGCATTGCTACCAGTTAAGGGGATTCACTCGAAATTCAGAAGGCCTAAGGGTAGATTTTTCACCCGGAGACAGCACAGGTGCAAAATCTGATTGGATAAAAGCTCAAATTTATGAGCTGCAGTGGTAGTCGCACAGCTGAGGGAGAGAGTGTCAATAAATTACTTTAATAGACTGATGGGAAATAACTTTTTAAAACACATTATTAATGAAAATAAATATAAAATTATGAAAATATAAATTTTCTTATTCAGTAATCTCTAGGCCAGCAGAGAAGACCTCTTCTGCATCCTACTCTATAAATATAGCATACTGCGATGTGGTAAAGCTAAAGGTATGTTATGCTATGCTATGCTAAATCATGTTGGGATGTGGTAAGCTATTGTTATGCTATGCCACACTATATCATGTTGATGCAGTAACGCTACAGGTATGCTAGGCTCTGATATGCTACATAATGTTGGGATGTGGTAAGGCTATAGCTATGCTATGCTACGCTACATAGTGTTGGGATGCAGTAAGGCTATAGGTATGCTATGCTACGCAACATAGTGTTGGGATGCGGCGCGGCTACCTCTCTGCGGTCGAGGGCGGCGTACTGGGCCTCGATGGCCTGGGCCTCGGGTGCCTGGGAGAAAACCATCTGGGACTCCAGGCCGAGGGCCAGCTCCTTGTGGTGCCGCTTCTCAGCACAGTCACACGGAGTCTCCCGCTCCTCGTTCTCCGCAAACAGGTCTGCCTCCTGCTGCAGCAGGTACTGGGTGAGAAAGAGGAGGAGGACGACGACGACGAAGAGGACGGAGGGAAACCAAAAAAGGAAATGCAGAACAAAGAAATCAGATCTGGTCAAGACCATTGACCTTTCAATGTAACACCGGGGCATGATGACGACTTTTGCTTTGCGTGTCAGCATAGAACTGTTCTAAACAGGTGCGCTTTAGTCTATCTTTGGAGTAACATTCACTCGTAAACCTAGCACGTCTTAGATAATAGGAAACAGAGAGAAAGAAGAAAAAAAGAAAAAAGACATTTTGTGTTAGCTTTGTCTAAGATCAACTTTGTAGAATATCCTTCTTACTCTGTACTTGCTATATGAAACAAAACGTATAGGACCTGATTATAATGTAATAATAAACACTGTCTGTGTTTCTGTGAGTTCTCCATGCAGCCCTCCTACCTCCACACACAGCCCCCTCTTACCTCCACACACAGCCCCCTCTTACCTCTACACAGTTCATCATGCCAGAGGCGGCGGCGTAGTGCAGCGGGGTGTTCTTCTTGTTGTCCGTGGCGTTGACGTCGGCGCTCTCGTACTCTCCTTGGTCCAGTTTGGCGCCGGTCCAGCTCAGGATGACCTGGAGACACTCGGCCCGCCGGCTATGGTCCTCGTAGGGCCTGGAGAGGCGCGGGTGCAGGGCCCCCTCGCTGGTCAGGATCTGGGGGCCCATGCAGAGGAGGTGGAGGGACGTCTCGTTGTGAACGTTGCGCTTGTTGGGGTTGCCGTCCTTGCTGAACAGAAACGACCTGGGGAGAGAGGCCGCAGAGTTCAGATACGACGCACATGGCAACAGATTTCCTGGAAGAGTATTTATAGTCGGGGTAGATCTGTGTGTGTGTGTGTGTGTGTGTGTGTGTGAGAGAGAGAGGCAGGGGGGTCAGAACCCAGCTTGGTCATTGCATCACGGACAAGAGAGACATTGTTTACGCGAGAGTCACGGCCAACATCAACGTACCCCACAGTCCACCTGATCTGATGACATCTATTCACCTAACCCCCAAGCTCTACGGCCTACGAGTCCACAGCCTTCCTCTTGTTTACACCTATCGAGGCTCTCTGAGGTCTGGGGGGAGAGGAGGGGGTCAGGGAGAGATCCTATGGTCCCAGCAGTGTGTGGGGAGCGCCTGTGGAGACCGGCAGATGGCTGTGGTGGAGGAGCAGATGGGTGGAACCAGCCGACCCACAGAGACAGCAGGAGCACGGCCTTTCTCTGTGACGGCCACGTCCGCTCCTCCACTGGACTGGACGCGACAGCGTAGCACACAAATATAAACATGACGCGTGCGCGCACAGGCGCCATATACACACACACACACACACACACACACACACACACACACACACACACACACAGGCGCTACACACAGGCGCTACACACAGGCGCTACACACACACACACACACTCACAAAACAGGCAAAACACACACACACACACACACACACACACACACACACACTACACACACTACACACACACACACACACACAGGCAGTACACACACACTCTCACATTCTAAGAGGGTAGTAGCCAACGATCGAGAAAAAATAGATGGATAAAAGGAAGGTTGGGGGGGGGGGGGATTACCTAATCATTTTAAAAACCTGCTGTCACACTCAGTGTAAAGGAGATAAAGATCAATTAACTAGTTCAGAGGAAACATGTGACAGGAAACTGTTACGCTCCACTTTTGCCGCTCGCTATACCATAGCATCTGACGGTGACCTACTCAGAAAGTAGGCTGGAATGATCAAACAAAAACAAAGCGAAACAAAAGAAAAGGCTCGATCTGAACATTCAGAGAACTATCTGACAGGACACACTGGCTAACTGCTTGAGTGAAAGGTTCTTCAAAGAAAAAGCAATGAGAATCAAAGTGTGCGTTTGTGGCAGGACCATTGGACCCTGGACCGGTTTGACCCGCGTCAGGCTACATTACGTTTTCATCAGCCTGGGACGCAGACAAGACAGTTTGAAACTATACAGATAGCAAAACTTCTCTTTCCATTCTAGACCTCATTGTGGTTTAGAGCTCAAGCTTTTTAACATGACAACGTTACACAGTAGCTATAACACTGACGGTCATTCCAAATGATTTCTCATTTCTACAACCACTCCAAACACTGTCATAAATTAGACATCTATACAAGCACAGATCAGGTCTGATCAGCTCAGGACATATCAAAGCCGTTACAGCCATGCCAAGTCAACAGCCAGTCAATACATACATAAAGACTGTTGTTTATTGTATTATATATATGTATATAAAACCCATTTATTAATGGAAGATCCTTCCCTGTCCTCTACTAACCGTCTACATTATCCATGTGTACCAGGACCCCCCGGACCCCACAGAGCTCCTTACCTGAGCAGGCGGGTCATGGCGTGCCGCGCGGCGTAGTGTAGCGGGGTGTTGTGCTGGTAGGGCTCTCCGTAGCTGGTGTTGGGGTCCATGGCGTCTTTGAACTGGGGGTTGCCCTCGTAGAGCTGGCAGGCCAGGGCTTCGTCCCCGCTGATCACAGCTTTGCGGAACTTGGTGGCAGTGTTCCCCATCCCTCCTCTGTCCCCCGTCTAGGTCTCTCTGGTTCCGGGTGTTCTGTGGGCTCAGCTCTGCCGCTCCTCCACTACTTCCCCACCGCAGACAGACAGACAGCCAGCCAGCCCCCCGGGTCGCTGTTCAACCCTTCCAAACACGGATGGAGAGCATACAGAAGACCTTAACAAAAAAAGAAGAGTGAACGGAGAGAGAGAGAGAGAGAGAGAGAGAGAGAGAGAGAGAGAGAGAGAGAGGACAAACATGAAATAACTTAAGTATATATTTTTCAGAAGAACAGAGAGAAACTAAACAAAATATAAGACCCATGACTCCAAGGACTCACCAAAGACTTTCTTATCCCTGTTAAAAACAACAAACTGCCCCTGTCCTTTCCTCCCGGTGAGGCTCAGCTGACTGTTAATCCCTTCAGAACGTACAACGAGAACAAAGCCTAGCGTGTCAATACAGCAAGGGAAAAGAGCAGTGGTCAGTAGCCCTGTTCTATCGTCAGTATTGTCCACGGACAGATCATAGATGGCACCGTAGGGTGTTTTCAGAGCTTTTTTTTTTTTTCTTCTTCTTCAAGTGACCAAACACCACGCCAACAAAGCTCCCGTGGAGCGAGGTACGAGACTTCCTCTGGCAATGCTGGGAGCTTCACGTCTCTTCCTGCCAACACTTCTCATCCTGCTGGGAATTGGAGGCACAGTTCCAATACTCTAAACGTGTAGCCTTCCTGCCATTTCTCCTCGTCTTACTGGAAGATAGTGGCACCATTTCAACACTCTAAACATGTTGTCTTCCCTTCATCGCTGCTCATTCTCCTATGACCTGAGAGCCATGATCCAATACTGTGACCATGCTTTAAAATCATGACTCTTCCAACTGCATCCGTCTCACTTAGAGCAATCACCTCATTCAATAAGTCCAATGCAGCTTTCCTTACTTTCAATACTTGATTTTTTACAGTAACAATTAAGCTAACAAAGGAACTACTCTGCCAATGTAAGATAGCTTGCTATATTATATAACTAACCAGCTGTTGTAGACAGTCCAGTGACACAAAGAAAGTTGTTAGATAACATTGTAATTATTGTCCTCGTCTGGCAAATCATACACCTGACCTAGCAGTTAGATGTGTGTGTCTAGCCTAAACTGAACAGGTCACGTTAGGCTACCACAAAATTGCAAGAATTGAGCCCAAATTTCCTCGTTCTGAGCAGGGGGACGTTTCCAGTGGTGAAACTTTATTTAGCCACCTTACTTATTTCTCCCTGATAGGACAAGCTGGCCTAAGCATACAAGTGGAATAACTAGCCAGCTAGCGATGGCAACAAAGTGGTTTGTCATTGTTGTTCATGTAGCGTTAACAAACTAGCTAATTCACAACAAAATAACGTTAGTTTAATCAATGTTATCAGTATATGGGCGGTCAATAGCTAGCTGGTAGCCTAGCACTTGAACTTGTTAGTGCCAAACAGTGTTTCCAAACAATTTTAACAGCGCGCTTTAATAAAGAGGGAGGCAGACAACATTTTAAATCAAATAAAAACTTGTGGAGAACGTTCAAACAAACTGTCTGGGGCCTGTCAAACATTTAAGTCAATTTGATAAAACTATTGTTCCTGTTTGCCAACGTTATCTGGTTAGCATTAATACTATGACTAGTAAGCGCTTGTTTTTAAACAGTTTTAACAAGACTTCTAATACTAATCTACGCAAGCCAGCTAACCGTATTCGGTAAAGGTTTAGCTAGCTAGGTTAGGTTACCTAACGTGTAAATTAGCAGGCTAACAAACACTAGCTAGCCAGCCAGCAAGCTCGGGCTACATTTAACAACCGCCAATATCTTTAAAATAAGACAATGATTGACAATGCTATTGGACTTACAGTAATAATGGGTCCCCAGTTATCTATCCCGGAACTTATAAATCAGGTGTCAGTCAAAGAACAGCTTTGTTTCATGTCGGAAAGCACCTCCTATGCTAATGCATGTTTCAGACCCGACTTTGAGCTGTTGTTGTTTTTGTTGTGGCAAGTAACGCGTTAGCTCACTTGCTAGTTGCTATTGGCCATCTGCTCTGTGGCAATAACTTGAAGAAACGGTGGAAAGCGCTGTTGAGCTGCTGTTTTTTGAGGGGGCATAAATCCAATCGACCACTGGATGGCAGTATTTACCAACTATCTAAACAGCATGATGTGTCTGTGTTGGCAAAGACTTATTTTGCAATGTTTTAACTGCAAATACGGCAAATGGTTGGGTTAGGTTATATTTAATTAGACCATGGTCTGTATGTATATGGTATTTTCCAAATATTTAATACAGTATACATTATCATTTTCAGTATAATATAAAGTATTATATTTATATTTACATTTAAGCATGCTATTTTTATTTTGAAGCAGACTTCCTGGGGAAAAAAATAAATAAAGTCATCACATCATCATGTTAGACGAAGGCTATATGATTATATATATATTTTTAAAGCTGCTCTAAGACCATTAGGCTACTTAATGCAAAAATGAAGCAACAATTAGATTACATGATAAGGAGTAACGGCAACAGAAAGATTAAGCCTGGCAAAAGAGTACCTTTTTCCATTTAATTTTTTTTTTAGTTATATAAAAATTTACTGATATAATTAATGGCAGGTGAGATTAAATCAATGCGAATAACTTAAGTAAAATAAGTAATACATTGAATCTGCCATCGCAGGAAGGTCACTGCATGGCTAGCATGGCTTGGGATGACTTGCGATCTGAAGTCCTCAGTGGACTCGAGTGTGAGATACCATGGTATGGTCTGAATTGTGACCAAGGCAATCCACACACACAGGCCAAGGCCCAGTCAGCCTAATCTGTATGTGTGAGAGAGAGAGAGAGAGAGAGAGAGAGAGAGAGAGAGAGAGAGAGAGAGAGAGAGAGAGTACAGTATCACCAGTACAATGGGACCAGCTGCTGTGCTGATGTAGTTCCAAGTAACATGAATCTGTGTTAACTCCTTGACAGCTGCTGTTGTCTGAGATGGCTGCCTACCTGTCTGTACAGTTGTGTGCTTGACAGAGGCATGGATTCAAAGGGCTTGAGCTGAAAAGGCCCCTAATATTGACAAGGTAGCCTACTGGTACATACAGTCTAGCAGGGTTTCATTCAATAACAATGTTATTAAACAGACATTTTTGTGGTAGTGGCGCCAAGTCTACCAGTATGTTTACCTGTACATCTTGTGTGCTCTTCTGTTACCTCTTTTTTGTTGTTGGCCGTGCCTATCTAACTGTTTGCATTGGGTTCCCCTAGGTGATTATGTTGCATTTTCTGTCCACCTCTGATGTTTTTTTCAGTTTGTCTGTTTGTCGATAGCGACTGCGTATTCTAAGTACTGGCTATTCTAATAGTGATGAGTCGAACACAGAGAACAGTTATTCCTCACATTCATACAGGAAGCGAGAGAGAGATCTAAGTTGAACTGTAAAAAACATTCACACATAGGATGTTTAAATGTAACCATTCGCACCTCACACGGCATATGATACTCTCTGTGTGTGTTTATCCCCGACCCTTACACGCAAGCATACACACACACACACACACACACACAACGTTGATTATGATGTTTGAGGGAAAGTATATCTATAAGCACTGAGAAAATGAATTTCAGTAGCACCTGTTAAAATATTGTGTGGTTTTGAATGCTGTAGACATATGAACTGTTGATCTAAAAGCTAAGATATGATAGGGCTTTTACCTTTAAGGCTTCTCCCCTTTGGAGCAGTTTCATTTCCCCTTAGTTGTTCATTTAGAAAATATTATAGACACCATGCATTATGCATCAACACCTTTGATTGAGTCCTTATAGAAAAAAACATAAATCTTATTTAATTATATCACTGTTATTTTATCTTGTATTTTTAATCACTCAAGTGTTGACATATTTACACTTTGTAAGTTTTGTCCAGAAAAGTGCTTTATTATTATTTTGCCATTAGCTGCTAAACCTGGTCTACAATTCAAGTTTGATCAAATATGAAAATGGTTAAAAGAAATAAACATCCCATTTCCATTTGCAAGTTTTGTTAATTTTTTTATTTCACTTTTTTCAAATCTCATATTAAAAACAAACAGCTATTCTAATCTCACCAGTGGATTATGGGCATTGTAGTAACACAACAGCAAGCTTGGACATGTAGGTAATGGAAACATTGGAGACAACCTTTTCGATGAAATAACTACAGCAACATACACACCAACGTTCATAAATATGTTTACTACATGTTAACTTTAAACAGCCTGTGCAACGGAAAAAAAAAGTGCACACCCGAATCTGAACAGCATTCGACTCTTTTTAATACAGTACATGCACACATGGTCAACATTAGTAAAAACAATGCAGAGAAAGGTGAGGATGATGTTCAAGATAATAATTTGCCATGTTGTCATTGTATTACATATCAGTAACATTTCTGCGTGAAGAAAACGTATCCTGGGCTTCTGAACAGAGGTAAATGCCTATGCTTTGGGCTTGACACCCAGACACAGGGCAAGCTCGTTACGCTGGATTTTGCCGTCGTTGTTGACATCACAGTGGCCCAGCAGAACGGAACGCAGCTTGTCCAATTCTGGTCCCGTGAGGCTGGGCTGGAGACGGAGAAAGGTGGAGCACAGGCGAAAGAGAGGGAGAGAGGGGGGGAGACAGAGTGAGGGAGGGAGATTGAGAGCAGGAGGAAAGTACAGTTGAGACGCTAGACGGCTTGAATACTAAGAGCGCACTCAACAAATGTGTGTGTGGAGTGGGTGTGTGAGCATGTTTATGTGCATGCTTGTGCCTGTGCCTCTGAAAAAAAGAATCCACTTTCATTGATTATGACTCCAGCTCACCCCCACTTCTTCAACTACATCACGTCAGGTGGGCTATATTTTAACTCATATCGACAACAAAATAAGTGGCCATTTTATCCTATACCATGATTCAAATGTATACCTAAGGGGTGCATGCAGAAGACGCATTGGGAGACCGCGTCTCGATCCGCCTTACCCTCACCAACTCCATCATGTCCTTGACGAAGCCGTCCACCTCAGGTCCCTCCAGAGCTCCGGTCTTACTCTGGACACGAGAACAAAGAATAAGAACCCCCAGGCTTGAATTGGTCTGGAATATGTTCTCTTTTGGACCACACAGTTTGACACGACTCACATATGGGATTGCATCCTCGTATGCCCTCCCATATGTGAGTTGTGTCTCACTTCATCTCCCTCAGAGAACCTCGGTTACGATGTAACCCTCAGTTATTAGCACTACGGACCGCACAAGCCCAGAGCATCTCAAAGCATTGTTTATGTTGATGAGTGAATTGGTCTAGAGTATGTCATCCCGGACCACACAACCCCAGAGCATCTCAAAGCATTGTTTATGTTGATGAGTGAATTGGTCTAGAGTATGTCATCCCAGACCACACAACCCCAGAGCATCTCAAACCATTGTTTATGTTGATGAGTGAATTGGTCTAGAGTATGTCATCCCGGACCACACCACCCCAGAGCATCTCAAAGCATCATTTATGCCGATGAAGAGGATTATGAAGAGGATCATATCAAACAAAAGCTGCCGACTCGTTACGAATAAGGAGGTAATTGGATAAAAGTGTCTTCCCAAAACGTTTTCTGGCCATGTCATTATATTAAGTCGAGTTTATAAATCATTCTAGATGAGTACTCCCACCCTGAGAGGCTTGGTGACTACAACTGATACATTTTAACAATTTCATTGTAATTGTCGCCATCGTGACAGGGCATCCTAATGGAAGTTTCCCCTTATTAGACTGCTCAGTGACCAAATTGAGTAGAACGATCAGCTCTGCGGCCTGAATAAAAACACAGTCTTCCATCAGTCTAGCCGATGATCCAGTACCCCCACACCTACTATGGTTGCTAATATGACCAATGGCGTTTTTGTTTTTAATAATTAAAGGAAAACTATACTCTCTGGCCATCTGTGTTTCCATATTACCATGTGAATTTCAAAACAATCTCGGAGAGTTTAGAACAAATTGTTACTGCGATTTAATATTAAATGGAAAAGTGAAGGGAGTAGCCAAATGTAACTGTCGGATTTTAAAATGATCATCGGGGGTGAATCGCTGTACTCACCACATCATAGTGGTCAAAGATCTTCTCAAAGTCTCTCTTCCTCTCCTCTTTACTGGAGGCCTAGAAAAGGAGGAAGATGAGGGTCAGTAGGGAAGGAGGCCAGGGGACAAGGAGGAGTAGATTGAAAGCAGAAGAGAAAGAAAGGCAGATCGTAGAGGAAGAGCGCGGGGGGTGGATGAGGAGGAGGAGGAGGGAGACCACGAGGAAGATTTGTTTAAAGCATTTAAGTAGATTTAGCGACAAAATCCATAGCTTAAGGCAAACGGGAGAAAATGGGAGGGGAGAGGGATGAGACACAGGGCAGTGGAAGGATAATAAGGAGGGGCTGAAATCAGATTCAGCAGGAGAGTCAACAAAATAGACAACAAAACAAGCACTCACATCCATTTCAAACTGGAGTAGGAAGTTCTCCTCAAGAGCCAGGATCCTAACAAGGGAATGGATGTCAATGAGTTGACCACAGTTGCATTGAAAAACAGCAAGCTGATATGAATCACATTGGCAACACATGGAAGGGCATTACACTGCAAACATACAAATGGCAAAACGACAAGTCAGTAATGCCGATGACCGTTAATTCCATAAGCTGGTTACGTTTTCTAAAGAAGACAGGGGGTAGACAGATGATCTACCCCCAAGTGATCATCACAGTATGGGTTAACCAATTTGCATGTCTAATTAGACTGCCCCAGACAGAACCTCCAGATGTTTTAGTTTTTTTGTGCTAATTAAGCTCCTAAAAGCAAAAGTAACAAGAAATCTCTTGGGTTCTAGGCATTGGATGCATGGCTGTACAGTCAGTGTCTGTACTTAGTGATTTGAAAGTGGAGTGAAACAGGAATTTAAAAGTACCTGGCCAAATCATTCAAATCCAAGCGACCATCCTTGTTTTTGTCAAAGATTTTCATCTGAAATGGAGAGGAAAGCGATAGAGGAATAGGTGTGGGTCAGACAGGGAAGAAGGGAAATAAATACACATTTTGTAAAAAATAAATAACAAAATAAATAACAAAAAAATTGGTAAATTGGGTTGCTAGGAGAGATGGCCTGTTTAAATGAAACTCTAAAGGGGGTTTTCAAGCAGTTCTGACAGACTAGACCGACAGCCCAATCTAGAGGCACAAAATAAGACAGGAAGTAGCAGTTATTGGCTCATCTATAAAAAATCACCGAATCGTTTTACAGTCTGTTACATTATGTTTTGAAATGAAAAACTGTATGCAGACTTAGGATAAAAATAACTTTAGAATAAAATACAGAATATCTTGGGAAATACCAAAAGGAAGAAATGGATGAATGGACTCATTAGGATCCATGATTAAATAGTTAGCCAACATCCATTACTGTATGGCTCCTTGCCAACTGCACACTTAATTAGCTCAGTCCACTTTACGGTTCTCCTCAATGTGTGGCCGACAGTTGTGCTGTGGTCGCCAGTAATAAATCAAGCTTTTAGCACGGGAGGGGACGTCTCCATTAGACTGATGAGAGCAGAGCCGGGCTCTCCACTAAGATGTTTTATAGATCAATCACCCTCACGGTGCAGGGGGGCGTGACTAAGACCTGGTTTAGCTAGCGTTGCGGTATTTATACTGTACAGTACTGGCCTTATTCTAGTTTCAAAAACAATAAAGTGGTTTTGGATCATGAAAGACTGTTGCTGAAATATTTTGTTCAATACATTTGTGTGTGTGTGTGTGTGTGTGTGTGTGTGTGTGTGTGTGTGTGTGTGTGTGTGTCCTATCCCCATTATAATACAGTGCACAACAGGGCACAAAAGTGTTACCATGGCATCAGTGTATTCTTCCAGTTTATCACTGGACACTTTCTTGTGGTGCTGCTGAAATAGGTCCTGAAGAAAACCCTGTTTACACAAAAACAAAGATTCAAGATATCAACCTTTTCTCAATAATCCATGGAATTACATGACCTTTTCATTGCAGTCATATACAGGGCCAGAGGTCATGAATAAATATCAGAGGTATGAATAAATCCATTGAATAATTGCAATGGAAGTGCAAAAGTATTCAGAAAAGTATTCTGCTCAAAGGAGAAAGTCTATTGATCTGCTCGCCCCTCCACCACCGGGCTTTGAAGGAGAGGAGCCAGTTTTAACGTCGGCCTGGCATCTGGTAAGTTTGCCTGGTATCTTAGACGTTTTAAGATGTCTTAACAAAAGTCTACTTCAAACAAGAAAGTGACTTGTTTAACCTGTATGGGTGTCTATGGAAGGTGATTGTGCAGGGTTTGTATGTTTGTGGGCATATACTTGTCAACGTGTGTGTGTCTATGTTTGTGAATCTATAGATGTGTGTGTGTATTTATGTGCGTGCGTCTATAGGTGCCCCATCATATGTGTGTCCATTTATAAGTGTGTCTCTGCATCTATTGGGGTGTGTGTGTGTGTGTGTGTGTGTGTGTGTGTGTGTGTGTGTGTGTGTGTGTGTTCAGCTGGAGCACTATACCTTCAGTTCTACAGCAGATATGTACCCACTGCTGTCAGCATCATACTTCCTCCATATCTACAGGTGGCAAGTAGGGTAAAAAGAAAGCCAAAGCCAAATGAAAAAATAAGCTGCATAAAAAACACTGTGGTGGTAATTATCTTTGATCTGAACTAGACATAGATTGACTAAGCAGGAAATGAGAGGTTGTCAGAAAATGCCGTTGCTATGAAAGATATGGGGTGGAAATGTACCACAAGCAAATGCTACTACTTAGTCCTGCTTATTCAAACCAGCATTTCATTGCTGAACCTTCTTGCTTTGTCCGTTTTCATGTATTTTAACTTTTTGATTTGTATTTCTTTGTTTATTGTTTAAGGTAGATTGAACAATCCAGTATATTCTTACTTGCTGTCATTTGTGTTTTTTAATGCCCTTTATTTGTATACTTGTGTGTCCTTGTTAAAGACCTTTGAAATATTTTCGGGAAAAGTGCTATACAAATAAAGGTCTTGCACAATGAATGGAATAATTCCAGCTCAGTTCAGTTTTACTGCACTATTGAGCCAAACCATTTATTTATTTTACTCATGTCTATATTGTTGTAAAACAAAAAGGAATGAACACGGAACGCAGTCAATTATTGACGATACCTTCATGAAGTCAACGCTGTTGTCGAGTGGAGCTTCCCTGCGGAATACAAGGAGGAAGTTCTCGTCCTCTGGCAGGATCATGTTGGCCAACTAAAACACAGGTCAAAGGTCATAAGACTTCAGAGGATAGATTGGCTGATGATGCTCTGTAAGGTCACTGTCATATTTAAACTTTTCTTACATAAAAAAAAAAAAT
>CM030178.1:4712699-4770199 GCA_017639675.1 Aplochiton taeniatus
TCATCACTCTCTCCCATCTATTCAATCAACCTCATTGTGACTAAAACCACGGCCCATGTCTGCTTTTGGGTCTGACAGACACCACGCGTAATAAGTATATTTCTATATACAAGCAGGTTAAATCATTTACACTTGGTTGGAATACCAACTGACATCTTCGATAACCTTCCCGCCAGGATCAAGAAAGGGTCTAACACAGAAATTAGTGGAGACAATATACATGAACGGTTTGTGCAATGCAGATATTTGGTAATGCATAGATAGGTGCAACCAATCAAATACATTTAAAAAAAGGTATATTGAAAGTCAGGTAGATTTTATCGAGCGGCTAAATCAATGAAAGCAGATGAAATAGGTCCTTCATGTATTGAATAACGCTCCTACTATTTCCCCGAACTGCAATACAGCTCTCAGTTTCACCATAAAAAAGTGCCTTTTAACTTTGAAACTTGGATTTGGCTCCAGCTGAGTCACACCGTCCGTTACCATGGCCACCAGAATGTTACCTACACAGGTGGAGCGTGGCCTGGCCCTAATGAAGACATGAGTGTGTGTGTGCAATAGTGTATTTGTGCCAATGCAGACACCATCTCTCATTCAATACACACACACACACAACATATTAGTCAACAGACAACACGGTGCAAGTGATGGCTATCATTAAAACGTGGTATATATATATTATTTATGTTAATTTTATTTGATTCATGATTGTTTCGTTGTTTTGATTTGTCATCAGCATCTCTCTCTCTGATCCTCCCATGGTGTTGTCGCTAGGCAGAAGTTAATATGTAACTACTACTGCATCATGTGGAGGAGGAAAAAGCTGTGTATTGAGCCTCATGCTAGAGTGTCCTAAAAAACAACGTGACTACACACAAAGACACAGAAAACAGCCGTGGGGGGAATCTATTGAGATGTACCATCTGGAAAAGGTAATCAGTTTAGAATAGAAAGGGGAAAAACAAAGAATGCGCTCTGTCAATACAAAAAGAATCTTCTCTCAACTAAATTGGACTAAGACAGTTTCCTTTCTTTCTATGGGATTTGGTTCTGTTTAGAAGAGGTATAGTGGTAATACAATTGCCCAGCCCGCCAAAAGAAAAAAAGAAAAAAAAAAGAAAGATAACTGTCAATACACCATTTCCTCTCTATACGACAATATTTGTTTTCTGGCTAATCCATTAGTAACCATGGGAGTTCCCTGTTGCAGCTCATCTTGCATACACACACACACACACACACACACACACGCACACACACACACGTACACAACCGCACACACCTGCACACACGCACGCACAGCGGAACTCAATCTCTCACACACACACACACACACACACATATACACTAATAGATGAAGACAGCCTCACAGACACAGACACACGCACATGCGCGCACACACACACACACACACACACACACACACACACACACACACACACACACACACACACACACACATATACACTAATAGATGAAGACAGCCTCACAGACACAGACACACGCACATGCGTGCGCACACACACACACACACACACACACACACACACACACACACACACACACACACAAACACACACACACACACACACACACACACACACAGACACAGATATTGTTTATTTAGTGTGACAGCGTTGTTTCCAGCCATGCTGACAGAGACAGCAGCATCATCATTTTGTTTGGAATCATCTCTTCAATGTCCTTCAATCTATTTGAATGGTTCAGTAGCTAAAGCCCATTGCCTGCTGCATAATACTTACTACTAGATATGAATATAACCTGCTGTAAGTATTCAGAGGTTAGCCTTGACATGCCTCCAAACCACTTGTCCAGTAGCCAGCCTATATATTCTGGTCTAATGTACTGGTCCACCAATTAGCCTGTACCCTGCAACATGGGATGTATTTAGTACACCAAACCAGGGAAGAGGATGATTACTGTAAAACTGAGCTTCTTTGTAGAGATATAAATCACCTCCCACCCCTTAGCTGTCGTCCAATCACAAGACACGTTTATAGTACGGAGATCTACACGGACATCTTTTAGCTTTAGTATATATGTCTTATCTGTGTTTGAATGTGCACTTTATATGTTTACCGCAAGAGCATGGGAAACGTCTTTTCGATTCCTTTGTATGTCTCGACATGTGAAGTAATTGACAATAAAGCTACTTTGAATGGAAGGGTGGAGGGGATAGGGGAAAAAGTAGATGGAATTATTAATTAATAAATTATTAGTAAGTACCTTTGTAAAAGAATTGTGAAATCTAACGATAGGTGGAAAAGGGAATTGGTTAAAATGTTTGCATGTCAGCAGTACACCTTCTACAGTCTGCAGTGACACAAGGGCCTGTATGACGACACGCAGTGCCAAAGAGCCTCTCTGAGAACCGAAATATACATACATGCGTCATATTTTTTTTGTTTGGCGTGGTACAAGTGTCCTCCCACTCAAAGGTGCAGCGGGAGATGAGGCTGTTCTATGCTTGGCATAAGATGCATAGGGTCTGTCGGATGTACCACCCCAGTGACAAAGCATCGTACACTTTATTCTTGTGTATAGTATGTGTACAGTATTCTGTGGGTATGCTGACCAACACTGCCCTATAGCCGGTACGCTTTTCAAAGCTCCACCCAATGAAGATTAAATACAAAATATGATCATTGTTATGGTGGCATGGCAACCATAAAATAACCATACAAGTGTGCAATTTGCTACAAGTAGAGGGAGTGCCCTAAACAGCCAATGTTAGGAATGGGCAGTGGAATCTACAAATAAAACAGCCATGTTGGTGAACTGGATTCATGCTAGGTTATTTGTTGAAAATACACAGCTCCACAAAATATAAGCCACGCTATCTGTAAACGATTAACTGTTAATTAGCACCATTGTTGCCAAACAGCGTCACATGCAATAGGATTTTTGGAGCAGTCTTCTAGTCAGTAGATGAAAAGTTACAGTTATTTGCCTGCAATTGTAATTTCACTATATAAGTGTCAAACAGTCCTTAGCGAGTGTGTGTGTGTGGGTGTGTGTGTGAGAGAGAGAGAGAGGAAGAGAGAGTGTGTGTGTGTGTGTGAGAGAGAGAGAGAGAGAGAGAGAAAGAGGGTGTGATTTCACTAGTTGCCACCACTGCGGTTAAAGCTCCCATGCAAAAAAAATTACAAATTTAAAAATGCATACAATCAGACAAAGCTTACTTTTGGAGCCAGTTTCTTCATCATATGACGGAAAAAGTCATCGAGCTCCTTGCCCTCAATATAGCCATTATCTGTAAGTAACAAGTTAGTCAAACTCATTATTCCCTTAATATCCGAAACTAAAAATATAAATAATGTAGTTATTTATGCATTGTAACATTCAACAACATAAAAAACATTGCTTATTGAACTTATTCAATTGGCACTTATATGAATAAAAGTCCAGAATTCTATTGTGTTTCACAAATGTAAAAGTTAAAAACTGTAATTTCTCACCGTCTGCATCAAAATGTTGCCAAATGTCTAAAAAACCTGCTGCGTCCAAGTGATCAAAGGCGCTATCCATTGCAAAGTAAAGGGAGTGCAAGCCTACTCTGAAACTGCCTAATGATGGGGATGTTTCATATATAACCTGTCTTCTACTGTACTTCTAAACGTCTTCTCTTAAACAGGAAAAACACACCCCTTCCAAATGACGCTCCACTTCTGTCCCTATGTCCGGATATCCAATAGTTATTGAAAAACGATTATTATTATTATAAATGAAAAAAAATGTATCGTCTCAATATGAACGTATACAACAAAATGGGGTTTGACGTACTCATTTTTACACAAATGTCATTCTTTTTACAAAAATTATCAACATAAACGCATATTCGGTTTCTCGTTTAATGGCACCATCTGGTGGCTTAATTATTATTTACACCCACATGTTTCCAATTATACCTGAACTCATGCACAAATACACGCGGGGGCATCATCGAGCTGGACCGCACAGCCCCTTACAAACACCTTGTGGAACTTTTCTTACGTAACACTAATGCTTGCGTTTTAGTTGAAATGCATTTGTGTCTGCCCAGAATTCCTCTAATAAGCTTCCAAAGGGAACTGCATAACTGAATTGGGTTTTGTTTTATTTTAATTTACAGTAGGCTAATTAGTGCCACTGGTTTATTTGAAAATAATCTGAATAACCAATAGCGGTGAGTTGATAAGTTAACAAAAAAAAAGGACTATTGGGTTTGGTTGGATTTCTAATATATTTGAGGCTTAGCAGCTGGTTTTAAAAAGGTCAAAATCTGATTAAATAGAACAGAAGTGAAACTATTGGGAAGGAAATGTGAATTAAAATGTCTTGGTCAGTATCCCAAATATCCCAATTTCTTGGACATAAAAAAACAAAGGGCAGTTTTAATCTAATCTCAGCTGTGAGAGTAACTTAACTTTCACATTTTCGTATTGGCCTGTCTTAGTTTGTAACTGAACTCCTCAGATAGTGAACCAGCTAATGGAGTACTTGAATGCACTGGAACAAACTGTTCTTATTGAGACTACGCCAACATGCTTCAGATTCACGGATACCCTCTTGCCTAATACTGCTTAGTGTCCCACACATACAGTTTGACCTTGGTAGCTGGCTCAGCTGCATACTTTACCTTTCATATAAAGTAGATTTGACATGTTCAAGTTGAGATAATGCATCATTGTTCAAATGGTTTGTTATATTTTTAAAGGCCTAATCCAGTTTGACATGGTAAAATATTGATGGCTTAGCTCAGAGACATGGTTGCATCTTACACATCTCAGACAGGCAGACAGTGGGTATTCACTAGTGATGTGCAGATGAAAAAGGTCCCATCACCTTCTTAAACGGCTGCATCCATCACAGCCAGATTGTCCATGACATACTCAACACGTCCTCTTTCACTGTCTCTCCTTGCACGAGAGGACTGGTGTGTGGCAGCTCCTGCAATGATCGACGTGTGTGTGTGTGTGTGTGTGTGTGTGTGTGTGTGTGTGTGAGAGAGAGAGAGAGAGAGAGAGAGAGAGAGAGAGAGAGAGAGTCTGGCCTCTCGTTCTAAAAGGGTAGAAAAATAAATCTGTAAATATTTAAATCCCTTTAAAACATGAGTAATAGATAGTTATTGCTGCAGGTTTTGTTATAATTGTTTTATTACAGCCCTCCGTTTACTGTACTGTATACTTGAAATTCCACAACATTGGCATACATTAACAGTTTACGTTTCATGATAAGGTTATCCTCAGGATTGGTCACAGTAATAAATACGTCACACCAAACCTTGAGGAAACACTTTTCCTTGAGCAATGAGGCTTGTTTAATTGGGTATTAGGTATTTTCCTCATTTCTAAATCTTTTTTTTTTTCTTTTCTTTTTTACTCAAGATTAGTTGGATTATGCTGGGAACCACTGGCTAATACCCTCACTGTGCTGGCCCAGACAGCTCAGTCCGATCCCCAAGCACTGCAGCTTCACCACAACTGTGAGCGACCAAACAAACCATCCTGGGTCAGTCCAGTTTGGTTCAGCACCGTAGTGTGGAAATGCTCTACGGGGTGAGTTGGTGTGTGCCAGAGCCAGCGTAGTTGAAGGACAATGAGCGGGAGACATGTTTCCTCAGGTGAGGACAGATCTGTGTGTACCCTCTGTCTCCTGGACTGACTCGGCAGCTGGTGTCACTTTGTCCCCATACTGTCTTTTTGACAGACAGACAGACTTAAAGTAGGATCACAATTAGAACACAATACCGCTTAACATCTATACACTTAGAAGATGCAGGTGCTACAGATCAGACAAATACTCCAATCCTTCAAGATTATTTATTGAGTTGTAGGGGGGAAAAAAAACATTGTAGCACTGACAAACCTTCAACTAGCTGAATAACTTCAAATCCAATCACTATTCTTCAGTAACATCAAAGGAATAACAAGATTGCATTTACCTACTGCAATGTTTTGCTACTCAATCGACGGCAATGTCCACTAATTTGAACTCAACTTTTTCGAGTTGAGTTCCAATTCAGAACTTGTGACCTGACTAAGTCCAGCAGAAATATTAAACGCACGAAATATGACAACTGAGCCTCCGTCATCTGCGAAGAATCTTGTGAATGAGCGAAAAAAACGTAACGAGTGAGGTCGATACATCTGACCTAGCAGCATGACATATATAAGTGTTACACCTTAATGAAATACACAGAGTGTGATTCACTGGGCAACTATGCAACCAGATACGTGAGCACACGTAAAATGCACACACCGACACACGCACACTGACACACACACACACACACACACACACACACATATCAACATACACACACCCACACACACACACATCAACATACACACACACGCACGCACACGCACACACACACACACACACACACACACACACACACACACACACACACGCACAGTTTGAGTTGCCATCCACCCGCTACGTCCTGACTGAAAACCAACCTGATGGATGACCCTGTGGAGACATTCCCAGCATTCACCACAAAGTGATGCAGATGGCTAAAAATAGAAGCTGTGCCGTGTATTTAAGAGGACAGGGTGCACGGCACACACACACACACACACACAGAGACCCAGGACATCAGTCTTTGGACCGTGCGGAAAAGACTGGAAGATAACGCTTACAGATCTCAAACACAACACACTTTTACTCAGACAAACACACATCCAAATACCTACAGAGACACGACAACATATTCACACTCTGATAGTACACACAAACATAAATACAGAGGTTTGAACACTCAGCGCGCGGTTCAGTCGCTCTGTCACACAAACATCACCTCCTTACATTGTAGCTCGTTTCCTTCGATACCTTCCCATCATGCACTGCCTGAGCCGTGAAGGCAGCCACCTGGTAAACGCACACTGTGAGGTGAGAGAGGATGACCAGAAGAAGAAGGAGAGCTACGAGGTTTCCTGGGTGGACCTGGTGATGGAAACAGAGCCTGAGCACAGGTAGGTGGAGCTCTCCGTGTGTTCAAACACCTGGGCGTCACATTTGGAGGATTCCTTATGTTTCGTCCTGTGCTCGGAGATGGAGGTGTGTTTTGTCAACTCTCTACCGTAAGACAAACAAGCTGGTGTTTGTTTTATGTTCAAAGTATTGTGCAACTTCATGAGATGAACTGAGCACTAGTGTTTCTCTTTGAATTGCAATCTATTTGCTGACTGGCTTATTTTTAGGCTTATGTTTTGATTGTATGACTTTACTTGACTTATGTCCGTTTCTTTGTATTTGACCTTCCTCTTAACTGTTTTGATCCCCAGGCAAACCCTGTGTGAGAAAGACGCATTCCGCAGAGTCAGTTACGAACAGAGACAGGTTGTCAACTTCCTGATACAGAGAAACCCAGACCAGAGGTTAAGGCTGGGCAAACACGGTGGAACCATGACGGAGTACCAGCTACCCTTCAGAACCCCCATGCTTGTGCCTCTCTTCAAGCCCAGCCCAGCCTCTCCCTGGGATTCACACCGAGCCATCTCCCCCTCCTATTCCTCCAACGGAGTGTGTTTTGACAAACAGGACGTGTCGGTCATCACCAAAGACTTACCGAAGCTTACAAAGCCCATCCTTGTCAACTTCAAAGCCGAGAGCCTGATTTCACCTGAATTCTTTCATGAGAGAGTGAGGAGCGGGTGAAATTGTAACAGTGAAAATGGGATAGTATTTTTGTGTGAAAGTGTGAGGTTTGATTTTACAATCAACAGCATTGAAAAGTTATGTACAAATAAAAATGATTGCTATAATAAGTGTTGTTAACAACTGAAGTATGGGGAGTACATGACAACTGGCTGGTAATACATACTAAATATAATGTTTAAAAACAAAACGTATTACTAAAAGTTTAATTTAGTAAGTAAGTTCTAAGTTATGACCAAGTTCATAATATACAATGGAACAGGCTAATTTGGTCAAACTGTAGGTCTTCAACATTGAATGTGTGATAGCGTAGACTAGAGGTCCAATGTTGCCACCAAGTGGTCTGATCACACAAAAAAGTGCATAGAGGCCATTCAAATGTCACACTATTTACAATAAATGTTAAAAACAGAACGGCTGAATATTTACACAAATAAAAACTTTAATGATTGAATTTCACCAGACAACTCATTTCTGGGCATTTGATAGATTGGTAAATGGCATCCATTCAATAACAGTACCGACAAGACAAGGGTGGGGGAATTCCAAAGCGTCTCTATGGATACCCAACCATACATTATGTAAAATGCCACAGCACTTAGAAATGCAATCAGACTATCAGAACATTCAAGGTTTTTCCACAGTTAAATAACACAGGTCTTGGCTTTCTCGATAAGAGTATGGTCCTCCGACTAAATAGGCTTGCAAGGATACCGTCCTGGTTTTGTTTTCCCGTCCTCATTTCTCACATCTTTCACTTCTTATCATCAGATCCAGCTATATTTGTGCAAACAAGGTATTTCATAGTGCTTCTACTAATCGGATACAATTGTAGGTTTGAGGTCATTATGTCAACTGAACATAAACCTACATATCTGTAGAGTTAATTTATTCACACATTTGCAATGCAAGTGCACATGCATGGGTATTAAATCGCAGTGCCGCAAATAAAACAACTATCTAAGCTATTCCTAGCATATCTCAATGACAGACAACATATGACGAACTAAACCCAGTTGAGGACGCAACTGTTTCATGGCACAAGTTTAACGTTACACAGACAAACATTCAGACAAATATTCCGATACTTGGTAAGTGCTTCAATAACTTTTGTCAAACATCAGAATCCAATGTGGATATGTAGGCATATTTTCTATAGTTTCTATGTCGCTCCAATACCAGAATATATTTAAAATCCCAATATGTCTTTTAATTCATGTTAATCAATTTAAATGCTTAGATTTACTTATTTTGATTGTTTCTTTTTACAGGGACAGTGCACAATTAAAAAGTAATTGCACCCGAGTTAGCTATCAGCTCATTTACGTCTGTTTCCCCTGGGATTTAGACTGTTCTGATGAGTCAAAAAGATCATATTCTAAGTTTGGTCAAAAAAATATATACACCAGTCACTCTCGTGTACCATCACCTAAAACACCAACCCACATATGTTTTGAGAGTTAATATGCAGCAAAGTTCATCAACACGTTAGTATCGCTTAAACGTCTCATAAGGTCACCTCACTTTAGGTGGGACTGGCTCTGCGCCCCCAATATGGTGCTTTCGGCCCTCTGGTGCTTCTGGACGGTGACCTGCAGCTGCCAGTACTTCAGATAAAGCCACATCAGCTTTCCGTTCTTCCTCTTGTCCATGTTCATGGTGCTGGCGCAGTAATTATCGTTCTTAAAGATGTCCTTGACGTCCGTCTCCAGGTCTACGTCTCCTCCGATGGGCTCTTTGACTATCTTGACGAGGATGTTTTTCTCCATCTCCAGTCTCTGCTCCCGGGGGAGGAACAAACTGCAGTAGGCGCTCTGTCTCTCCACTAGCAGTTCCTCCAGCTGCCTCAAGGTGGCGCTGGCGCGCTCATGCCAGTTGTTCTCTCGCTGCAGGGCGTGGTGAAGGACAGCTCCAGCAGCACCAGACTCTACGAGACGCTTCTTCTCTTGTTCCAACAACTCGCGTTCCTGGGAGAGAAACAACCGGACAAGATAGTTCATGACAAAGATGACAAGGACCGACACACAGATATGACAGGAAAAGGAAAGAATGAGAGTCGAGGAAGAGGAGAGGAGAGAATTGAAGACAGCAGAAAAAGAGTAGAGAGGAAGAAATGAGAGAATAGAAAAGAAGAGTGGATGAGGGAGAAATGACCGACAGTGGGATATGGAATTGAGAGAATGGGGAAAAAAACAAATAAAGGACAAATAATGTATCATCCATAAAGAGGGATGGGGGTCAATAGCAATCTTTTTTCTTATAAAACAAAATCTTCTGGCTCAGAATTAGCTCTACATTTCTATAAAATGCAATTATCTACCTCTACTTACAGCGAAAACAAGTGTGTAGAGTGTACAATGGTATGTTTGTGCAAATGCAGACGCAATCTCACACACACACACACACACACAGAGACACACACACACACACACACACACACACACACGCAGTTACCTGCTGCAGTTGTTTGCGTTCCTCCATCAGCTGTGTGCTCTGTGAGATGAGTGCCTGTTTGTATCCTTGGACTCGCTGTTTCTCCTTCTCCAGCTCCAGCTCCAGAAACGCCGCTGCTCGACGGTTCTCCGTCAGCGTCTCGCGGTACTTAGCTTCCAACTCGCTGCTCACCGTGGACATGTCCTGGCTGTACTGGGCCTTCACGGTCAGAATCTCCTTCTGAGACTCTCTGCTCCAGATCCAGCCTAGGGAGAAGATGGCGGGTAGAGGGGCGGGTAAACAGCAAAGAGACACGTTTATTTTAAATATAATCACCCAAAGTATAACTATAATATTGTATTTTGTCTGCATGAAAAAGTTTGTAACACGCTCTCAAGCAACCACACTACCTCCCTTTCACTTTTGACAGATCCTTTTCACACACACACACACACACACACACACGGGTTGTTACATCACTTACGAAATGCTGCCAGTCCCAACATGGGTACCAGCAGTGCATAATTCCATTGGTTCCCGTCAGCAGCCCCCGGGGCCGCGCCTCCCCTAGGGTCCGGCTCGATGTTCCACCTGGGGGGGTCATTTAGGTTGTTCATGGAGCACGCTGGAACACCCAAACAGGAAACACAAAATCACCCACAAGTCACAGAACTTTAATGTGGGTGTGTTCTGTGCTAATATCCATGGGTTATAACTGAGTAATGATGACCTTGACCAAAACTCAGAGGAACCAACGATAACTTGTTTAGGGCAGTTATCATAAATAAAGCATAATTGACAGAAATTCAAAAGGGGAAACAAGTTGGACAGATTTCCTGGAAACATCACAGATGATCAAGCAAACTAACACGGCCTATGTACCAAAGCTGTCAAATTGGTGTAACGTTGTACGGACATTGGTGGTCACATTTACTTACTGCGGCCAAGACCAACACACCATCGTAGGCTTGAGGCTAGCAATAAATATAAACAAAGCTAGCCATTATAGCAAACTGTTAGCTTCCAGGCTAACATTATGATATCAGCCATTTAGTTGAGATCAACGGTTAGTTGACACTAATTTCACACTAATGCAATATTGCATATTAGTGTAATGCATTAGTGAAAGTTACTGATTGTTGTCAATATGGTGTTGTCTCTCACCTTGAATATGGGTGGCTAGGTCAGTTATACATTTGTTCCTGCACCGAGATTATACAATGTTTTTACGCAAGTTTCTTGGGCACATGATTTTAGGGGTAGACGGTAGAACTATTGTGACCCGAATGCTATAAACGTAACTTTAATGGCAAGATAGACACCTCACGCATTGATTGTAAATAACTAAACTTACCTTTTTACTTACTAAACGATGTACATGTATATGTTAATATCTTACTACATTCGTGACACTTTTTGTCCACCCCTATGTCACAACGTTGGTTTGTTCCGGCAGGCTGTGCCACACGAATACATCTCCCCTGGCCAAACTGCTCCTGTCAACGAAGCTATGGCGAGTGTGCGCGCCGCGTCCCGTGTCCTATCTAAAAGGATCTTATCATCGAAAGCTAAAACCGTGAGTTTTCTTCATAATATACGTCGTTCTTTCACACACGTAGTCATTCAGAGTGCATTTCTCACGGCAAGTTTGTCTGAAGAAATAAACAACGGTAAAACAGTGCATTTGCTGCTTTCGTAACTGCCCTACGGTGCCTTGCGTAACTCAACTCCTCTGCTGTTATGTAGCAGGGTGAAACAGACACAATGACCGAAGTTGTATTTGATCTTGAAGAAATTTCGAAGAAAATTAGATCATCGTTGTGCATATGCATTTATACTTTATGTTAACCTGCAAATTGATATTTTATTAACATCAAAATAACAGTTTTGCCAATGAGATGCTACGACTATTTTGAAGTATTTTGGCTACTGCCTTATTGTTTTTCTAGTGCTGGCATTTAAATAAATATGGTATTTCATCTCCTCTCTAGGTCGCATCAGCGGTTGCTACTCAGAACAGAGACTTGCATTTCTCCATCTATGGCAAGAACGATGCCAAAGTGTCCGATGCTGTGAGTTACATCAGTGGCTCTTTTTCTCTCAGTCCCCCCTTTTTTGTAAATTATCATGAAACATATCTAACTGATTAGATAATAGCGCACTGTTCATTTTAGCAAGACCTTGGGCAAGGTGTGTGTGCAGTTACCTAAGTGTGAAAGGGGAGACCTATGTGTTTGGATGTGTGTGTGTGTGTGTGTGTGTGTGTGTGTGCGTGTGTGTGTGCGTGTGTGTGTGCGTGTGTGTGTGTGTGTGTGTGTGTGTGTGAGAGAGAGAGTTCTAGAGAGAATGTTTTATGTGCCCACTGAGGCCGTGTTTAGCAAGCTACCATGTCTACCTCTTACCCTTAAGCTTACCCCGTGTCTCTCTCCCCTCTCTGCCCCTGCTGTAGATATCGACCCAGTATCCTGTGGTAGACCATGAGTTTGATGCAGTGGTGGTGGGGGCCGGGGGAGCTGGACTCAGGGCAGCCTTCGGCCTGTCAGAGGCAGGCTTCAACACCGCCTGCATCACCAAGCTGTTCCCCACACGCTCCCACACCGTCGCTGCACAGGTAGGACTATAGAGGGGAGAGGATGGGGATGGGATCATTGATATGATGGCTTTGGCGTAGATGTTGGCTTTTACTGCTTACTTGCTTACTCTATTTGTTTTGGTTGCTGTTTTAAATGGATTGTGCATTCCATTTTAGTTTCTTCCGATTGTCTTAAATCCTATACATTTTGTTTTTTATTCCACTTTTATTTGTATCAATGCTTGTGTTA
Source organism: Aplochiton taeniatus (assembly GCA_017639675.1). Taxonomy (NCBI): domain Eukaryota; kingdom Metazoa; phylum Chordata; class Actinopteri; order Galaxiiformes; family Galaxiidae; genus Aplochiton; species Aplochiton taeniatus. The sequence continues at coordinate 4,725,623 of CM030178.1, forward strand.
TGTTCAAATATAATTTAAACATTGTTAAGAAAGTGTTACACTAGGGTTATTATTATTTGTTACATTTTGTATTGCTGAATATACAACCAGCTGACAGGTCGGTCACCACAGGTTTATATTCTGATTCATTATTTCCTCTTCAGGGCGGAATCAATGCAGCCCTGGGGAACATGGAGGGAGATAATTGGAGGTGGCACTTCTATGACACCGTGAAAGGATCTGATTGGCTGGGAGACCAGGATGCCATCCACTACATGACGGAGCAGGCTCCTGCAGCCGTGGTGGAGGTAAGACAATATACACACACACATCTCAAATTCTATTATCACTCACAATAAACATAATAGTGATTTTACATTACTCACAATAATAAATAATCAGTGATTTTATATTTATGCACTGTTGTTATTTTGAACCACCCCCCCCCCTAGCTGGAGAACTTTGGTATGCCCTTCAGCCGCACTGAGGACGGGAAGATCTATCAGCGTGCCTTCGGGGGTCAGAGTCTGAAGTTTGGTAAAGGAGGTCAGGCCCATCGCTGCTGCTGTGTGGCTGACAGGACAGGACACTCCCTACTGCACACACTCTACGGACGGGTAGGTTACACACACAGACACACACAGATACAGATACAGATACACATATCCACTCTCTTGTCAGTAATCTGGAGTGAGTTAAGCATACGAGGGTGATTCCTGACTGTGATAAAGCCCTTCATTCCCTCCAGTCCCTGCGTTATGACACCAGCTACTTTGTGGAGTACTTTGCCCTGGACCTGTTGATGGAGGACGGGGAGTGCAAAGGAGTGATCGCTCTCTGTATGGAGGACGGCTCCATTCACCGCTTCAGGTCCAAGAACACTGTCATTGCTACTGGGTAGGTGGACGGAGAGAGAGGAGACAAGAGTGACACACACACACACACACACACACACACACACACACACAAAATACACATATGCCCACTTATGTATTTATTATTACTTGGCTCCTTTTAATTGTAATTTTATTTCTTACTATTGCAAATCCCACTGCATATCCGCCTATTGGCCGCCAAGCATTTCGTAGCACAATGTTGCTGTGCCAATGTATACATGAGAAATAAACCTAAACTGAAACTTATTTAATTGATAAGCTCCTTTGAATGTTTAATTTGATCACTACCCCTTGATATTTCACCATGTCTATGTTTCCGTAGTAACTAAAAGTATGACTGTCTTGTATCTAGGGGTTACGGACGTACCTATTTCAGCTGCACCTCGGCTCACACTAGCACAGGCGACGGTAACGCCATGGTCACCAGGGCGGGGCTGCCCTGCCAGGACCTGGAGTTCGTCCAGTTCCACCCCACAGGTAACCGTGACAACAGGCGCTCCACACCGGTGGGTGCATCAACCACACAACAAGACACGTCCTTGTCAGTACGTTGATGATGTACAATGTTCAACTTTGATCAAAAACGTTAACCGTGAAAACACATGTTCTATTGAAACCCTTTACCATTATCAAAGAAGTAGCCATTGAAATGTGTGCTGTATGTCTTTCTAATTTTCACAAGGACACATGCCTAACAATGTCAGCTGGTGAATGTTCACTGACAGCTGTGCTGACCTGTTTTTTGCTTAGTCAGTGCTGGCTGTACTCGTTAAAGGGCCGGCCTGTTTGGGCTCCTCCACTGGTTGTCCTTGGTTAAGTAAATGCCAGGGTGGCCATCTTGATATTTGTCCAGACTGGACACCTGACACCAAACTCTCAGCTGAGGGGCTAGGAAAGGTTTATACTCGTGGCGTGGCCTCAGATACGGTCATAACAGTGTTAGCTAGCTTACTCTAAGGCTAACAGTTGTGCTTTGTTCAAAGAAAAGAATACAAACGTATTGAACTGAGGTACATACAGACTGGGCTTTAACACCTTCGAAAAATACTTCAGATGAATTATCTTTACTAAACGGTCAAATTCTTACCATGCTGGTCCTTCCATGCACAGCCTGAGATATTTATCCAGTCAGCCAATGCTTGACTGTAAAACGTGATTAATGTAACAGAAGCTTAGTTTCCATCTGTCCCCGTTCTTACAATAATCACTTTGACAATCATTTCAGGTATTTACGGCGCCGGCTGCCTGATTACTGAGGGTTGCCGTGGCGAGGGTGGAATCCTGATCAACAGTGAGGGGGAGCGCTTCATGGAGCGTTACGCGCCCAACGCCAAAGACCTGGCCTCCAGAGACGTAGTGTCCCGCTCCATGACCATCGAGATCAGAGAGGGCAGGTAGGTTACCGTGGAGAACAGAGAGGGCAGGTACGTTACCATGGAGATCAGACAGGGTAGGTAGATTACCATGGAGATCAGAGAGGACAAGTAGGTTATCATAGAGATCAGAGAGGGCTGGAAGGTTACTATTGAGATCAGAGAGGGCAGGTACGTTACCATGGAGATCAGACAGGGTAGGTAGATGACCATGGAGATCAGAGAGGACAAGTAGGTTATCATAGAGATCAGAGAGGGCTGGGAGGTTACTATTGAGATCAGAGAGGGCAGGTAGGTTAGCATGGAGATGGGAGAGGGCAGGTAGGTTACCGTGGAGATCAGAGAGGGCAGGTAGGTTACAGTGGAGATCAGAGAGGACAGGTAGATTACCGTGAAGATCAGAGAGGGCAGGTAGGTTACCGTGGAGATCAATGAACACTTAAGTGTTAACTAACTAAAATCTCCCCTCCCCTTCTTGCCTCTGTATCCCTTCTCCCTGTCACTCCTCTCTCTCTCCTCTCTCTCTCCCCTCCATCTCTTCCCCCTTTCCCTTCATTCCACCCCCCTTTCTCTCCCTCTTTCCTCCCTCTTCTCTCTCTCTCTCTCTCTCTCTCTCTCTCTCTCTCTCTCTCTCCCCCCCCCCTCCAGAGGCTGTGGGCCAGATAAGGACCACGTGTACCTCCAGCTGCACCACCTCCCCCCCCAGCAGCTGGCCACCCGCCTGCCCGGCATCTCGGAGACGGCCATGATCTTCGCTGGCGTGGACGTCACCAAGGAGCCCATCCCTGTCCTGCCCACCGTGCACTACAACATGGGGGGCGTGCCCACCAACTACAAGGGACAGGTACAGACACACCCAACACACACACACACACACACACACACACACACACACACACACACACATATAAAGATATTAATGCAGTGGTACACATAAAACACCTTTATTTACATAGCACTTCCCTTAGCAGTGTTTCGAATGGATATACCACGAGCGATACATGTACAGTAAAAATGCAATGAAAACCAGGAGTAGCACAAACGCGTCCGTCTGTGGTTGCCCTATGCAGGTGATCACCTATGACGGCGCGGAGGACAAGGTGGTGCCAGGTCTGTACGCATGCGGCGAGGCTGCCTGCGCCTCCGTCCACGGAGCCAACCGCCTGGGGGCCAACTCTCTGCTGGACCTGGTGGTGTTTGGCAGAGCCTGTGCCCTCACCATCGCTGATATCTGCACGCCAGGTGAGCGGGTCGGGTCTGCCATTGTGTGTGTGTGTGTGTGTCTTTGTCAAGTTGTTTGTTTGTCCGTCTGTCAGCGTCAACATGCCTCATCTGTTGACTCTTTGTTTATCGGACGATGTCTACTTGATGTCCAGTGTCGTTTGGTTCTATTGCCCGAACGTTTTGAGTTTTACCAAAAAGAAAAAGCATTCTATTTTAATCACACTGTTTTAAGTGGTGTGGGTGACACACGTAATTCGGCTTACCTCAACTGGATAATAATCAATCGATCAACTGAACTAACTTGCCAATCAGAGAACTAGCCAACCTCCTCCATCTCTCTTTTTTGTTGTTGACATGGTGGTTGTTGTTGTTGTTGTTGTTGTGGTGGTGGTTGTTGTTGTTGTTGTTGTTGTGGTGGTTGTTGTTGTTGACATGGTGTTGGTTGTTGTTACTTTAGGAGAGAAGTTGTCTCCCTTGAAGCCCAACGCAGGGGAGGAGTCTGTAGCCAACCTGGACAAGCTGAGGTTCGCTGACGGAAACACACGCACCTCTGAGATCAGACTCAACATGCAGAAGGTAGACACACACACACACACACACACACACACACACACACACACACACACACACACACACACACAATAATTCATTACAACGTAAACAAACACTTTATGGAATCATTGAGTATAAAACATGTCTATTGAGCTATTACAGATTCTAAATCCTGTCATGAAATTGTCATGCCATAAATTTAAGAATATAAACAAATTAATCCAACACATTTGATTTTTGTGCCTGGGGAAACATCTCGTTCGTTTCAAAAGTATGTGTCACCCAGAATGACGGCTGAGTTTCTGTGTACCAGACCATGCAGGCTCACGCCGCTGTCTTCCGCACCGGGGACGTGCTGAAGGAGGGATGTGAGAAGATGGATGCCGTCTACCAGACCATGCAGGACATCAAGACCTTCGACAGAGGTAAACTACCGTCACCCCTGAGCCCTAAGCAGAGGTTAGCCAGTCTGCACGCTGTCAGCCGAGACTGCAGACCTTGTCTAGCCACTGGGGGCCAACACCTGGTCAATCACATACCCAGTCAGTTGTTAACAGTGGTCAGTTAATGCTTAAATCAACGGAACAATCATGTGAACAAATCAAGGAACACGCCTTCCTTTGCCACTACAACCTAATCTGCCGTCGTAGTTCCACAGCAACGCGCAGCCAGTTTACCAGGCTGTGGTAACCCTTCCTCTCCTCTCTCCTCTGCCCGGCTCCAGGCATCGTGTGGAACACCGACCTGGTGGAAACCCTGGAGCTTCAGAACCTGATGCTGAACGCCGTCCAGACCATCCACTCTGCCGAGCAGCGCAAGGAGAGCAGGGGCGCCCACGCCAGAGAGGACTTTAAGGTCTGGGGCAGTGTGTCGTCTCTGTGCCTCTACCGCTGTCCGTCCCTATGTGTCTCTTTCTTTTTCTGCCTGGCCATTTTCCTGTCCTTTCCTCACTCTTTTTTTTTTTTTGTTGCATTTGACCTTTCTACCTACTTTTCGTCTTTCTACTTTTATCAAGTAAATTGACCAGTTGTAGAACAGGTGTAGTGTATACTGTAGGTTTTGAGGAGAAAAGAGGACTTTTGTGAAAGAGAAGGCATCAATCAGCGTCACCTCTATGCTTACTGTTGCTAACAATGGCTGCCGTGTAAGGTGACTGTGTGTCCTCTTGTGTTCCAGGACCGTGAGGATGAGTATGACTATGCCAGGTCTCTCGAGGGCCAAGTGAAGAAGCCCTTCGAAGAGCACTGGAGGAAACACACCATGTCTTACGTTGACCCTCCAACTGGCAAGGTACGGACACACACACACACACACACACACACACACACACTTAACACCAGCTGCTAACATATTCCAACATACTTAATGTTTTTTAGTATTTTATTTATTGGCACAGCACCTGGTAGATTACTGACTGACCTAAGGGGTGGAGATCTACAATGTGATGTCACTTCTCTCGTCCTATCACAGGTGACTCTGCAGTACCGCCCTGTGATTGACGCGTCTCTGGATGAAGAGGATTGCTCCCACATCCCCCCAGCCATCCGTTCTTATTAAAACGTTCTCCACCGACCAAAACAACAAAGTATACTCCTCCTCCTTTTTCATTGTGTTCCTTCTCCCCTCTTTACCCGTCATTTTCTTTACCCCTCTTTATCATCACTCCGTTTTTCAATCCCTCCCCTTCCTCTGAAGTCTCCCTCCCCACCACATTGGACCATTATTCATCCTTCTCCCGTCTTCCCATTAAACGTATTTATTGCTTTTCAATACTCCCAAATAACACTATCTCAGAAGTTAGTGGTTGTGATCTCCATACATAACTGCTTGCACGCTCGCTCACGGAAGTGTGAAGATGTAGTGTTGATCAAACGGTTCTTTAGACACGCACATGGCAGTCCTGTACCGCAGGAGAGAATGACGAATAGGTTTGATAGGTTTGTAAATAATGGCTGATTATAAACATTGCGTTGTGTGCATTTATGTATGTAGTATTGTTACTCTCACCTCATCCTCAAAGGCCTGATGCTCCAAAATGACTAATGAAGTGTTATCTACATTTTTTTTGAAGGGCAGATATTTTCCAAATCATATTTATCCCTTGTGATCGACATACTTAAGAATACAACAGATATCGAAAATGCTTAAGTCTTTGTGCTTCCTAATTGTCTTCATGCTTGAATTATATAAAAGCAGCTTCATACACAGGGGTCAATGTTGTAATGAAGTTATCACAATACTTACTGTATGTGACAAAACAATTTTGAAATACTGACATTAGGCATAATCATGCCTGTAGGTGTAGATAATTTTTAGGTTAAAATAAGATCACAGGCAAGATTTAGGTGTACACGTCTGATCAATTCTTGCAGTAGTGTTTCATTAGGGTATCTGCACATTATGAATGTACTCAATGTGCTTATGTTAGGTGTGCATAATGGCATATAGGACGGATAGGGACAAAAGCTTACGGACAAAAGTAACAAGTAAGGTGTGGCCTGTGCCTTTAAGCGGGGGACTTTAATTTATTTTCTTATGTTCTTATTGTGACTTTGAAATTTACTTTTTGCAGTTTGTGTTCTTTTTAAAGTGTTGAATAAAACTGCAGCAAAGAGAAAAAAAAATTGGTTTGTTTTGAATTACATTTTAATACAGAGAACTGATAATATTTTATTTCCAAAGGGCAAGAAAACATTGAATTAAACTAATCTTCAAGGACGTGACCTGATGCCTATATTCCAACAGCAATGCAGGGGGCATAAATCAAGTAACATGTCATCTGAACAAAATAAGATTGTTAAGTGAGATTCTGCCCTTTTATGATTCATTATGTACGTGGAAAAATCATTATCTGTGAGGTTCAAATCTTTTCAGGTGCGATCTTGCACTTGTCATATTCCAATAAGCTCTCATGACCAGGTTACAAATGAAGTTTCTTCTGTACCTTGCATGTAAAAATACTGCCAAAATGATGCATGATGTCAAATGGCCTACTCAGTATAAATTAAACCAAGATGGCCGCTTCCTACTTCGCTCCACTATCCTCTTGTCTTTGTCCTGTTCGGATGGCACTTCACCGCTGTACAGAACCACTGTCTCCTTGGATGGGTCGTTCAGAGGACGCCCCTCCATGGCCTTTATCTGGCCGCGGATCATAGCTGTCTCCTTACGGACCTTCTCGTAGCAGTAACCACACAGAATGTGCTTCTGCTTAGGGTGGCCGCACTCAGGACAAGGCTCAATGTTAGTCTGCCCAGACAGGAAGAGAGAGAAAGAGGAGGATGTTGTAGGATTTGAAGTGTGTATATTTTGCAGTTTTAATGCTGAGGAACTATGTTTAGCCTCTATTTAAAACAGTTTACAAGACAAAACAACGTGAGAGCTTTTGATAGGGAAAGCAGTTATAATATTTTGGGACAGTGCACATTCTTCAGACAACAGAAATCATGTTGCTGCTTCTTCACACACACACACACACACACACACACAACACAGGGAATATGCTTTAGATGTCACTGTATAATTAAAACTACCAAAATGTACCACCAAAAACATTGAAGAGATTAAAGACATGCTAGTATTAGCAGACAGACACAAAATCTGCTTCTGATTAAACTGCTACCTTGACTTGGATAAGTTTGCGCTCGTCTCTCCTACGAGTCCTGTTGATCTCTATGCTGCGTCTCTTCTTGGGCGCAGCCATCCAGAAGATGTTGTCTAGGAAGCTAGGCTCAACGCTTCCTTCATCTTGACCATCGTGGGGCTGAAGCTGGGGAAGCAGACAGGGGCCGTTCACAGCTAATGCTGGACCTAAAGAGAGAGACAAAGAAATACCATTCTACAGCCTTTGGCTAATGCCAACGAAGTCCTGGGGTAGCACTTAACTTGTCTTAATCCCTCAAAACAACAGTAGGTACCAGTTTGACATCAGTGTTTTTCAATGTAGAATTTCCAGCACGGTAACATTTTCACTGATTTGATAGTGTAAGATGCAGGGTCTGTTTGTTGTAACTAAAAAGGAAGCACTCTTTTCTAGTACATGGTATTAGCTGTTGTCATTGTGGTTTCATTAAGGTGTCATAAACATCCCGGGTAGATGGTGATGCTTATACACCTGTTGCAGTTCAGTAACAGAGTCACGGTTTTGTTTTTCTAGATCTTTTGTCAAGTGGGTGAGGATCAAAAGTCCACAGGGTTGGGCAATGGAGAATACAACTCTGTCACCATCAATTGGCCGACAATTTTGAATCTACCTGAGATTAAATGAATGTAACTTTTTGTCAACACAGAAGCAAGGAAAATAGACAAAGATACGAGGTAATATTCTGCACATCCACACTAATGTTGGGGTACTACTCTGAAATAGGTCATTCGAATATTTTCTCGTCAAACACTACAGAAACTCGTGCACGAAGACTAAGACGAAAGCTCAACATTGCTTCGCTTGTCAAATTGCTCAGGTTGATTTACTAGCTAAAGGCTTTGGACAAGCTAAGGTTAGCTGCAGCATTCGCTAAAGAGGTAATACTAGCTAATCATTGATTGGCAGCTCCAACTCACCTAAATGTCTGTCGAATCCTGCTATCTGTAGAACCTTTCTTTCAATATCTAACAATGAACGTCTGAGGAAATGAACCAGTCCTGATAAATGCATAATTTTCGGCGTTTGCATGCTGGCTTTCTTGACTCAAGGAGCCCACGGTCATTGAGGTTTCTTGTGTCATTGCACCGCGACATTACACACTGGAACTTTGGGAAATGTAGTTTAAGACTTTTTCAAAAAAGGTTTATTATCAACATTTTCCCCAGTGTTTTATTTTGTCATTTAATTAAATAGAATTTAAAAAATATCAAAAGTTCGTATTTTTAAATAAAAATTGTTTTTTTTGCCATGAGCCAAGAAAAAAAGAACACAAAAAAATGAAGCTCCTTGACCAATCGCATGTGTCGTTATTCAGTGACGTATCCTCCCCGGTAAAGCAAAGATGGCAGAACGAGGCTACAGTTTCTCTCTCACTACATTCAGGTTACTTTTTAAAACTGCACATTAATTAGACTTAACAGCAATAATTATAATAGTAGAAAATGTAAATGTAAACAGTGTGTTCTAATTGATCAGCAACGTTCTTTTGTAAGATGTGACTTTCAAGATTTCTGAGGGGCTGTCCATGCTGCACTGTCATTGTTAGCTAGCATGTTTAAGCCAGCTAGCACAGTAGCGGTAGTTAGCTAGTTTCAGCGTTACAAAATCGCGTAAATCTTTCTTGTGTTCTTCAACGCTAGTTGTGTTAGAGCAGGGAATTTTTAATGCACTTGTTGGAATGGGCAGTCACATTTAGACGTATATCAAGTGTTAATGACTTTCACACAAGTTTGTTTTGTAATCTGTTGCCTCTGTTTTAGTCAGGCAAAAGTCAAGAAGTTTTGTTCTTTTGCTTTCAGTTTTATGTCTACTGGTTTTGCCTGACTGTTAGTTGCAGGGGATTACTCCTGATTGCTGTTGTTTTATAAAATCTGTTCATTGTTACTGACTTAATCTGTTATTTTCAACTCAAAATATTCTAATGCCATTGACTCGGTTGGTTATACTCAGATTTTTTTTATAAAAAAAAAAAAAAAGCGTGATCTATTTTGTCAATAATAAGATTGCTGCTCATCTATCTTTTTCGCCCTTAGCCCTTCGGGTAAACTGGTCCAGATTGAGTATGCGCTTTCAGCCGTAGCAGCAGGAGCCCCCTCAGTCGGAATTAAAGGTAAATAAAGGATTTCGTTTTAACAGGACATCTCATCACATGCCTTATCTACCTCTCATTTATTAAGCCAAGTCACTCCCTTTCGATTGCAACCTGTTGAACAGTTGTTGTATAAGAGATGTATTGCTGCCCATTTAATGCAATAGCAAAGTGGGTGCATGGACCTTATTTCCTTCGTTTGAACGTGCCTCATCAAACCCCTTGACAGAATGCAGCTATACTGAATTTTGTTGATGACAACATTTGACAGTATTAATTTCATTGGAATGGTTTATAGATTTTAGAAGAAGCCCTATTTTTTGTTTTGTGTCTTTCCTTTTCCTTTAGCCACCAATGGCGTCGTCCTGGCAACAGAGAAGAAGCAGAAGTCCATCCTGTACGACGAGCAGAGTGTTCACAAGGTGGAGGCCATTACCAAACACATCGGCATGGTCTACAGTGGCATGGGACCTGACTACAGGTAATGAATGATGTGTGTGTGTGTGTGTGTGTGTGTGTGTGTGTGTGTGTGTGTGTGTGTGTGTGTGTGTGTGTGGTGGCAGGGCTGGTGCAGAGAGTGTTTGAATGTGAGACTTTGCTAATAAGGAGGCATCATGACATATAAATCATCTTCTACCTACATCCATGTTTCTGTTATGTTTTAATCAACTCACATACACTCACTAACATTTGAAGGATATATTCATTATGTCTTTATTTGAGGAAGTATGTCTGTTAAATCAGGTTTATGAAAGAGTTTCCGAATCAAACCTTTATCCCAGAGGTCGTTAACATAACATAACATAACCAGATTGTCTGTTTTATTTTTGCAGGGTACTAGTAAGGAGAGCAAGAAAGTTGGCCCAGCAGTACTTCCTGGTTTATCAGGAGCCAATCCCCACAGCCCAGCTGGTCCAGAGAGTCGCTTCTGTCATGCAGGAGTACACACAGTCTGGGCACGTATCCGCACACACATTTCTCTGACACACACACACACACACACACACACACACACACACACACACACACACACACACACACACACACACACACACCAACAAACTGTTTTCAGTGCTAGTTGGTCAAGTCTGTCTATGGTGTGTAAGCAGCAGAAATTATATGTAGTGGTAGCTGATATTCTGCTCATGTTAGCCAGAGATGGCCCAGCATTTACAAAGTTTAAATATGTCACTGGCAGTTTTGCTTAGATGGAGCTAAATACTTTATGCTGTATGTTCACATGACAGGTCTTAAAGATTTTCCAGTGTAACATGAATAAATAAAGCTTTTGTCGTTAGAACCTCAGTTATGGTTTTAAGGGTACCAATCAGCAAAGTAGTTGAATCCGTTTGTTTTCTTTTCTGCAGTGGAGTGCGTCCTTTCGGTGTCTCGCTGTTGATTGCCGGCTGGGATGACGACCATCCCTACCTGTTCCAGTCTGACCCTTCTGTAAGTTCCGACATTCACATCTGTGTACACTAGTAGTTTTAGTTCGGACTTAGTGTTTTTTGTTTTTTTTAAACACTCGCTTCAAAGTGAAAGACTGATATTTGAGGGGTGGGGGGGCAAAGTGATAGGTCATAAAAGCTGAAATATCGTATGAATTTAATAGGGTTGTTGGTGACCATATTCTTAATTTGTTTAGTTGTCTCTTGTCTGATCGTTTAAAGACTGATCTTGTGTGTATTTCTTCACAGGGGGCCTATTTTGCCTGGAAAGCAACAGCAATGGGAAAGAACTACGTGAATGGAAAAACATTCCTTGAAAAAAGGTGAAAGTACTACAGAAACTAGTTCACTCAGAATGACACCGTGAAATCATTCTTTTTCAATAATTTAACACCTTAATATCTGCTTTAACTTCCTTTCACCCCAGGTACAACAATGATCTGGAACTGGAAGATGCAATCCACACAGCCATCCTCACCTTGAAGGTACTGTATCTACAAATGGTTAACTAGTCTGGCTAATGTACCTTCATCTTAATGTTTTGTCCTCTCTTCTTTTAAACCTGTTTTTGAATAAAGTGTCCTTCATGATCTTTACATCATTGGTTCTGTGTGCTGCAGGAAAGTTTTGAGGGCCAGATGACAGAGGAGAACATTGAGGTGGGGATCTGCAATGAGGCAGGTTTCAGGCGACTCACCCCAGCCGAGGTGAAAGATTACCTGGCTGCCATCGCTTAAGGCTGACCCCCAACCTCCATGAAACATGGATCTCCTTGTCATGGGCTGAATCTCAGTAGTCTTCTCTCGAATCTTGACAGTGTATGAACCTGACTTCTTTTTATATTGGGAATTACTGATCCAGTAAAAGTATCATTGGACTTGGATATACTTTGGTGACAATTTAGTTTCATAGTCTGTAATAGCTCTGACAGATTGGTTTTGAAAGCAGTACCATTGTCTTTAAAAGGCATTAACAATGCAAAGAAAACAAAAGGAAAGGAATTTCAAGGGAAGACTAAAGATTCAACCATGTTTTTTGTCTTCTTTTTCGCTGTATAATGGTTTTCACAAATACAGTTGTTTTTTTGCAGTTAAGCAGCGTTTTTATCTTTCTATTTTGCCCTTCTTCATCCAATATTAAATAAATGAGGATAGTCCATTTGTCAAATTATTTTGTGATAATTTATTCCGATATTTCTCTTTACATTTTTAACAAGTATTTGTATCTATATTTATGGTGGGAATTAATAAGGTAAGTTATTTGAAGGATTAAGAATAAAACGGGCTAGTAAGGGACGCTTTTCCGTTGGGTTTATCAGTGCTTAGAGCGCGCCCTTAATATAGCCGGAACATCTTTCCAAATTATGCGTTTATATCCCTCCACCCGCATAACGTCGAAAAACATTACATATATAAACGATTTGGTTTGTAACGAACCAAAATGATTTTGACATTTCAGTAAGCTATGAGGGTTGGAAATAACGTTTGGTATTTCATTCAACAATTGTCCAGAATTATTGCTGTGTTTACAGATCTATGTTTCCAGTCGGTGGTATACTGGCCGCTGTCACAGAACCATAGATGACGTTTGTGGCGCCAGAAATCAAGGGTCTTGGGTTTGGGAAGGGGTGTGAGTTAGTGAGCAAGAGACAAATTTGGATTTTATGGAACAGTTATTAAACTGTATTGCGGGTTTAACCGTTTTATAATCTGTAGATTATGCTTGAACAATAACGGCAAGGAGTCAAAATGGTGATGCTACGCAACCGAGACAGCGCGGGAGCAGATCCAGCGGCTACTCCGAAGAGGAGGGCACTGGAGTTGGATACAAGCTCGGAATTTCTGTCGCTTCTTCCCGCGCCGCAGAAAAAGTCCTCCAGGCTCCAACAAGGCCTCGACGACAGCTTCAGCAGCATAGAACATGACTCTCCGAATGTGAGTCTCTATACGCTAAGCTAGCAGGCTAATGTTAAGTGGATGACTAAACTAATAGACACGTTGGTTTGCTTAGAGCTTTCTGGATAAATTACAGATTTAGCTAGGTAGCCACATAAAGCTAATGTTAACTTAATACCATTTATCGAGAAGTAAGTTAGCCACGTTCACTGTCAAACTTAATTAGGTAACGTACACACGCACACCGCGCAGCTTGCATTTGTGCATGAGTCATTTATTATTTGCAGCTGTTTGTCAGAATGACTAGTAAATCAATCATCGGTATTAACGTGCGCGCCCACAATAAGTTGAAGCCAACGTTACTGACTTCCCCCAGTGCTAAAGTTTGGGAGAACTCTAACGTTAGCTCCTAGCTATCTTGGTCTTATTACATGATAGCTGATCTGTTAAGGATAATTTAATAATTCATTTAGTTGCAGTTTTTAAACTAACGGTAGTTACACACACACACACACACGAACATGTTGGTGTGACAGGGCAGAGAGTAAACTGAAAAATGTTAGTTGGCTAAATACAACAGCCAGCCCAATATCATCACAACAGCATGGCAACTTATTCTCTTGTGTTCACTTCTTCACACAGTATAAATATTGTCCTTGTATCCTATCATGGACAGAGCTTTAAGGTGACTTAGGGAATTTATCTTTGGGGGCTGCGTTCAAACACCCTTTGCCCTTTCCTTTTCCTCCTCTGACAGCGTGCCTCTGCTGCCAGAGAAGCAGACAGCGGTACCAGAAGCTCTCTTAGGACCAGGGGTCAAAGGGTCAAACTAGAAGTGTCTTTTTCTGACATGAATGGAAAGACCAGCTCGCCACAAAAGACTAGTTCTCCAGACACTGAGGAGAAGAGTGGAGGATACTGCACCAGGTAATTGCTATTTACTCTACTGCGTTCTGCTTCTTGTCTAGCCTCAGCACTCACAGTCCCATCAACCAAATTGGACTCATGCCAAAATGTGGGTTGGGTTCAAACCTAGCTTATCTTTTAACTGGGGGTTTACAGAAAATAATGCTTATCTGTGCTAGATCTAACCATTTTTTATTTATCTATCTGTGATTGAATGCGTGTTTAAAACCAAGTTTGCTTCAACTGGATGCTTAGGTTTGATGTATTTATTATTATTATTATTATTATTGTTATTTATTTTATTACAGGGGTAACCGACTAAAACTGCTCAATAATGATATGAATCAAAGGTACCATTATACATTTTTTTTTAATATCCATTAAGTAAACTATTGATAGGACGGCCAATTTGACTTATTTACTTAGGATGCGGATATAACATGTATTTCTGTAATTGATCTCCTTAGAAAGTCCCCCAGACTGCAGAGTGAGGGAAAAGCTTTAAGAGCCAAACAACAAGCAGGTATTTTACAAATCACCCAATACTAAATTCCATTTTTAGTTTTACTTGATTATCTCTGTATCATTTATTCACACTTTAAAAAAATGCGGGGGAAAGTGGGGGGGAAGCCATACGGTATATTATTAAATGCAAAATAATAAATGCACATCCATCCATATCAATACATTTTTACTCAAATGGCTCCTCTCCTTGTTAATGAATGGGGCTGCTTTTTCACGTGCCCTTTATCTGTAATGCCATCTGGTGCGGCTACAGATGATCCAGAGGAGGTGGAAGGGTCAGCCACGCCGAAGAGGAGCCGCCTCAGCATAAAGAGGAGGAGACAGGAGGAAGAGGAAGAGGTGGGAGAGAAAGACGAAGAGGACGGTTCCGTGAGGCGCAGTTCCCGAAGCACCAGATACAAGCTCAACTCCCGTAATCAGTCCGTCCTCTACGACCGACTCATCACCAAGTGAGTGTGTTTGTGTGTGCATTCATGTCTATAGTCACCAAGTAATCACCAAATAACTCTGTGTTTGTGTGTAAACACCGGTCATTCCTCTTGGAAGATGCCAATCTAAACAAACATTATACGTACTTTGTGGACGTCCGCCATCTTTACTTTGAGTTGTGATTTCTTCTTCCTCTCTCAGCACTGCGGAGGCCGTCCTGCAGAAGATGGATGACATGAAGAAGATGAGACGAAGACTGAAGAGCAGAGACCCTAAAGAGGAGGTGAGATGCCTGCTGGCTTTATAGAGCACATCCATTACTGGAACCCAGAACTATACACAGGCGTAAATCTCCAAACACTGCTAGTGCACATACATATTGCGGAAAAAAGTAAACTAAAACTTTTCCGTTGGTCCTATGTGCTTATTTTTTTTTTTTTGCTTTCAGAAGTCGGGGATGTTCACCAGAGGAAAGAGCCTGCGTTCTCAGAGGACGGCCGAGGAGAGTGAGCAAACTCAGGAGAAAGAGAACCAAGGTAAGATGAATTTGATTGCTTTAGGTAGGATGGGTTCGAATGAAAATATCTTCACATGCATCCAGCTGGACAACAGTGTTCTCTATTGACAGAATCCAGTGAGGAAGAGGAAGACAACAAGGTGGACGTTAAGGAAGTTGATGGAGAGGAGGGGGAGGACAATGAGGAGGAGGACAATGATGAGGAGGACGACGATGATGATGATGATGATGATGAGGATGATGGAGAAGATGAGGAAGGGGATGATGACAACCAAAAGCGCTATGACTTCAGAAAGAGGAAAACTGTAGATCGCTACCAGGCACCTCAAAAGGGTTTGTTCCAGCTTTCCTAACAGATGATTCATTCACTGAATCAATTGATGCACACTTCAGTGAATCAACTCACTGAACAGATGATTCCTTACCTGAATCAACTCACTTGAACAGATGATTCATTTACTGAATCAATTCACTGAACAGATGATTCAGTCAGTAAATCAATTTACTGAACAGATGATTCCTTACCTGAATCAACTCACTTGAACAGATGATTCATTTACTGAATCAATTCACTGAGCAGATGATTTATTCACTGAATCCATTCACTGAATCAACTCTCCAGTTACACACAGGCTACCTAAATACTTTGAAATTATTCCGCTTTTCCTTTTGTTTCCATGGTCCTCGTTGTCAATGCCTTTTTCTTAGTCAGTATCATATTTGGCTCATTTGATTAAACGGGTATTTAAACACCCGATACTATAGCTAATCAGAAAGATCACATCTAAACATACATTCAAAATGAAATATTGACCAAGACCTGTATCCTAGTGGCTGTTGTTGGTCCGCTATGATGAGATGTAACGACCAACCAGCTTCCACATGGTTCCTCTGATCGATGTACCATGTAAAAGCATCCCCATCACACGGCTGTAACTTTTTGTCCCCCAGAGCCCAGACAGCCTAGGAGCCACTTCAAGGGCCATGCCTCCCCCACCAGGAGAAGGTTCCACTTCAGCTCCAGGTCTCCCAGGAGCCCCTTTGACCGCAGGAGGAGAACCAGCGGCAGGTCAGCAGCCACACTCCTTTTTAAAACATCAAAACCCTTTTTGTCTTGAGGGATTTATGTCAATCTCTTCTACCTCAATTACCCTCACATTATTTCTGTAAATTTAGTATCAAAATGTTTTATTTTATTAATAACAAGTACATATTCCTGCAGTCAAAATCTAGTCTATGCTGTTTCTTTAGAGTTGGGCTTTCAGAGTATTATTTTTTAGGTAGTTGACTGTACTGTGTAGGGGCTCAAACAATGCTACTCTAAACTAGGTCCTTACTGGCCGTGAATTATGATCATGGTTGTTCAGAAGTATGGGTTTGGTTGTTGAGACCATTGTGTCATTTTGGTAGTGCTGAATGCATATCTGGGACAACTTTTGTATTTTTTTTGTATGCCAATTTTGTTTTCAAATTTAGGTTTTTTTTATATGACTAATTGTAAGCCATTGTGACACTCATTAGTTTTTGGAATGACTTCAGTAGTGGTCATCATATGTGATTGTTTCAGGAGGAAACATGCGTTCCATAGCAGTGAATCCACCTCCTCCTCCTCCTCCTCTTCCTCATCAGATGACGAGAAATACCAAAGGAGGAGGAGCAAGAAAAGGGACTGGCCAATCAACAGGTAACTAGCGGACTCATTTGAGGGCAAACCGGGGTAAATTATAGGTGAATTTTCAACCCATTCTATTTTTACAGACAAAATTGTTAGAATTCCTTCACTTGTTGTTGTCTTTAGAGATTTTTGAACATAAGCTTGATGTTTGGTAAATCAATATACCCTTCACTGTTTTTGATGTTTTGTCCATTCTGGACTGGGCTGGTCTGAACGTGTAGCTCCCAGGCTTTACTAACTGTGTGTGTGTGTGTGTGTGTGTGTGTGTGTGTGTGTGTGTGTGTGTGTGTGTGTGTGTGTGTGTGTGTGTGTGTGTGTGTGTGTGTGTGTGCGCGCGCGCGCTGTCCAGGTGTCTGCCAATGAACCTGGGGAAGGAAGACCTCTCGGGGATCCACAAGAACAGGATGAAAATCGGCTCCAGCCTGGCTGATGTCGACCCTATGCAGATAGACAGAACAGTAGGTCGACCCCATGCAGATAGACAGAACGGTAGGGGAACCCCATGCAGATAGACTGGTCGGTAGGTAAACCCCATGCCGATAGATAGAACAGGAGGTAGACCCCATGCAGATAGACAGAACGGTAGGTCGACCCCATGCAGACAGACAGGTCAGTAGTGGACTGCAAGCAGACAGAGGTCAGCAGGTGAACCGCACGCAGGCAAACAGGTCAGTAGGTCGACCCCGCGCAGAGAGACAGGTCAGTAGGTCGACTCCGCGCAGACAGACAGGTCAGTAGGCCAACTCCGCGCAGACAGACAGGTCAGTAGGTCGACCCCGCGCAGACAGACAGGTCAGTCAGTCGACCCCACGCAGACAGACAGGATAGTGGATTGATGTGTGTGTGTGTTTCCAGGTGCGTTTCGACAGCATCGGTGGTCTGACCAGACACATCTCGTCACTGAAGGAGATGGTGGTGTTTCCTCTACTCTACCCCGAGGTCTTTGAAAGGTTCAAGATACAGCCGCCAAGGTTAGTGAGCTGACTGTGTATGTCTTAAGTGACTGCCTGATATTCATCGGCAGTGTTTTTGTCCACCATACACTCAGTGCTGTGTGTGTGTGTGTGTATGTGTGTGCGCGCCTCGCCTCGCCTCGCCTCTCCTCCAGGGGCTGTCTGTTCTACGGCCCCCCAGGCACAGGGAAGACCCTGGTGGCGCGGGCGCTGGCCAACGAGTGCAGCCAGGGAGAGAGAAAGGTGTCCTTCTTCATGAGGAAAGGAGCCGACTGCCTCAGCAAGTGGGTGGGGGAGTCTGAGAGGCAGCTACGCCTGCTCTTTGACCAGGTACACACACACACACACACACACACAGACACTCGCTCGTAGTTAAGTTAACTGTAACTTATATGATAAAGTTTAACATTAACTTAAATTGTTATTGTAAGAGTGTGTAAGGAAAGTGTGAAATGTGTCTACTCATTAACTATAATTCTTATGATTTAAGTCTTTAGCATTAACTATTAACTCGTATTAGGTCTATTCATTAACTATTTGGTTTTATCTGGATATTTCTGGCATGTTATCTATACACTATCCTTACCTGTAACTATAGCTCTTAACATCTATCATTTGGATGGAATGTAATGTGTGCTTCTGTTTAACCCTCAGGCGTATCAGATGAGGCCTGCCATCATCTTCTTTGATGAGATTGACGGCCTGGCCCCAGTCAGGTCCAGCAGACAGGATCAGATCCACAGGTCAGAATCTGGAGTGTGTGTGTGTGTGTGTGTGTGTGTGTGTGTGTGTGTGTGTGTGTGTAAAGTTTGTTCACTGAATGCAAAAATGTTCTTTTGGTCTCACTTGACATAAAGAGGCAATTAACAATATAGTTGAGAGAAATCCATCGATAATACATTCCAAGTTTGTACAGCTTACAATTACAACACGGGTCATCAAAAATAGTGGGAAGAAGCACTTGTTTAGGGGGACTTTGCACTTAATACATAGCAGTTGAAAGCATTTTGGTAGAACAAGAGTTATACACAAGTCTTATTTTTGTCTTGAGATACAGTCACTGTTATGATAAAGCTTATCCTAGTAGTACAATGGTAGTCCCTAATAGCGCTGCTCTTTTCCTGTCCCCTCCAGCTCCATTGTGTCCACCCTCCTGGCTCTGATGGATGGTCTGGACAGCAGAGGGGAGGTGGTGGTGATCGGAGCCACCAACAGGCTGGACGCCATCGACCCTGCCCTCAGGCGTCCCGGCCGCTTTGACCGGGAGTTCCTCTTTGCTCTGCCTGACAGAGAGGTGAGATGGAGAAACAGAGAGGGAGCGTGTACTTAGCATCCTGGGGTTTGTCTTTGCATCCTGGGGGTTGTAGGCTCTTTATGACCATGTGTATCCAACAATAAGTTGCCACTCACCAAGTCCATACAAAAAAAATACCCTGACATTTAGATCCTAAATATTCAGGATTTTTTAATAAATATTCTGCAGACTTCTGAGATTCTAAACTTTATGCTGTGAAAATGCCATGCCGCATTGATAGTGAACAAAACGTTTTAGTTTCAGTGTTTAGCCTTTAAGATGTGTGACAACTTGTTTTCTCCTCTGGGCCAGGCGCGTAAGGATATCCTGAAGATCCACACCAGACAGTGGACCCCCCAGCCCTCTGACTCCTTCCTGGAGGAACTGGCCGATAAGTGTGTTGGTACGATGCCCCTCAAGCATTTGAAGATTATGTTTGTATCAAAGAACAAAACCAAGATTTAAGAATTAAAACGTGTTTATAAAAGAGTCCCAGTGTCTATAAAACAAACCGAAATGACTATTCTGACCGCCGTTCTGCTGTTCGCTTGAACGTTAGCTAGTCTGCCCGTCTCCTAGGTAACCAACTAGTCTAGTTCCGTTCGTCTCCTAGGTTACTGCGGCGCGGACATCAAAGCCGTGTGTTCCGAGGCAGCTCTGTGCGCCCTGCGTCGCCGCTACCCTCAGATCTACTCCTCCTCTCAGAAGCTGGTGCTCGACGTGGCCTCCATCGCCATCGGCGCCCGCGACTTCCTGTCGGCCATGGCGAGGACGGTGCCGGCGTCCCAGAGGGCCGTGGTGTCCCCCGCCAAGGCCCTGGTGCCCGCCCTGCGCCCGCTGCTCGCCGCCGCAATGCACAACGTGCTGGGGACGCTCAGCAGGGTGTTTCCTCACGCCGAGCAGGGGCTGGAGAGGAAGAGAGACACGGGTGGGTGGAAGGACTGCACACACACACACACACACACACACACACACACCTCTGTCTGTTTGACGGTTCTCCAAATGCACTACTTTAGGAACTGAGTGATTCCACCTTCAATATCATGCTTTGACACAATAGCTACTCACTTAAGTTTTAAGTCTGGTGTCACTTGCAACAGAAGTTGAAATCTCAACAATTTGTTCAAGTTTGAATGTGAAACTAAATCATTTAGACCTTTAAATGTCAGTAGACCAACAGCTTTGCCAATATACCGTGTGTGTGTGTGTGTGTGTGTGTGTGTGTGTGTGTGTGTGTGTAGGCCTAGCGGGTCTGATGCTGGAGGAGGACCTGATGTACAGTGATGAGGAGCAGTCTGTTCTGTGCTCCAGTCTGTCTCTGCCTCCCACCACTACACCTGCCCAGGGCCTCCTCTCTCTGCACAGGTAGGAGGACCACCACGCTCACCTTACAGCACTTCACCTCCACACTCCCCCTCTCTTTTTTACACTCCCACTTTCCTTTCACACTCTCCCTCTTTTCCTTCACACTCCTTCCCTTCCTCTTAGTCCTTTCTTTCTCCTTCCCTGCTTCTTTTTCACTGTCTTCCAGTCCCTCTTTTAAGATCAGTGTGTTCTGTGTAGGGAAGCTCACAGGCCCAGCATGCTGTTACAGAGACTGTAGACCATGGGCTCCATGTTATACCAAAGTGGGGATGAAATATGGACTATTGACAGAAAGTCTTAATATAAAGGTAGTCAAATCAAAAAGGGACGATTTTTACCCTATTCAAAGGAGTGGGATATTTTTTTTTGTCTCCTGGAGCCGCTGTATTAAATATATATACCTGATTGACGTTTTCGCTTTTCTTTCTAACTCTTCCTCCTCTTCTTCGTCCACCTCCAGGAGTGCGTTGAGACAGCCCACCTCCTTCCGTCCGCGTCTCCTCCTGGAGGGCCGTCCTGGGTCGGGCCAGTCGTCCCACCTGGCCCCCGCCGTGCTCCACGCTCTGGAGAAGTTCACCGTCTACACCCTGGACATGGCCGTGCTGTTTGGGGCGAGCGCCGCCGCCCCCGAGGAAACCTGTGCTCAGGTAAACGCACAAAGGTCGAAGGTTATCCTGAAAAACAATGGAAACTCTCTTAATCCTTTTGTCTGTTGAAAGACACTTTGGTTTGGCAATCGCTAGTCTCACAAAATCAATAAAAATGCACAAATATCCTTTTAACCATTTCAAATCATCTCAGAACCTAAATGTTCTCAAACCGTCTGAGGGCCTTGTCAAATACAGTGTGTCAAACTATAACAAGAGGGGGCATTGGTCAGGTTGCATTTTCCCAATTCTTGTTTTACCGATGTATTCTCCTTAGCTGTTGCGAATGCGATACTAATGTTTTCCAACAATTGTTGATAACAACAGCAGCATGTGTTCAGTTTAAACGGTGTTAGGCCTGCCAACTGTGTGCCTGTCAGTGTTAAGTGAAGCCACCGGCAGTGTATCAGTGTTTCCGTATTGACAGTAGGACCGTGTGTGTGTGTGTGTGTGTGTGTGTGTGTGTTCTTCCAGGTGTTCTGTGAGGCCAGGCGGACGTCCCCCAGCATCCTGTACATCCCCAACGTGGGCCAGTGGTGGGAGACGGTGGGCCCGGCCCTCAGAGCCACCTTCCTCAGCCTGCTGCAGGACCTCCCCTCCTTCTCCCCCATCCTGCTGCTGGCCACCTGCAGCATGCCGCACCACAGCCTCAACACCGAGGTATGGGAGACGACACACACACACACACACACACACACACACACACACACACACACACACACACACAGAGACACACACACACACACCCTACCTCAGCACTGGGGTATGAGAGACGGGACACGTGTCCATGTGACAATACTCCACAGTGTCCATATGACAATACTGCACTGTGTTCCTGTGACTATGAACATATGACAATACTGCACTGTGTTCCTGTGACTATGAACATGTGACAGTACTGCACTGTGTTCCTGTGACTATGAACATGTGACAGTACTGCACTGTGTTCCTGTGACTATGAACATGTTACAATACTGCGTTCCTGTGACTATGAACATGTGACAGTACTGCACTGTGTTCCTGTGACTATGAACATGTGACAGTACTGCACTGTGCTCCTGTGATGATGAACGTGTGATGTTTAAACGTGACACCAGGTGCAGGCTCTGTTCCGTGAGGAATACGGGGAGGTCTATCGCGTCGAGGTGCCCACTCAGCAAGAGAGACGCTGCTTCTTTGAAGACCTGCTGCTTCACCAGGCTGCCAAGCCTCCTGTCTCCAAGAAAAAAACTGGTAACCTACACACTTACCATCTTATATGTGTGTGTGTGTGTGTGTGTGTGTGTGTGTGTGTGTGTGTGTTGTGAATGATTGATTTGATTGATTGTATGTTGTGGTATAAGTAGCCCCTTTGATGAAGAAGGGGTCAATTGCTTTTTTGATCATTTTCTGTAGAGGGCGTTTAATGGACTCACTAGAACCCTTGTGGTTCTTGGGAGATCTAGTCCATTTATATTGAATCACACGTCAACATTTCTCCGTTTAAACTGATTGATGCGTAGTTGTAGTTAAAGTAGTGGTGTGAAAAATGTGTGTGTGTTCCTCCGCTCTCTCAGTTCTCCGGGCGTTGGAGGTCCTTCCTGTTGCCCCTTCGGCCCCGCCTCCCCAGCTGACAGAGAAGGAGCAGCAGCGATTGGAGGAGCAGGAGGAAGACACACTCAGGGAGCTCCGCCTCTTCCTGCGGAATGTCACCGAGCGTCTCTGCCAGGACAAACGCTTCAAAGCTTTCACCAAACCTGTGGACTTGGCTGAGGTAGCGTCTTCACACAGCATCTATTACCTCTTAAAGCGTTAACCAAACCTGTAGAATTAGAGGAGACAGCGTGTTCACACAGCATCTATTACCTCTTAAAGCGTTAACCAAACCTGTAGAATTAGAGGAGACAGCGTAGTCACTCTTTTTTAGAATAGCATTATATCTCTTTTACTCTTACTCCTACTTTTATATTTAAATAAAACTCATTTTCAGTCAGGCTCAGGGAGGTTGTCATTAGCGACCGTTAACCCTTGTTTTCTACTGTGCTCTACAGTATTGCCAATAACTTGTTAGCGTCACAGACATGCTTGGCGAACAGATTGACATTGTTTCGCTGTCTCCTGTTGCGTCCAGGTACCAGACTATGGCGAGGTGATCCAGCAACCCATGGACCTGTCCACCGTCCTGTCCAGGATAGACCTCCATAAGTACACCACCGTCAAGGAGTTCCTCCACAACGTTGACCTCGTCTGGCAGAACGCTCTGGAGTATAACCCCGACAGAGACCCCTCAGGTAACAAAAAGGAGAGGTGACAGGCAAACTACAGCTTTCTAGAATCAGGTAACAGAGGAAAGTAGGCATATTGTTAACTTTATGCTATAAAGCTACGTTCGAAACAAAACTTGCAAGGTACTGTATATGTAAAACACTATGGAAATAAAAGAAAATTTAATCAGTCCTGGGTACAGTTACAGTCCTAGGTACAGTTAAATGAACAGACTAGCAGAAACCCTATTGGCTGGGATGACGCAATGGAGGACATACAGTGTGTGTGTGTGTGTGTGTGTGTGTGTGTGTGTGTGTGTGTGTGTGTGTGTGTGTGTGTGTGTGTGTGTTTAGACCGTCAGATCCGTCACCGAGCGTGTGCTCTGAAGGACGCGGTCCACGCCATCATCAGAGACGAGCTGGACGAGGAGTTTGAAAAGATCTGTGAAGAAATCAAGGAGTCACGCAGCAAGAGAGGTGTGTGTGTCAAAGGTCTCTGACCCTGGCCTAGGGCCTTGACATAGCATGGGCTCTAATCAGAGCTTCAATTGCATGCCAAAGCAAATCAAAACGTAAACGTAAATCAACCACACTTGAACTTTTGAACCGATATTTAATACAGAACTAGTAATTATCCTTTTTAGTTTAAACAAGCTATCGTCACCTTGGTGGTCCTGGGCTAAAGGGGTCTTCCTCATACCTGTGTGTGTGTGTGTGTGTGTGTGTGTGTGTGTGTGTGTGTGTGTGTGTGTCCAGGTTTTGCCTCGTCCAAGTTCGCTCCCTCCTACTACCACGTCCTGCCAAAACTCAGGCCCACTGCCGCTCCCGCCGCCGTTGCCACAGAGACCAGGAGCAGCGAGGCGGCTCCGCCCAGAGAAGGGGCTGTGTCTGCTGGGGCCTCTGCCGCCCCCACCGCCAGCACACCCCGACACACAGGTCTGTAAGCTCCTCTGACATTATAATCTGTTCTATGAGATAGGACACTTTAATCCCAAACTCCTTAGATGACTGTGCGTGCAAAGATGCTTTAGTATGAGTGGTCCCAGAGGTGTTTAGTGGGTTAAACTACGGCATATTAGAATGGGCCTCAGGGTTTTATCCAAACTAGCCTAGGTTGATACTCGCAGTTACACAGGGCACTTTAAGAGAATTTGGGTTCATAATAAATATATCTTCTATAGTGGATATATAATTAATATTTATTCTAAATTGGATAGATATCCTATCTTGGGCATACACTAAATATCTCTTCTATATTAGATATCTATTGAGCATCTATTCTAAATTGTATATATGTCCTATCTTGGGCATACACTAAATATTCTATATTAGATATCTATTGAGCATCTTTTCTAAATTGGAGATATCTCTCAAGCCCCTTTCATATTCCCCCCCACCCTCACTACTAGTGAGTAATAGTACTGGGTTAGGGTGTGTGTGGGGGTGTACTGGAGTTTCATAAGACTGCAGCTTGTTGACTACCTTTTTCCCGGTTCGCCCTCTCTCTTTCATCAGCGGCTCAGAAGAAGAAGAGGAGAAGAGGACGCTGGTCTAACGGCATCATCATCATCACCAAGAAGAAATCCTCTCCGCACGTCTCCAAGAACGATTCGCACCTGACCGAGTCCGGTGACGAGGAGGAGGAGGAGGGGGAGAGCGATGAAAAAGGAGGAGGAGCAGCCGTAGCGGAAAGCGAGGAAGGAGGAGAGGAGGAGCAGACGAAGGTTGTGGTGGACGCAGGGTTGGGAGGAGAGAAGGGCGAGGAGGAACCAATGGAGCAGGGAGGAGCACAGAAAAGCCAGGCTACTACAGAACGCGTGGAGCAGAAGGGAGGTGACAGGAACAGCTTGACTGCAGCAGGGGGAGGGGATGGGAAGAACCCAGGCACAGCAGAGGGGGTAGACAAAAACTGCCACACACCAACAGAAGAAGGTGATCAAGGACAGGCAACTGTTACACCAGGAGAGGGAGGAAACTGCAACAGCCAGGTAGTGGAGAACAGCCAGACCACAGCAGAGGGAGGTGATTGTGGGAGGACCCAGGAGGCTATGGAGATAGGGGGCAATGAGACCAGTCTTCCCCCAGCAGAGAGTGCCGACATGGGCAAGACAACTACCACAGACACCCCTGTACCTGAGAAAGCGGAGGAGGAGGAGGCCGGTACAGGTACGTAATTTTTCTTTTTTTCATTAAATGAACGCTGCTTTCTCAGCGCACACCTTATTGTGTTATACGTTAGAATCAAATTGAATTGAATAATGGAAAATTGGCTCAGACAGAAATTTCATGTAATGAAAAAACTGGTTAACTGGCTCATTCACCTTTCCTTTTGTTGTGTGTGTGTGTGTGTGTGTGTGTGTGTGTGTGTGTTCAGAGAAGGGAGCGAGGCGAATGACCCGTGCGCTCAAGAACCAGGTGCTCCAGCAGCAGGTGATCGATGTTGACAAAGCCTTACAGATCCTAGACGAGAAGACTCCTCCACTGGTGGTGGACTGCGAGAAACTCAAGGTACTCAAGACCCACCTATGTTTGTGAACAGTAAGAAACATATCACGTAACACATCAAATACAACGATCCTCAATTTATAGAACTGGTATGTTTGAGTTTAGAACTCTGAACCAGAATGGGGATGCGTGTCTGCCTGTCTCCCATAGCTCCGGACAACCAGGCGGACAGGCCCACACAGAGTCCCCCAGCACTGAAGTTGTTTATGTTCTGCCAAACATCATGGATCCCACAGCCCAAATCCTTAATGGTTCTGGGCTCCGTTTCACGTTTTCGTTTTTCAACTACCACTGCTTGTGTGTTTTCCCAGGAGTTGCTACAGAGAGTGGTGACCAGGACAGAAGAATACGAGGTGAACCAGCTAGAGAAGCTTTACGCTCTGCTGTGTCAGAGCATCTACCGACACCGCCGAGAACACGACAAGACTGCCCTGCTACAGGTGAGGGGGGGGGGGGGGCAGGCAATGACACATACCTTTTAAAGGTTGTGATTGTAATACACACTCAACAGTTGTTTTGGACGAGCAAGAGCAAATGTTTTTATTGGGAAACTGGCTCTTTGCAATGTCCAATGTTTCTGATATTCATTTAGCTGTGAAGGCCTATTTCAAGGTTGATACTGTTGACGTTGCAAAAAGCCTTTTGTTTATGCTACTTGCACTTGTACAGTTTAAATATTTGGCTGGCCAAAGTTCTAACCCGTTTGAATAATGTTTGGTTTTAACTTTAATCCTGTTTGGTACTCTTGGATTA
The DNA here is from genome assembly GCA_017639675.1 of Aplochiton taeniatus. Classification (NCBI taxonomy): domain Eukaryota; kingdom Metazoa; phylum Chordata; class Actinopteri; order Galaxiiformes; family Galaxiidae; genus Aplochiton; species Aplochiton taeniatus. The sequence goes on from CM030178.1 coordinate 4,752,534, forward strand.
GACTACAACCCTGCAGCCTTACTAATTGTTTTTCTTTTATTCTTCTTCAGGAGATGGAGAATGAGATAGAAGATTTCTGCAATTGATTTGAATGCGGCATAGATGTAGCATACTAGCTAGTTATAAAGGTGGCGCACAGCGTTTGTTGTCCAATTGTACAAAATGTCTATTTTGGTAGAAACACTATTTGCATATTTCCCTAACCTTGTATACCATTTGTTTTATTAAATTAAAGATTGTTTTTCACATGATTGTCACACGAGTCGCTGAGTAAGTGTCAGGATGGGTATAGAAACAAGTGGATGCTCTGAGACTGGGAGGGTTTGTTTATTATTAAGTGAGTGCAGGTCATATGGGGTCACGTTTGCTGCTTTTCACGAAAGCGCCACGACTTAAGGTACCTTTTGGATTTAAGTCATGTCTTTCATCATAACGGAAGAGTAAAGTCGGGTTGTCACCGGAACACAGCAATGAATGAAAAGCATCGTCAATATTATGTCCATATAAAAAGCTGACACATTTTACAGTAATGGGTCGTTTCCTAACTTGATCGTCGCTATAGAGTGACGTCAGGACGTACCACATTGAATGATGACGCCGTTTGATCATTATTAAAAACTGCCATTAAAATATCTGAAATTGAGGTCAGCAAATTCTACAGTACGTCGTGGACTTGTTGCGACTTAAGTTGTTTTGCTAGTGTTGGAATTACTTTTTAAAGATATACTAGCCTGAAAAGAACTGTTGCAAGCAGGGGATATGCTCAATGTTTTGAGCATCTGCGGACAGCGGTAACGTTAGCTTGACTGGGTTGGTCTGCCGCCTTTATTTTGGAAGACCCCGCAAGGCAAAAAGGACTGCAGTCTGGCTGGAGCTAAGCGCCGCACCGGAGAGGCAAAGGGACAGCGAACCAACCAGCAGTAGACAGTGCAGTGAAACCTTACATCGCAGCTGTAAGCTACTGCTTGTGTCAACCAATTTCAGTGTACTATAAAAAGTGCTATCTACCAATGCTGGCTTGCCCGGGCCAGTAACGTAGCCTAAAATGTATGCTGCAACGCCAACACCAACAGCAAGCCAGCTAGCTAGCCGTAGCTTTCCATGTTTGGGTTCATAAGAGTACACAGGGACTACTGTACTGGCCCGCGACAAGCCAGCATTAACATGATCTTCATTGCTCAAGAAACATGACTACATTCATATGTTTTTATGTAATCATGAAAACATAGTAGAATTTTGTTACTAATCAATATTTATGCTGTTGGTTATGTTGCTGGTTGTTACTTGGCAATATCTTAAATCAAATTGTCTAGGCCTAGATGTCACATGTCCTTGATTCCCTTTGCAAAAAAACCAACACATCAACACAACAAATCAATGGTCATGCTCGTTAACACTATGCTGGTTCTGTTAACTGTTGACTTGAGCTATACATAACTGATCAGACACCACTATTCATATACGTGTTATGACGGTGAACTCAATCTAAAACCACACTTTTAATGTTAAGTTTACTGTTCTAGGTTTTTTTTCCTGGTCGTTTGTACCGTCCTCAACCCACCTGTAGCAGCTTTTGGGTTCTTATGACATGTAGTGCTTCAAGAGTGTAGTAGTGGTCGCTATACCTTAACATACAGAGTTATGGCTCTTTTTCATTCTTTATTTATCGTTAACGTTGTAACAGTGCGCATGGAAACAGCTTTTTGATTAGTACAGTCTAATGTAAGTTTTATTCTGCCCTTATTTTTCCACACTTGAAAGCACTTTGTAACATTCGTTAAGTTTTCAGTGCCACACAAATCTTTTTTTTTTTTGTATCCTCCCTACCGTTTAGAGTTAACATAATTATCCACCTAGTTGTCACTTAGAAACCATTTTGCCATTTAGAGATAGTATGCAGCCATCTGCAGCCACCACATAATAGTACATACTACACTCTGTTGATACAACATCTTAAATTGATATAGATAAAAGCTAAATTACTGTAATGCCATGTGTTTTTACCAAACACAGGCGGCACAGTGAAGAACCGGGTATGTGAGTCCGACTGCCCCATCCCAGACTCGAGGCCTCGAAGCCAGTCCCTCTGAAGAACGTACATATCCCCTTCAATAAACGACGTGAGCCGGCAAAGCCCAGGATGTCAAGTCGCAGGAAGTCGACCACTCCGTGCATGGTGCTGCCGTCACACGTGCTGGAGGATCAGGAGGACATGCAAATGACAGAGGGGAGCAGAGAGAATGAAGAGGAGGAGGAGGCAGTGAGGAAGGACGGCGCGGGGGAAGCTGCGGTTGCTCCAGAAGGATTTGCTGATGCTGTAGTGGTGGTCCCCACCCCGCCAGACACAGGTGAAGACCGTTCAGACACGACGCGAGCCAGGAAGCACCCACCATATGATTGGTTAACACATCCTTCAATGACGTTATTTAACCTTACTTCACAGTTACTGCATAATCTCTTTATGATTGTTGAAACAACACAGATTTATGTGTAAACATTTCTTCCTTGATATGTTGGTTGTACATCCAATACATAACAGATATCCTCGTGGACTTTTTAATTTAACTATAACATTTTGATCGATTCTTGTATTCTCTTTACATGCAACATTATTCAACACATATACATTTTAAACCCAGACCGAATAGCAAGAAAAAGCACATAACAATACAACTCTTTATACAAACCATCTCCTCCTCAATGTTCTCTTGTCAGATGACGACCCCAGTCTCAGCAGCAACAGTCCTATCGGAGACAACGCCAGCACCGTTACCATGGACAACGGCTGTGCCCCTCCGCTGACCCCCGACGACGGCTCAGAAGACTCCTCGGCGACGGCCGGCGCCATCTCCCTCAGCAAGACCCCTATCATGAAGATGAAGAGTAAGTCCGACCCAAAACGGATCGCCGTGTCGCTCAAAGCCGCCGACGAGACCTATGAGGGCAGGCAGTTGGAGGTGGAGGGCGGAGGGGAGCTGGAGCCCATCGAGGCGCCTCTGGGCTCGCTCACGCCGTCGGAGATGCTGCACTCTCTGCAGGACTCCATGAGGCTGGGAGGAGGAAGTATGCTGGTAAATCTGCCGTCCCCGGGGGAACTGCAGAAGAAGAATCACATCCTGAACCCCACTGTGCTGCCCGCCAGCCTGGCTCAGGTAAAGGCTGCACACCAAGGCTTCGCAAAACACTGTGGAGAGAGAGAGAATAACAGGGGTGTTCATAGGTATTAAAATCAAAGCAGATTGCAATTTTTCAACCTTTTGTTGGCAAAAGTGACAATGATCAGTGTGATATACCTCCCTACCCTCTATCTCAAACTTCTCTCTCTCTCTCTCTCTCTCTCTCTCTCTCTCTCTCTCTCTCTCTCTCTCTCTCTCTCTTCTCCTCTATCTTTCCCTCACATTTTGCTCTTCTCTCCATCAATCCCTGCTCCTCCTTACTCCCACCCTCCCCTCAGGTGTTGTCGGCCCTCCAGGCCCAGCAGAGTGCAGCAGCAGCCGCTCAGCCCCAGCTCCTCGTCCCCCTGAGCAGCATCCCTTCCTACAACACGGCCATGGACAGCAACCCTCTGCTGGGCAACACTTACAAAAAGTTCCCCTACCCTTCCGTGCCGGAGATCGTAAGCCTGGCCTCCCAGACCAAGTTCACGGAGGAGCAGATAAAGATCTGGTTCTCGGCCCAGCGGCTGAAGCACGGTGTCAGCTGGACTCCTGAGGAGGTCTGGTTTACCTTCCTCCTCTTCTTTATGGTTTGTGGTTTGACAGGTGCATAGCTATATGATAGGTGTATGACAGGTGCATAGATATATGACAGGTGCATAGCAATATGACAGGTGCATAGGTATATAACAGGTACATAGGTATATGACAGGTATGTAGGTATATGACAGGTGTGTAGGTATATGACAGGTGCGTAGGTATATGGCAGGTCTACAGGTATATGACAGGTACATAGGTATATGACAGGTATGTAGGCATATGACAGGTATATGATAGGTGCAAAGATATATGACAGGTATGTAGGTATATGACAGGTGCATAGATATATGACAGGTATGTAGGTATATAACAGGTGTACAGGTATATGACAGGTGTGTAGGTATATAACAGGTGTACAGGTATATGACAGGTGTGTAGGTATATAACAGGTGAACAGGTATATGACAGGTACATAGATATATGAAAGGTGCGTAGATATATGACAGGTGCATAGGTAAATGACAGGTGTGTAGGTATGACATGGTTGAAAGAGGGATAATAGAGGTTTCATGATCTATGTAAAAACATTATTTCATGTATGTGAAAGAGGGCTAAACTACATCTTAACAGTGTCTTATTTCCTAACAGGTGGAGGAGGCGCGGAGGAAGCAGTTTAACGGCACGGTGCACACGGTGCCCCAGACCTTCACTGTGATCCCTGCTCACCACCTGTCCGCCGCCGCCAACGGCCTGCAGTCTATCCTGCAGACGTGCCAGATAGTGGGCCAGTCCGGCCTGGTGTTCACACAGGTAAGGAGAAGCATGATTTAAATAACAAAACAATATTAGTGTCTATTGTGCGTTCTAACATTCTTAATCTATTTAACTCACCTTTACGTTTAAACAGAGCTCAATTAATGTCCCTCTGTGTGTGTAGGTTGCCCCTGGCAGTAACCTCCCAGTAAACACCCCTATCACCCTGACTGTGGCGGGGGTACCCGGCCAGTCCCAGAGCTCCAAGGCCCCTTCCTCCTGCCATCCCTGCCCGGGGAGCAGTGAGCTGAAACGGGCCACCACCGTCCAGCCTCCCTCCCTGACCCCGCAGGAGAACTCGGCCCTCAGCGCCGACCACTTCGGCCTGCGGCCCAAGAAGTCCAAGGAGCAGCTGGCCGTGCTGAAGGCCAGTTACCTGACCAACCACTTTGCCAGCGACGCCGAGATCGCCAGGCTGATGAAGCTGACCAACCTGACCAAAGGAGAGATCAAGAAGTGGTTCAGCGACACGCGCTACAACCAGCGCAACTCCAAGAACAGCCACGTCATCGTGTTCCACGACGGAGGGCGGGGGGGCGGCGGCGGCGGAGCCATCGTCATCGACTCCAGCGACCCCGACACCCCGCAGTCCCCGCTGCCTCCTCTCCCTCCCGTCAAGGAGAAGGAATCGCGCCCTAAAACCTGGAACCCCTTCCCGGACTTCACGCTGCAGAAGTTCAAGGAGAAGACTCCGGAGCAGCTGGTGGTTCTGGAGGAGAGCTACCGGACCGGAGCCACGCCGTCCGACGAGGAGCTGAGCCGCCTGCGGACGGAGACCAAACTGACCCGGAGGGAGATCGACGCCTGGTTCACCGAGAAGAGGAAGAGCGCGATGGCTGCCTATGCCTCGTCAGACTACCCCGCCGCGGGAGGAGGAGGGGGAGGAGGGGGAGGGACGGACGCTGAGGGAGGAAGAGGCGTGGCGTCTCCGTCGCCGTCCTCTTCCTCGTCGTCTCGTAAAGGCAGCCGGACCCCCCCGGACGGCGGACGCCCTCGCCAGCCCTCCAGCGGGAGTAGCAGGGACAAGACCAAGAAGAGCCCCGAGCAGCTCCACATGCTGAAGAGGGCCTTCGTCCGGACGCAGTGGCCGGCCACGGAGGAGTACGACCGGCTGGCCGCGGAGAGCGGCCTCCCCAGGTCCTACATCGTCAACTGGTTCGGAGACTCGCGCTACTCTTGGAAGAACGGCAACCTCAAGTGGTTCTTCCACTACCAGAGCGGCAACGCGGACGCTCTGGGCGCTGGTGGCGGCAGGAGCAACAGGAAGAGGCGTGTCCGTAACCGGGGCTGGGGTCGCTCGCGGACCAGGAAGCAGGCCAGGAGGTCTGCCTCCAGGGCCGAGGCTGACAAACCTCCCCAGCCAACGAAGTTCAAGTCGGGGCGGGACATCTTGAAGGAGTATTACCTGAAGCACAAGTTCCTGAACGAGTTGGACCTGGACGAGCTGGTTGCCAAGAGCAACATGGGCTATGAGCAGGTGAGGGAGTGGTTTGCTGAGGTGCACAGAAGGGAGGACAGAGGTTCGGATCCCTTCCTGGACGATGCTGCTGACGAGGCCACCCAGGGAGAAGGAGGCGAGGAGGCGGTGGGGGGAGGAGATAGGGAGATGCCGGGAGAGATGGCTATCAAGGAACAGGACACCCCAATGATGGGAGAAGAGGAAGAGGAGGAGGAGGAGGAAGAAGAGGATGACGAGGATGATGAGGAGGATTCGGATGACAATGAAGCTTGGGAACCGTCACGTAGTGTCAGGAAGTCACTGTCGGGGACAGAGGACTAACCAGGAAGTGACAAAACAGGTGAAACATGACAGGAAGTCACTGTCGGGGACAGAGGACTAACCAGGAAGTGACAAAACAGGTGAAACATGACAGGAAGTTACAAATTCAAATGCAATGGTGTGATGTGGGAGAGTCAGGAAAGAGTTTGGGCTCAGTAAACATTTTAGCTTCAATTCTGTAGTCTATTTAAAAAAAAATTTTTTATTATTGATTCCCATTAACAAATGAATGCCCAAAACACTTCCAGGAAGTGGGCTGACACATTTCCAACTCTGGAAAGGTCTGTCACATAATCTAAACGTTAAAGACTAGTTGGAATGAATTCCTTCCATTTGGATCTGTAATCCTGTAGAAATGCTTCACCTGTTGCACAGTCCTGCTTTGAGCAAAGAACAAGCATCTCCCTTACACGATGGGGAAAATGGGTGCTATATTTCATCACTCACTGTCCCCTCAAGGAAAAACCCCACAGGTCATGTGCACCTTGGATTTTTTTTATGTATGTGTATATATATATATATATATATATATATATAATTGCAGATTTTCTTGTACCTTTTGTTATCTTTGAGTTATCTGCCCAGACATGAATGAGTTGTGAGTTTGTCTAGGACCTAATGACCAAATAGAATATCAAATATTAGTGATAAATCAATTGTAATCGGGTTATTGTTCACACCACAATAATGGACGCGCGATTATTAACTTTCAGCTGTTAAAATCTGGGAGGGAGATGTAAAACTAAGTTCCTTAATGTGGATTGAACGAAATGATGAAAGAAACTATTTTAATAATGGGCAGAAATGTGGTGCTGGGGTAAAGCCAATTGAACACTATAAACTTAGTCTCTTTCACAGGTGGGGTTTTCTCCGTGAAGTTTGATTTGATCGAACGGCAGATGTGACTGTACTTCCTGGAGACATTTTCATAGGCTCATGCATTAAGGGAGGTCAGAGGAAGGGACCAATCACAGTGGAGCTGCATGCTGGTGCGGGAGGGGTGCTCACCTCAAAACCTAATCAATGAACGATTGGCAGGTCAGAAACAGAAACTTTTTCTGTGACTCACTGAAAAAGTCTCCAAGAAATCCAGGCGTGTCTACCATCTAAGTTCAAACTTGCAGTAGCCAACCAATCAGTGCTAGAGTCCACTTCTGTGTTTGACCTGGACCACTCAGGGCCAAGGTATTATTTGTCTGACGTCACTGTTGTTTTATGTGACGCCATGCCCCAGCTATCAAATCATCTCTGATTTCAGCACAATTGAGACGCAATCTTTTTTATTTTTGTGATATAGAAATTGACGGGCTAACGCTAACTGGATCTGGGTAACCACACTGTTAACTGAATGTGTTCTTGGCTCCTTCTTTTTTAGCTTGTGTATGAGAAGCTAATTGTAGGCTACGATACAAAGAATGAATTGTGGAATCATAAACTTTGACACTTGGGGAAAATAACAATGGGAAAACTTGCTGTGATCTTGAGCGCTAGCGTAATTGGTAATGTTATGGTATACTATAGCACTTTTAGGGGAATATTATTTTGATTGCACGGTGCTACCCAGGGCAGTTGATCCAATCAAAGAAAAGCATTTATATGAAATCCAATCAGGGGTGCAAACTTGCCGCAAGAAAGAGAACCTTTTTCAGATGATTACTGCTAGTTTGCATCTCTGATTTAAATATAGACAGGATCCCAGATCTACTATGATGATTATGCACTTTTGTTCTTCACTGTCTGTCTATTGGTTGAAAACCCAGATTGAGACCTTATCAACTCTCACACCATGAAATGGCTCTGAGAGACCAGATCAGTTTTATACTGTCACTATTGTACCAAAACAGTATTATGCCTTTTTATATCCTCTTGAATGTAATTTCAAAGAGGTGAAATTATACCAATTGCCCCTTTTTAACATGGGTACAGCACAGATGAATATTTGATTATTGCCTTTATGCTTTCATAAACTAACTTGCACAAAATGGGGGTAATTTTTTAATTATTGGCGAACTTTTTCCTTCCTATGAAATGTGCTTGGGTTTATGTTACATGAAACTGCCATGTACGGTGAATGTGAGGTGGTTTTTAAACACTTATTGTGTTCGTTCGTATTTATGTTCGATTACAAGTGCATGTTTGTACTGTTTATGGTTTTCCTTTTTGTCGTAGTAAGCAACTTTTGTGGTTTCAAAGCCTGACATTAATGCCCTGTTTAACCGTGTGCACTGCTAAGGATGTGCTTAAGCCCCTGTAAGTACGGTACGCCCTGTTTATCTCTACGGAGACTAAAAGTTGCAGGTGAACAGGTACGCTCCCGAACTACGTCTGGTTACTGTCTAATCCTGCTACGGTAAAAATCACCAAATACTGGACCAAAACAATGGCCTCTGACTTTTCCCACCAAGTAGAATAGGATCTATGCTACCTATTCTGCTTGAGCTCTTTCTTATCACTGCTTCGCACGGCGTGCAAGATTCAGAACCACAGACTGAAAAGAGCTGATGGTTTGCCTACCGGGCTGAGATGCTGGTTTCAGCGAGACCACTTTCAAGGACAACTCGTGTTCACGGGACATTTCAATCATGCACCTTCTTTTATAATGCTGTGGATTTGTTCAGACTAAAGCTGTCTTGCATGGAAGGTTGGTGATTTAAACTGATGTTAAAAGATACCTAAGAATCTGGTGATCGATCAATACACATGTATGTCTCTTTAACCCGTTAATCAATGCATGCAATAATCCAAACAGTCGAATGTTCGTTCTGCAGAGATTTTGTCAGAAAAAACATAACACAGAAAATTGAGCAATCTATGCATAGAATGCCAGCCTATTAATATTGCTTAAATTATTCTGTGTTATCTCTATTCTTTCGACTTGGCTACACAAAGGAGCTGTTTTAGTTTGGCTTCGTTGGGACGCAAGAACTAATAGTTTTATGCCACGTCTTTGTCTGAGCAGATTGATAAATGATACAGTGGAGTTGGCTTTAATGTTTACCACCTATCCTTGTGTGGCGAGATCAGTTCGCTGGTTAGGACCTAGACTGCCTGAAACCAGCCCATAAACTGTGTAAAAGTCCGTGTGACGGGGCTTCAAGATCTTGTAACAATTGACAGTCTCTTTTCGATGTTTTTTTGATATGTCTATTTATGAGAATCTTTTCAGATCCTATCTCAACTTCTTCTATAGATTGCCTGTCATGGAGTTGTCTCATAGTAGGTGTGATAGTGTTTGTGATATAAATACAGTTTTAGATTTCCAATCATTGTAATTGTAGCCATAAACCAAACTAAAGGGTTTTCTGGCCCAAACTTTGTTTTGTTTTGGTGTGTTAGCTGCCTTTCCCTCGGCAACACTTATTATGTATTTGAGTCAGCGGTTTGGGGTCCGTTTTATTTAACGTTCTTTTAATTCAAGAAGTTGATAAAATGTTATGTTGGACATAAAACTGTTAAAGATGTATTTCAAAGTATTATGAAAACGATCAAGAAAGAATGCCTTAGTAATATTCTTAAAATTATACATTTTTTATTTTGTATTATATTTTTTATTTGTATATTGAATTGACTGAATTACAATTATATGAACCCCTAACCTTGATCATAGTCTTGTATAGTAGAGCTACCATTGTCATCCTATAATTAATAGACACATCGTAACTGTCTAATCTTCAGCTATATTTCAGTTGTCCTCTGTATCTAGGAGTGTGGTTGTAGTAATATAGGCAAAAACATAACCAATACCAATAACCTTCAAAACACTTTCGTCAAACTGTACAGATGTTTTATTTAGCACAGCTCACCCACCTTACACCCTTTGAACCATAGTCCGTCATCTTCTGTGCTCTGAGATTTTCTGTCTTAGACACAGAAATGACCTTTTCTAGACTCTTTCTTTGAACTTGCCTTTAAAAGTGACTTTGTTACTAAGTTGCGGTTGAAATCAAATTTAAGTTTAGGGATAGGTTCATTCTGTGTCTATAAATTATACTTTAATGTTTTAAAATAATATTTTGAATTAAAGTTGAATCATGTCCAATGTGTTTTAAAAGGGTAAGATGTTGAACAGCTTGATGATAATTTGTGCAGCCACTTTTTTAAGCTTGCTTAAGAGCTGAAGATCTCTGGCCCATGCAAATTTCAGATCTAATCACCTGCTGAGCCAGTGTTTGTGCAATGCTTTACATTTAAATTAAACCGTTTTTTGAGGATGTGGCTTGATTTAGATAATATATATTTTATACTGCTTTGAAGGAAAAGACAATAAACATTTGTTGGACAATTGGTGATGTAGTCTTTTATTTCTGACTCTGAACGATTCGTTAGGTCGGAACTAATGCCTTAAACAATGTTTACACCGTGCGGATTAGAGTGGAACACTATTAGCATGGGTGTCAAGCGTTAGTCTAAAGCTCGACCAAAACATTTTGTCTACGGTTATCTTCCTTGCAGTTTTCTCACAATCTTGAAATGGAGATGTTTGGCACTTTTGACGACTCGGTGTTTGAGGAGGCGAGGGATAAAGTGTCTGTCGCTCTCTCGTCTTATAATGCGAAAATCTGTGAGCCAGAGGTGTGCATTTATGGCTAACATTTCTCAACATATCTTTGCTGAAGCGGTAACGTTATTTGTTAACGTTATACTACAAAATACCATGGTCTATTGTGGATATGGAAATAAGGCTGTTAGACCAGACAACTTATTTGATTTGTACGATTATTGTGTTTTTTTTCATAGTGGTTTTGTGAGAGCACTGCGGTTGATACTGAGGAGACTTTAGAAAAGCAAAAAGTGTACAAATTCAGAGCTGACTTGGCTTTCAGGCAAGGGAAATATCAGGTAAACCCTCACTATGGACAGGATCTCAAACGTGTCTATCCATTCACAACAATGGCTCTTTTAGAATATTGACATATCCTCCTGCTAATGTTTTTCAATATGGTAACTTAGCCCCACAGCGTTAATTTTAAAACATTTGTCACACCTTTAAAGAAATCACTGGAGGATTACAGGAACTGCCTGGCGTGGATCCCTGACAACAACCTGACGATCAAGAGGGATGTGCTCGAGGGCATGGCTCGTTGCTGCCTTAACCTGGGCCAGAGAGAAAAAGCTCTAGAGCTCACTGATGCGCTGGTGAGGCTGACTGGCAAGCTTAAACAAAACCACTAACTACTAGTAGGACTGACTGATTAAGATCCTGGGAAAAAAGATCCACTTTGGTTTCACTCATCCTGTATAATGTCAAATACTATAAAAGCATAACATTTTGTGTCACATTCAATGAAGACTGTTCATTGTTGCATGTCCTACAGAGTAAAGAAGCCTCCAACACTTGTCACCTGACCTGCCTGCTCCTTCTAAAGATCAGCATCCACCACCATTTTGGAGCCGCTGGAGCCAAGATGGCTGTCCTGGAACAGCTGTGTTGCCTCCACCCCTACAACGCCTGGCACTGGCTCAGCTTGGCCCAGACCTGCCTGGGGCTTCTGGAGACTGCCCCCATAGCCGGTGAGTCACAGCCAGAGACTTAAGGTAAAACTTTGAGATCCTATTGTTTCGAAGACTTTCTGTCAAACTAGGGTTATGCATGCTCTTTTTCTGTGTCATAGGTTAATTGTCCTGTTAGACAAAATGGCAGCTTCCAATGTCTAGTTTGCATTTTGTTCCCAGGTGTAGGTTTTAGAGCATAAACAAGCGAAAGATATTGTATGAGGGTGAACGGAGTCTGAACATGTCATGAAACAATGCATGTCTGTGTCTTAGCTGTTCAGGTAAACTAGTAGCAGAGAAGTAGAACCGTAAGAAATGGCAGCATGCTATGTAAAAAAACAATTTAAATAACCAGTATGATTTGTTTTGAAATTAAACGGAACCGTTGTTTCTTTGGAATTGAGAGGCCCACTAAGGAAACTCTTCTTCTCTGCTCTGTGGCCGCAGCAGTCGTCCAGCTAGACTCTCCAGCCGAGCCTCAGCCCGAGAGCCAGACGGAGCATCAACAGGAAGACAACAGAAAAGAGAGGGAGGAGATGGAGGACAGAAACCGTGTCTGGCTGAAAGCCTGCATGTGTTTCACCAGAGCAAGGTCCTTACATATTCAAAGAGAAATATCAAATGGCCTCATCCCCGGGCATTCCGGTTTTGTTCCTGAGAGCCAAACTCAAACGTATAATGCCCCACCCTGCTCTTAACCTACCTCAGATTATGTAGTGAAAGAAGGTTGTCTTTAGCCAGATGTAATGGATACTAATTGTACGTCTGTAATGATCTGTACCAGTATGTGTGTTTTCTTCATTCATCAGATCTCTTAAACTTTTCTGGCCTTAATGTACCAAGCTTATGAAGTTGAGGACTTTCTCTGGGATGAGGCCATTATCTAATCTGTATTTGTGTGTCTGTTGTCCTCTCCAGACTACTCTTGGATAGTTTTAAGCAGCAGCAGTCTTCCTTTGTACTGCAGAGAAGTGAGAGTGCCCTCTGCAGATCGGAGGAGGCACTTCAGCGTCTGGAGCTCAAAGAGAGCTCACTACAGCTCATCACTGAGGTGGGTCAAAACGAGACTCTAGAACTATAATATGTCCTAATTCAGTCTTTAGACTGTTTCCATGCCTTAAGCTGACTCAGTGGGTTTAGTGTATCTCCCTAATTTATGGCACTTGAATTAGCACAGTCTTTAAATATTTCCCTCTGTGTTTGGGTTTTAAAGTTATATTGCCTCGTAAAATGGTAACAATCGAAAAAGGAGGGCCTCTTTTTACAGTGTGTAACAAAATTGTGTGTGTGTGTGTGTTTAGGTGATGTCTGAAGACCTCCTCCCTGAGAAGATGCGTGAGGACAACCAGGATGGTGATAGTCTGGCTGGACTCAGTCTGAAGAGCTTCAGGGATCGCTGGTGGAACAAGCTCCTCTGCTCAGGAGTGCTGGAGGCCGACGGTCCTGCACTACAGCAGTAACTCTCCCCTCCACTCTAAGCACTCTGCAATGTACTGGACGATAACAAGTAGGGGAAACCCTGCTTAAAATACGTTGGACAATAATGACTTAACGCCTGTCAGAACACACTGGGCAACAATGGTTTTCAACCTTGCACAACATAATTCCCAACAATGTATCAATAAATTCGTTTTATATTTATTTTTTATTAAAAGTTGTATCATATGGGTAGATATAATTCACTTGGAGCGTGCCTTTGATTTGTATTACAAAGTACAGTACTATCCGCGCCAGCTACCTTTTCTATCTATGAGGACATGGTATTTTATAACAATTCACCTAAGGAACTAATGGCTTGAGTAGAATTGATATCCTAATACACAATTACACAATAAAACCTAAGGCTTGTTACAACAAACTTGTGTAGGCTAAATCTTTTTGAACATAAGGAACACCGTAACCTTTATATTTCTAACACACAAAATGCAAACTCGTTAATGTCAGTTATTTATTTTTTTGGTACTTTTATTTTTACTGTGGGGGAGCATTAACCAACAATCCATTCACGTGAAGCAACATGGCAATTGCAAATAACTAAAACTAAAGCAACAGACTAAGTGCCTTTAAAAAGGATTTGGAACTTTAGATATCATGTATTGCAAACTTTGAATAACCAGACTTAGTTAACATCAGAACTAAAAATGGTAGGTATTTTTGCTGTCCATGACGATTGAAATGCTACCACATTTAGTATTCCATAAACCACAGTCCAGTCACTTGGGGTAGTTGAGCCATTGTCTACTCCTATCCTTGGGTGGTTGGTTCAGTGGATTGTCTGTTCTGGCAGGAGGCACCATCACTCTGCTCTGAAAGTTCCTCCATGATAACTGACCAGCTGCAGTGCCAAACTCAGCCTCAGACAATCCAAACCCAGATCCAGCTGATCCAAACCCAGCTCCAGATGATCCAGCTGATCCAAACCCAGCTCCAGGTCCAAAGCCATAATCACTGGAGAGGGAGCTCTTTCGGACCACTAGCTTGTTGTTGGATGCGTGCCTCTGGGATAGCCAGTAAGACCCTGGGTGTGGGGTGTAGCTCTGGAGGGGCTGGAGTTTGGCTCCCATGCTTTGAAAACGCATCTGCTTGAAAACAAGATAAGTCAAATTATTATATGTGTAATTTAAAACAAGCTTTGTATTACAAATGCATGTTTCATTATTATTTTTTAACAAAGATTCTTTGTGTTTAATATTAAAACATAACTTAAATTAAAGTATACAAAACAAAAAATGCTTTATTGTTTGAGGAAAGGAATAAAACCTTACCGTTTGGGTTTGGGTTTGGGTTTGAGGCTGGGGCCGAGGCTGTGGCCTGATCCCCCAACCCAGGGAAGACACCTGGGTGTCTGGCTGGTAGATAAGGTGTCTCCAGTGGGGCAGGGGGGCTGGAGCTGGGCTGGGGGTCTCTACCTGTACCTGCTGGGGTCTAAACACAGCGGTCATGTTGGAGGTAAAATCAGAAACTACAGCAAGGGGTTGGGGTGAGTTTGGAACAAGCAGTCTTAAACCCTCCAGACATGTTCTGGTGCTGGTTAGCCCGGTGGTACCAGCCGTGACTTGGGTCAGAGCAGCACGTCTGTACAGAAGTGTTTGGGGCTTGGGGAGTACAGCACTAAAGAAAGGAAAATTAGCAGCTACAGGTTTGGGAAGTACCGGTACTGAACCGATCTGGACCAGCAGTTCTGGATCGTTTGGCTCTGGTTTCTGCAGCCCAGTCGTGGTGCCAAGTGCAGTGGGGGTTGATCCTGGCAGTTCCAGTTCTGGTCTGCATCCGGTTGTAAAGGTTCTGTTGGGAGTCATGAGGCTTTCACTGGGTTTGGTACCAGAAGTCCAGTTGGAGACTAGAGGTTGTGTGAAGTCATAGCCAGGGGGTGGTGGCTGTGGCAGCGAGGTGAGGAATTCGGACACGGGTTTGGAGCTGGCATAGAGCCGGCGTAACTCCAGATGAAAGGGTTCGACAGCGCTTCCTTTAAAGAGGACCGCCAGGTTGCGGTGGACCTGCCCGGAGAGCCAAGTGAAACTGGAGAAGAGGAGATCGGAGAGAGAGAGACACACACACACACACACACACACACACACACACACACGCTTAACCCTGGCACACTTCACATGGATTTTTAAACAAGCTTTAGTTTAAAGCATCACTTAAAAGTATATACATATACCCAGACAAAGCAGTAATCACACTTATTTCTGTTCTGAATTAAATAGTGATTACATGATAATTATTCTAATTGTCCACGCGGGTATGACGTTTTACTAACGTGGGAGGTGCCGAGGGTCATTCGGAATGGAGGAGTACCTGTAGGAGCCGACCAGAACCTCCGCAGAGTCCATGAGGATGAACTTCTCTTGGATCTGCCCAGTGAACCTCTGTCCACTCTTGGCACAGTAGGTCTCCCCCTGGACGGACCGCACACACAGCTTCTGTGTACGCATAGCCGTGAACACAGTGTAGCACAGAAACAAACAAACATTGAAAAGGCTATTTTCAAATGTGTATGGTAAACACAGACAAGCCTCTTTAGACGCAGTATTGGACACTGGCTAGCACAGTCATTGTCAATATACAAAAACATCCTTTTTGAAACAGACCGTTCTTCAAATGAAAACATACATTTCAATCCATACAGTACAGTAAAAACATACAGTACATTACAGTATAACATTAGATCCACAAACTGGCCATTCATTCTGTCCAGCATTATGAAGGAAAAAAAACCCATCTGTAATAAAAAAATATATATATTTGTCTCATTTTAAAATGTGCCGGTTTGGTGAATGATAATGAAATAAGCTGCACTCACGGAAAAGTGTTGGCTGTTGATGTTAAGGTCCTGACACATGGTGAGAAAGATTGGTAGGTGGAGCTGATCAAGCAGCAGATACACACACACACTCCTCTTCCTAGTGGCCTCCAGGATATCACACAGGATCTCCACGTCACTAAAGGTGTCCATGACTACAGCCAGCACCTTACACACACACACACACACACACACACACACACACACACACACACACACACACACACACACACACACACACACACACACACACACACACACACACACACACACACACACACAGAAAAATACTTGCATGAATAAACATGCAAATATGTCATATCAACACATTAGGATGTATACAATGATTTCCACAGTACAACGAGGAGTTCATTTTGAGGTATAACAGTGTTCCTTTCCCAATCCAACCTCATATGGTATGAAAACGTAAATAAATACTGAATCTCAGATCTTTATTGACACGTAACTTTCGAGCATAAGTGAGATCTGCAAATGAAGTCCGACGTCTTACGGTGGTGGCCTTCCTCATGAAGGCTCTCAGCTGGTCTTTCATGCTAGCAGCTCTGCTGTCTGCTGACTGGAAGTGGACCTCCACGCTGGAAAGCCCCCGCCTCGCCTGGTTCCTCTGCCGGATCTCCTCCCCCCTCAGAGGCCCGCTGTCGGACACGGACGGGAAGCGGGTCTGGGACATGGTTCCAGACCCGAGGGAGGACCTCTCCCCAGTGTCTTCTTCACCCTTCTCCTCATCGTGACCATTGCTGTTTTCTGTCAACAAATCGTAACTTGTTTTGTAGAAAGAACAGTGTATTTATGAGCCCAATTATAGTCGACGTATAGCTTTCGAGAAGGTGGAACAAACTAATATTATTACATTTACTTACTTTCAGTGTTTATGCTGTCTTCCCTGTTTTCCAGTATGTAACGTTTTTCCTCTTCCGACAGGAAGTCAACTTCTCTCTCGGCCGTCAAGGCGTCCCGGTAGCCCGCCAGCCCCCGGTTGAGCAACGCGTCCGCAGCCAGCCGCACGCTCTCGTTGTGGCTCAGGTCCGGCGCGGCGCTGTCCGTCGACGGGGCCCGTAGGTAGGAGAGAGACTGGGTCTTTAGGTCCTGGACCCGACGCTTGACTTTCCCCACAGGCTTGGCTCTCATGTACCACAGCACGGAGAGACCGTTGGCCTGCATGGTCAGTCAGGGGGGAGACCAAGAACCTGGGTCTCCTGTTGCCCTGATGAGAGCCACAGAGAAAGAAAAATAAAAGCTGGAAATGGGGGGGTGGAACAGAGAGAGGATCTATTCCAAATTGCAGCGTGGGAATGATCTGGTAGGAAGCAGACCAAGCCTGAGAGTGAGAGCGCTGTGTATGCCGAGCTGAACTGCACCAGCCGTTATGTCACTAGAGTGAGGCTGTGTGTGTGTGTGTGTGTGTGTGTATGTGTGTGTGTGTGTGTGTGAGTCAGGTAGCACACTCTAAGGAGAGGCAGTTACTGAAGTCTGTGAGCTGAACAGGTGCCGTTTTGAGTTACATCGGAGCGTGACTGAGACTTGTTGGCCCCCACCCTCCACGCCTCAAAGGCAGAAA
>CM030178.1:4775199-4985199 GCA_017639675.1 Aplochiton taeniatus
CAGAGGCTGGAAGTCGGCCAGCACGGAGCGGGGATGCAGGGCCGCGGGGGTGTGGCTCATCAGGCGGTACGTCTCCGTGATCAGGGCGGCCATGTCCAGGTTGTTACGGTGGTGGAAGAAATACTGGGAGGAACAGAAAGTAGCGAGACGCGCTGTATTACAATGTGCATTTCTCTCAGGCCGGAGAGCTTTGGTATAGATTGTTACTATGGTGGGAAATAATCTTAGGGGAGGGAGGTGAAGGTAGAGTCAGAGAGAGGCTGCATGGCATTGTTGACTGTTAAAGTGCGGATTGGATAGGTCCTTGTTAGATGTGACTGTCTGATCTTACACTGTTTGTCCCCATGATAACAATAGTGTAAGCTGAGGAGAGGTTATAGGATATTTTACGGTGATTAAACTTGACCAAAAAACATAAAAGCCAAGTTTGTTTACGAATAAAAAATCTCCAAGCCAGAAGGAGATCCAGTCTCCAGAAGGGGAAGGGGATATAGGAGGTGAAAGAAACAGCAGGAAAGGAGCCTACCTCAAAGTTCTGCTTGTGGGAGCAGAGGAGGAGGAGAGGAGGAGGAGGAGGAGGAGCCTACCTAAAAGTCCTACTTGTGAGAGCAGAGGAGGAAAAGGAAGAAGTGGAGGTGGAGGAGAGGAGGAGGAGGAAGAGGAGGAGGAGGAGGAGGAGAGAAGCCTACCTCAAGTCTTGCTTGTGAGAGCAGAGGAGGAAGAGGAGGAAAAGGAGGAAGAGGAGGAGGAGAGGACCCTACCTCAAAGTCCTGCTTGTGAGAGCAAAGGAGGAGAGGAGGAGGAGGAGGAGGAGAGGAGTCTACCTCAAAGTCCTGCTTGTGGGAGCAGAGGAGGAGGAGGAGAGGAGTCTACCTCAAAGTCCTGCTTGTGGGAGCAGAGGAGCAGCGGGGCCCGGCAGCAGGTGACGTAAGCCACGCACGCCATCAACAGGAAGCTGGGCTGGTTGGAGAAGACGTTGTCAAAGAGACGGAGCCACTCATCCCGAGTCAGCACCTCGGAGAACAGGGTCTCCAGCAAGGGCCACACGTACAGCTGAGACACGGGGGAGGAGGAGGAGGTGTCATCTACAAAAATAACATTTTACTTACATTCACTGGTGTGGACTCATTTCACCAGAGCATAGGATGGTAGTCCAAATCCAAGCAGTGTATTCCTTTTAACGGTTAAAAGTATACATATTATTCATCCTGGGCCTCATTGCTGTTGTTTGTCAGTCCATTATTCACGGACTGTACAGGGACTGCAAGTGACAGATTTTACAGCGGCAATAATGAGTCAATGCAAACAGAAGACACTTCATCTTTAAACGTCACCTAGGGGCGCACATGTGTGTTGTACGTGGGTAACGTAGTCCTACCTGCCAGGTCACTTGTAGTTTCAAAAGGGGCTTATGTGGGGCTGCGTTTCCTTAGTAGTACACTTCCCCTCGTTCACTTGCCCTCTACCCTTGGAATTATGTAACAGCCTACGTGGCATGGAGGTAACTTGGAGAACTGAGGGAAATGTAGTCCTACCTGTGAGGTCACTCCACAGACCACTAAAGGTTCACGTGGGAAATGTAGTCCTACCTGTGAGGTCACGCCACAGACCACTAAAGGTTAACGTGGGAAATGTAGTCCTACCTGTGAGGTCACGCCACAGTCCACAAAGTGCTGGAGCAGCTCCTTGTCGTGATGCGCTAGAACGTTCTCAGCCAGACTCAGAATGTTCAGCGGAGGGTTGGGGAAGTACTCAAACCAGTGTTGGCACCAGTTCACTGTAGACACAGACAAGTTACTTTTCTTTGTTTAGAGTGCCGTCACACAGTAAACACTGTGTAGTAAATGTGAAGAGCTCCAACCCGTGCTAACAGAAGCTTATTAGAGCAGAGCTGAGAGTAATGTTATGTGGAGATAAGCTAGGGAGACAGACTGACTCAAGTGCTGGTGTTATCAAAGCTGTTCTTAAACAAACCAACAGCAGCACATACGTGACTTCATAATACTCATACTTCATAACTCCAGTGTTGGAGATAAGATTTCTAGAGTCCCAACTGCCAGCAGCCACTGTTATTGTTCAAGAGAGTGTATAAATATAATAAAGAAACTAACGTAAGTGTTATATTATTGTGTTTTTTTTTATCTCCAGTACCTATGACAGTGGCAACCACCTCAAAGCAAAGCAGAGGATTGTTCTGGAAGAGCTTGACGAAGGGGAAGGCCACCAATGGAAGGTACTCAGCCTCGCCAAAGATGGCCGACCAGTGGGCCAACGCCGAGAGCACCCTGATAGGCGGAGAGGAATGTGCAGGAAAGGAAGAAAGAAAATGGTGGTGCCAAGGATGAGAGAGAGAATGAGAAGAAAAGAGGTAAGGAGTAGAGAGAACATTTTGTGATAAAACAAAAGCAAACAAATTAATAAATATATATCATAAAAATCAAATATAGACAAAATTCCTGCGACCATTCGTTGGGTAATGTTTTGTTGAATAATTGTGTGTGTGTGTGTGTGTGTGTGTGCGTACCTCTGCAGGCCTCTCTGTAGCTTGTGGTTCTTAATGGGGTATGCATGTTGCAGAGAGAGGTAGGCTGAGTGAAGCCCTTTGTCTGTCAGACTGCTGTAGGCCGCATGGTTCTCTGGGAGACGCAGGAGAGAGCGCCACACAAACATCCTGTCTCACACACACACACACACACACACACACACACACACGCACGCACGCACGCACGCACGCACGCACGCACGCACGCACGCACGCACGCACGCACACTCAGATATGAATTAAGTGTAAGTTTAGATTCAATTAGTGTGTTTAAACGTTACCACGTGCACGTGAATGCACATCCTACTCACCTGTACTTGGCTGGGTATTCTCCAAAGGCCTTCAACAGAGCCACCAGCCTCTTCTTGTTCAGACCGTCAGGTAAGTCATTCTGATGCCATACAAAGACCACAACAAAGCCATGCCACAAGGCCAGATGGAAAACCAGCTGTTACAAGAAACCGGAAGCATAATGTGCGTAGTGGAAATACACTCTGTATGTATGTATATGTGTGTGTGTGTGTGTGTGTGTGTGTGTGTGTGTGTGTGTGTGTGTGTGTGTGTGTGTGTGTGTGTGTGTGTGTGTGTGTGTGTGTGTGTGTGTGTATCTTACCTCCTTGTCCTCGGCCATGGAGGCAGCAGGGGGTCTGAGGATCTTGGTGTTGACTCGTCGGCCAGAAGTCTTTGCTGGTCTCCGGACGCCCTCTGACTTGACCTTGACCTTTAGGCCCCAGGGGTCACCGCCGTTGCCCCCGGATACCACCTTCACCTGGGGAGGTGGCGGCTGGCGGAGAAATAGACGTAGTGAACAAGTGTTGTTACTCTCACTGGATCACTTTTATTATGTGACAGTGAGAGATCCTTCCTACACTACATAGTTGTGTAACAGTGTGAGATCACCCCTGCACTACATAGTTGTGTAACAGTGTGAGATCACCCCTACACTACATAGTTGTGTAACAGTGTGAGATCACCCCTGCACTACATAGTTGTGTAACAGTGTGAGATCACCCCTGCACTACATAGTTGTGTAACAGTGTGAGATTACTCCTTTCTTATTGTGTAACAGTGTGAGATCACTGCTACACTACATAGTTGTGTAACAATGTGAGATCACTCCTACACTACATAGTTGTGTAACAGTGTGAGATCACTCCTTCCTAATTGAGTAACAGCGTGAGATCACTGCTACACTACATAGTTGTGTAACAATGTGAGATCCCTTCTTCACTACCTTGTTGTGTTCCTGTGTCAGACTCTGGACGCTGTAGACGTTGACGCCTCCGCTGTCCATGATGGCTGCCACGTGGCGACCGTTGGGGCTGACCGTTGCCGAGGTGATGGCATCGTCGGGGGAACCGATGCTAAAGAGCAGCTTACAGGAGTGGATGTTGATGAAGCGCATGACTCCGTCCTGACTCAGCACTCCCAGGGTCTGTGGATTCCAAACTGCTTTAGAGCACAGCTACATTTTACTACTGTAGCTATAAAAACTAGCTGCAAAATAAATTGTTTTACTATTGTTAAATTACACTTTTTTAAGTACTACACAAACACAGGTTGACTATTATTGTTTATTATTATTATTGCAAAACATGAAATAAATATCTGTATATATATATATATATATATATAGTACTGTGCAAAAGTTTTAGGCAGGTGTGTAAAGTAAGAATGCCTTCAAAAATAGAAGTGTAAATAGTTTATTTTGATCAATTAACTAGATGCAAAGTGAATTAACAAATGAACAATCTAAATCAAATCAATATTTGCTGTGACTACTACATTT
The DNA here is from genome assembly GCA_017639675.1 of Aplochiton taeniatus. Classification (NCBI taxonomy): domain Eukaryota; kingdom Metazoa; phylum Chordata; class Actinopteri; order Galaxiiformes; family Galaxiidae; genus Aplochiton; species Aplochiton taeniatus. The sequence continues at coordinate 4,779,531 of CM030178.1, forward strand.
TTTATTTTTTGTCAGCATTTTTCCACATCAGCCTAAAACGTTTGCACAGTACTGTGTGTATATATATTTGTGTGTATATATATATATATATATATATATATATATATATATATATATATATATATATATATATACACATATACATATACATATACATACACACACACACACATATTTATTGACATTTCCAGTTTGCTCCTCTCTTTATTTCCATCTTTCATTAACTACTGAAGGTACCTGGCTGGCCCCTCCATCGAAGCTGTCAGACAGGAAGTCGAGCTGTCGGACGGTGCGGACCTTGGGAGGCATCTGGACCACCCTGAGTAGCTGTCTGCCGTCCAGACACCACAGATGAAGAAGGTTGGACCTCCCGCCGGCCGCCAAAGTCTTTCCATCTCTGGGGAATGTTAGTCAGCAAAGCCAAAGAAACACACGCTCAGGTCCTTGGAAATACAGACATCTTATTGTAGTCGTTTTTTTAGTTTAAAAGCACCTAGCAGTCTAACATAACATAAAACATAGAACTGTATTGAATAGTTTCTTGTTTCATGTTGTAAAGCAAAAGAAAACACATAAATAATGAAAACATATTCAAGTATATATTAATATAGTATCATGACGTTAAATCAGTACGTTTTCAAATGTCCTGGAGGCTTTGTTCATTTTCTTACCGTGTGACAGTGAAGGCCTTATAGCAGATACGTGGGCCTTGGTCTGGAACAGGCAGCTGGTATTTACAGGACAAAGACTCACTCTCCCACGCAAAGATGGAGTCGTCACTGAAACAGCTGAGGATGGTGTTACTGAGAGGCAAGAAAAAGACCTGGAGGAAAACATACAACAACAGCAACAACAACCATTAAGATAAGAAACATCAACAGCAGGAAACAACGCCCCTCAATGAACTGTTAAATGTTGAAATTACCAATATAGTAAAAAAAAAAGAAGAGAGAAACAATCTTAGATTTAAGATTTAAATTGGCAGGGGGTTTAATCTCTTGAAAAAGCCTGCATAAATCCCACTATGTCCAGTACACTATTATCGTAACCATCATTAAGATCTTCGTATTTGTTTACTGTTTTGTTGTTGTGGTTTCGTATGTCCAACCAGAGAATTAAATAACTGTAAGAGGCCTACTTTCTGGGTGGTGACAGACTTGCTAATGTTATTGTATGGTGTCCCACCATTAGATAGTAAGAGTCCTACTCTCTGGGTGGTGACAGACTTGCTAATGTTATTGTATGGTGTCCCACCATTAGATATTAAGAGTCCTACCCTCTGGGTGGTGACAGACTGGCTAATGTTATTGTACGGTCTTCCACTATTAGATAGTAAGAGTCCTACCCTCTGGATGCCGATGGACTGTCTGATGTTGAGTTTCCTCTTCCTCTGGAAGGTGTCCAGGTCCCAGAGTTGAGCCGTATCAGCCGAGGTGCTGATGGCGTACCGCCCCGAGCCGTGGACCGACAGCCACGACACCGCCCCCTCGTGGCCACGCATCCAGCTCACCAACTGCTTGGTGTCTAGAAAGAATTCAAAACCAAGCCCATATATATATTTAGAAGATGTAAACACCATCCAGCTCACCAACTGCTTGGTGTCTAGAAAGAATTCAAAACCAAGCCCATATATATATTTACGAGATGTAAACACCATCCAGCTCACCAACTGCTTGGTGTCTAGAAAGAATTCAAAACCAAGCCCATATATATATTTAGAAGATGTAAACACCATCCAGCTCACCAACTGCTTGGTGTCTAGAAAGAATTCAAAACCAAGCCCATATATATATTTACGAGATGTAAACACCATCCAGCTCACCAACTGCTTGGTGTCTAGGAAGAATTCAAAACCAAGCCCATATATATATTTAGGAGATGTAAACACCATCCAGCTCACCAACTGCTTGGTGTCTAGAAATAATTCAAAACCAACCCCATATATATATTTATGAGATGTAAACACCATCCAGCTCACCAACTGCTTGGTGTCTAGAAAGAATTCAAAACCAAGCCCATATATATATTTAGAAGATGTAAACACCATCCAGCTCACCAACTGCTTGGTGTCTAGAAAGAATTCAAAACCAAGCCCATATATATATTTACGAGATGTAAACACCATCCAGCTCACCAACTGCTTGGTGTCTAGAAAGAATTCAAAACCAAGCCCATATATATATTTAGGAGATGTAAACACCATCCAGCTCACCAACTGCTTGGTGTCTAGAAATAATTCAAAACCAACCCCATATATATATTTATGAGATGTAAACACCATCCAGCTCACCAACTGCTTGGTGTCTAGAAAGAATTCAAAACCAAGCCCATATATATATTTAGAAGATGTAAACACCATCCAGCTCACCAACTGCTTGGTGTCTAGAAAGAATTCAAAACCAAGCCCATATATATATTTACGAGATGTAAACACCATCCAGCTCACCAACTGCTTGGTGTCTAGAAAGAATTCAAAACCAAGCCCATATATATATTTAGGAGATGTAAACACCATCCAGCTCACCAACTGCTTGGTGTCTAGAAAGAATTCAAAACCAAGCCCATATATATATTTATGAGATGTAAACACCATCCAGCTCACCAACTGCTTGGTGTCTAGAAAGAATTCAAAACCAACCCCATATATATATTTATGAGATGTAAACACCATCCAGCTCACCAACTGCTTGGTGTCTAGAAAGAATTCAAAACCAACCCCATATATATATTTATGAGATGTAAACACCATCCAGCTCACCAACTGCTTGGTGTCTAGAAAGAATTCAAAACCAAGCCCATATATATATTTAGAAGATGTAAACACCATCCAGCTCACCAACTGCTTGGTGTCTAGAAAGAATTCAAAACCAAGCCCATATATATATTTACGAGATGTAAACACCATCCAGCTCACCAACTGCTTGGTGTCTAGAAAGAATTCAAAACCAACCCCATATATATATTTATGAGATGTAAACACCATCCAGCTCACCAACTGCTTGGTGTCTAGAAAGAATTCAAAACCAAGCCCATATATATATTTAGAAGATGTAAACACCATCCAGCTCACCAACTGCTTGGTGTCTAGAAAGAATTCAAAACCAAGCCCATATATATATTTACGAGATGTAAACACCATCCAGCTAACCAACTGCTTGGTGTCTAGAAAGAATTCAAAACCAAGCCCATATATATATTTAGAAGATGTAAACACCATCCAGCTCACCAACTGCTTGGTGTCTAGAAAGAATTAAAAACCAACCCCATATATATATATATTTATGAGATGTAAACACCATCCAGCTCACCAACTGCTTGGTGTCTAAAAATAATGAAAAACCAACCCCATATATATACAGTATATTTATGAGATGTAAACACCATTCAGCTCACCAACTGCTAGATGCCAAAAAAATTATTTAACACCAAGGAACATCTAACCACCATATCTGTGATATAAATAACATCCAGTTGGAGGAAGGAGCTTGTACCAACTGTTTGGTGTCTAAACATTTTAAAACAAACTAACATACTGTATAAAAAGACCAATATGTGACGTAAATAACATCCAGTTTTACAAGAAGGAGCTGGTGTAAGACACACACCTGTGGCTTTTTCACCAAGCAGTTCAAACCTGAATCCATAATACGCTGGGACACGATAATCCTGTGCACAGCACATCTAGTCCCTGTTATAATAACCAATAACCAATACGAAAGCCGAATGTGTTCATGTTTTAAATACAGCAGTGCTCCTCGATCATGTTGGACATTTCGGCTCCATGGAGTTCCCAGGCTGTTATGATGCCACTTGATCTGACTAAAGTCTATTCCATATGGCTGATTTCAGCTGTTGTAGCATCATTCACCAGTGAGGCTGTACTAGAAGGAATAACTATACCTTTGTCAAAGCACTTGATGGAGTAGTCTGCCATAGCCACCAGGAACTCTGTGGTCCTGCGGAGGTTGAAGGCCAGAGCAGTGCAGGCCTGACCCGTTTTCTGGACTAGTCGGAACCTAAAGGAGGAACCAACTGCATGAATACCGGTGTGGTTATAATGACAGGGATCCAGCCCCTCCAAAATGTAAAGTTTATTCTTCTTCCAAATGCGCAGGAATGGTTTTGGGATATCTCATCATCTGAAACCCACTGTTTAGGTTGGCTCATGCTTTGCATTTCTACCCACACCGCAAGAATATCATATACATACATTTCCTGCACACATTTCCTATTATACCAAAATACTGTTATGGTACCCAAGGTGGAATAAAGTAACCCTATGTGACCTGTTTCTGCTGATGTCAAAGACGTAGATGTTTCCATGGTGATCTCCTGCCAGAAAGGAGTCGCCAGTAGTGTCAAAAGCCACGTGAAGAAACCTGACAATCTTTGAAGGTTGAGTAACGGCACTGCGGACCACTGTCACCACCACTCTGAACAACCATTGAACGTTAGACAACAGAAATCAATAGAGCACACAGATCACCAGCTGCATGCAGGAAAATCATTTTCGGCATTAACACAATGAGAGACCAAAGAAAATGCAGAATGTCTGGTGATAAAACCATCAACTATCTATTGGCAAGCTGGTTGATTTGCTTCTGTTTGGCACTGACACATCCGTGTGGTCCCATTTGACAATAATCCTGTTAACTTAGTATAGATATGCAAATACAGGCTTATTGTAAATCAACAACAGGTGGGTGACTACTAGAAGCTAATACAAGGCATACAATTAGTATTTTAAGAAGTTAGTCTTGTGAATGAATAAATGCAACAATATTAACAAAATCCACTTTGACCGATGTCAGGTGCACCTAGCAAATTATGAACTTCCAATTGTAAACATTACCCATTGATTGGTGTTGGTTTGCGAAGCCACAATTTCCCCTCTTCTTTGTTTCCTATGTCTGTTACTTGCATTTTGAATGTCAATTTGGAAAACTGAGTGTCCGAGATTATACTATGGTTAATTCGCTAAATTAATACTAAGACTCGCAAAAGTAACCTATCCTCGTCTGGCGGTAAGGCCAGCGCGAAATTTGAAACGCAAAGCTAGTAACTTAGTAGGTTGCTACAGAAAAAACAAACGTTGTAGGTAGCCACTAAGACATAAGTCTAAATAATTCTGTACTAGATTATTCCGCTACACACGCATAATAATACTAGCTAATATTTGTATTTAGAAAATGTATCAACATTTTACTCTTTAGAAATGTTTGATTAACGAAAATATAACCAAACATTTGTCATGCTAGTACGAGTAGTATGACGCCGGTTACTTTGTTTGTCGCCTAAGTGAGACGTCAGGGAAGTAAACAATGAAGAAGGTTGTTGTGGGAGTTGTAGTTTTTTTTAATATATATATATTCCTCGAACGTAAAATAAAGATTAAATATCCTAATAAGTAATTTGCCTAAAAACTACTTTTCCAGTTCATTAAATAATCCGAATGTGCTGTGATAGTCAAGTTGACCAGATGTGAAACGCATGAATACATATGCGACGCCGCCCCTCCACTGTCAGTGCCTTGCTGTCTTTTTCTGTCTGGTTGCCAGGGTGGATGTGCAAATTTCACAGGAAGCAAGCAAGTGCAACTGATAGCTAACGACGTTAGCCAGCTACCTTTAGCCACGTCATGTAAGCCTAGCTGTGGAATAAAATCCAAGACCAAGATACTACAACGTAAAAACGTCAAGACACTATATTCAGGATCGGCATCGTCGTTTCTAGCTAGAGCGACAACGATTTGAGAACTGAAACTGTTTGATCGAGATCATATGGAAACATGTCAGATATTGGAGACTGGTTCAAAAGCATCCCGTTCATCACCCGGTACTGGTTTGCTGGGTCGATTGCGGTTCCCTTGGTTGGGAAACTGGGATTGATCAATCCCAATTACCTCATACTATGGCCAGAGAATTTCTTTCAAAAATTTCAGGTAAGGGGCATTGCGTTGTTGTTTTTCTTTTTTTGATTTTGTATGTTGTTGTGATGAGTAGCATTGGTTAGCTAATGGCTATCTCACAGGCTTGTAATGTTAGGCCTTGTACTTAGAATGACCAATTAGAAAGCAGCACGCCAGCTCGGACTTCCGGCATGCTGCTTAATTTCGTAACAGTCATACCACAGCAATTGTTTAAACTCATTAAGTTGAGATACTTATGTGAGTACCCAATTAATTGTAAAGGATGTTTGCCTAGATAACGTTTAAGCTGGCGCATACTTTTGTCCGAGTTCTGCTAGATGTCACTACACTTCCTTGGTTCTGTTGGTAACTAAAAACAGTTATCTTAGAGGTAGCCAGCCACTGAGCAGCACCCTCTGAAGGCCACGACTTCGGGACATTGTCTCAGTCCCAAAATTCCCCCTTGGTAATTTTAGAGTCATGTCTGTCAACCTGACATCGTGCATTTGCTGTTGTCACCTGTTTGTGTCTCTGGTCAACAAGTCTGTGTCTATTTATGATATGAGGCTCTTCTAACCTGATTGAGCCACCTCGAAAACAGTTACAGTTGCAGTGGAATAGTAACAGTCTCCATGGATCATGATGATTAGGTCTTTCGATGTAAATGTAATGAACAGGACAGACAGACAGTTCATTTAACATGAATGAGAGCATAAAAGTGGGTCAAGGTTTAAATACTTTTTCATAGCACTGAGTGGATGTGTCTGTGTTGTTTAGATATGGAGGCCGGTGACGTCAACCCTGTATTTCCCCGTGGGTCCTGGGACCGGCTTCCTCTTCCTGGTCAACCTCTACTTCCTGTACCAGTACTCCAGCAGGCTAGAGACAGGTGAGCTAACACACACAAAAACAGTGTCACAACTCACATCCTCCACAACACACTCACACACATTCACTAACAGTGACGGGAATCTAGGCATCTTTTAAGCGGTTGCCCATTGGCTTGGTGATGTATTGAGAGTGTGCCCGTAAGTAGTTCTACGTTTAGGATTTCTAAGCTCTGTTAAGCCCTGTGGGCCGGGATTGGGGGTGTCACATGCTCTGGCCGAGCCCTGATACGGCACAACCCAATTCCTCTCAATCTAACTCCATGACACTCATCAGTCGAAAATGTTTAGTGTCATGGACATCTATGTGTGTTATAGGGTGGTTGGAGGGGTGATGAGTACTGTTACTGTATTCTTAGTGCGTTTGATTTACCAACTCCTACTGCCCTGTGTGTTCCAGGTGCGTTTGATGGGCGACCGGCGGACTATTTGTTCATGCTGTTTTTCAACTGGCTCTGCATCGTCGTATCCTTTCAGACTCGCCCTCGGAGCGGAGACTGCTTCCTTCAGACCACAGATTAGACTCCTGTTACACTTATAAATCACGTTTTCAGTGTCTAGTTTGAATAATCTATAGGGTATTATTATTAGTATTATTATATAAGATAGTTTACCATAGGGTCATGTTTTGAGACATACCACTTTTCACAGGTTAACGTATGTAAGAGGACTAGAATGTGATGATGGCTCGCAGTGTGTGTTTACGAACAAAACTATTCCATGCAGTTTGTCCAGTTGGGGGTTTGCTGCAGCACCTGTTCAGTTTGGTTTCTATCTGCAGTATGTGTTCGCTATGCAGTGCTTTAGCATTTAATGCTGTACTGTATTACCTGCAGTGTGCCAGTGGTGTGAGCAGTTGGCTGCACTGTGCCTGGCTAGGGTGGCACCATGCCATTGGCATAGCTTCATACAGTCTCCAGGCTCTGCACCACCAAACGTTTCATTTAAAAAGAAGACCAAAAGAGTTGGAAACCATAATCTTTTCTGGTATAAGCTGTGTTATTACTCGTAGTTTTACCACTAAAGTGTCCGTTGTCCTTGACGACGTTTGTGTAGATAACGGGTCTAATGATGGACATGCAGGTAGGAACACTTCCTGTTTACCCCTTTTTAACCTAATTTACTCAGTTTAATGTCTGTAACTGTAAATGTCAAACTGTAATTATATTGTTGTTTAAAATCCTTACCTCAAGTAAAATTCAACCTAATATTCTTAGAGGGTCAGCACCCCTAAAAAAAAATGCCCTAAGCGAAGTAGTGAATAGGAAGGTTTCCTATCTGGGCAACTTCAAGAGGGCTCCTTTGTTTTGATATCTGCAGAGAAGGCCTAAATGCTCAATGCATGTTTTGTTTTAATAACCTTACAAGCAGCCCAAACATCATTTGTCAGTTGATGTTGTTTCTGTTGTTTGCAGCTGTTGATGATTCCTCTCATCATGTCAGTGCTATACGTCTGGGCTCAGCTCAACAGAGAGACCATGGTCTCGTTCTGGTTTGGCACTCGCTTCAAGGTACTTACTGACTGACTGATGCTTTGGACTCACTATCTTTTATCAGCACATATCAACAACATGTCGTTGTTTTTATTTCATATGCTCCTTTGTTTAGTCCCTTATTTCTCGTGTCTCAAGATTGTACCCGTTGTACACATGCATAGAGCATCTCACCAACATGTTAATAGAACCAAATACAACCAATATAATAAGAATAAGTAATAGCCATATCAGTCTTAAACATGTGCTGTCCCTCTCCAGGCATGTTATCTACCTTGGGTAATCCTTGGGTTCAACTACATCATCGGAGGATCGTAAGTATTTTAAGTGCTTGCGTTTTATGTCCCTGGTTTATATCGATGTATGTCTCATACGCCACTCCCAGAGTGCGTTCTAAAGCGAATGTGTTTGATGTGACTGTACGTTTTCCATAGTCTTTGATCTTCCTCCTGAAAAATATGTTTTGTAATAATAATGGATGTATGAGCATGTCAACTGTTCCCTTCCAGCATAGGAAACACACAGCGGTCGGATGCACAATACTATGGAGTCTAACATGTGTGTGTTCTCGGCAGTGTGGTGAATGAGCTGATTGGAAACCTGGTGGGTCATCTCTACTTCTTCCTGATGTTTAAATACCCCATGGACCTGGGAGGACGTTCTTTCCTCACCACACCGGAGTTCTTGTAAGTTCATCGGCCCCCAACCAACCTAAAAAAAAAACACCCATCCCTAGTGTCTGTCTGTCTGTCTGTCTGTCTGTCTGTCTGTCTGTCTGTCTGTCTGTCTGTGTGTGTTTCCCTGTGTAATAGCATGATCTTCTCTCGCCAGCTACCGTCTCCTCCCCAGCAGAAGAGGGGGCATGTCAGGTTTCGGAGTGCCTCCCACCAGGAGGGCGGTACCCCAGGAGCAGGCAGGAGGACCAGGAGGAGCAGGAAGGGGAGGTGGTCGTCACAACTGGGGGGCGGGCTTCCGTCTGGGGGACGACTGAGGCTGAAGGGGGGGGGGGGGGGGGGGGGGGGGGGGGGGGGGGGGGCAGGACTGAGGGCGGAAGGAGAGACTCTCACTGCAGGATTTTTTTTGGACCGTGCAGAGGAGAGCCAGCTTCTGACTACTGCTGACGGCTATATAGGAAGCAGATCCAAGACTACAAACATGGAGTGTCCATCCCACTCCTTTCAATCTTCCCTCTGAAATGTTCTTACTGATATTATTTTATCCTCCTTCCTATTGACTGTCAAGAGATTTTGCAGAGGGAAACCAGCTTTTTTTATGTGCTTTTTGTTTTTGCCGTCTCTCTCTTTTGCTTTCACACTCACTCTGTTGCTCAGTCTTTCTTTCTCTTTCTCTCCATCTGTCTTTCTTTCTCTCCATCTGTCTTTTCTTTTACACCCTCTGTCTCACAAAGATGCCATATCAGATTACAGTGAAACTGCAAAGCTGTTTAACGAGACAGTGCTGAATGCTAGGAGGTTATTTCATTAATCTATTCCTTCTTAGACAGCCAAGGAGTTTGGAATGAACAGTTGTGTCTGTGATTTAACATTTTTTGAAAAATCTCGATTTAGTTTTCCCTTGCATGTAGTGTTTCAAGTGCCTGGCATGTTGACATTCGTGTGGGATTGCATCTCAGGTTTTTCAAACGTTTGACATCACTTGATGTAATATTAACTGCTTCACACAACACACACACATACACACACGCTCTTAACCTGTCTGATGGTGCTTATTTAGACCAGTCACGGCCCAGGTTCTGTTCCTCTGACAAATAAATAATGGTTGGCGTTCCACAAGCACCACCTGTAGGTGCGCTGAGTGTTTAGCTTGTTATAGTGCTGAAAGAGTATGGAGGTTCAAAGTTGTAAATGTCTTATAATAAACAGATTGATGAAAATGTGATACAAATGCATTGTTCAGTTTCGTGATCTGAAAGAGTGCAGAAGTTGTGTAACAATGTGGTTAGTGCACAGGCTCTTAACTATGCCCTACCAAATGTACGTTCACTAGTGCTAGAGATCTGGTAGATGTAACAGACAAACAGATAATGGTGAGCCAGCTACCGTGTTTATATATGCATTAACTGTAGCAAATTGAATCCATCGTTGAAGGATGAGTTGGTACGAGGGCGGCATGTGTCGTGTGTGTTGCATGTTGCAGGCGGCATGTGTTAACTGCAAAGTTGTTTCTTGGACAAAATAGGCAATCCTATTCCTGTCTTAGAACTCAACGTAGTTTTTGCTGCCAGGCCAAGGACCTAGGGATTCTATTGAAGCAAACTTAAGGGGGTTGGTCTTTGTGCTTTGAAGGTAGTGTGGTTTCAATCGGCTTGCTTGTCTGTCAGCTGAAGTAATCCATCCAACCTTAAAAGTAGCCCATGACTCGGACTCGTGAAGTACAGGTGTTGATTTTCCCACATGCCATTGATTTGATCCTTCTCACTGGAGTATGGTTGCAGCCTCATGGCCAGCCAATCACCCAGGGTTCAAGATTCCTTATTAAAACTGCAAAACAAGAACTTTCTGAGCAATTCAAACACTGATTTCTCTATGGCGTCTTATTTGTAATTTTGTTTCATGATTATTGCACACAATGTTGACATATAAGGTACTTGGAGACAATATAATAAATCTTTCTGCTTTATTTTTATGTTTTACACTTCTTACTACAACTGTGATAAACTGGGAATGTTTGTTATGGCAAAGTAGACAGTCAACATTTAAATACACCAGTCTATTCCTATGAAAATATTGCAAATTGTGTGAATTATTCTGCCGAAGCTGTCAAAAATGAAACCGTTTTCAGTTTGTATTTGCATTTATTGAGTTACAGCAGACTTTTTATTCTGAAAATAAACAGAGCAAGCAAGATTCCGCGGCGGCCAACCATACCTACAGTATTCCAGATACGTGTTTGAGCATGTCACTACAGCAGCAGAAACCTAAACTAAAATGTCATACAACTGCTTTTTAAAATGGAAGCTCAAGAGCCATATGAACAAACCGTTCTTTCAAGACGGTAGATTTGATTATAGATATGATAAAAAGTTGAAGTTTTGCCTCCAATTACTTCCGTTCACTATTTTTGTACAGCATACTGAATTTATGAACTTATCAAGACCATGTACCTACATGTTTTGATGACACTACCGTTTATTTATATGGCTCTGGAGAGAATACGGCTGAAGATACCTAGAGAAAAAGCGAGATCAGAGACGAGAAGAGCGTGCGTTCAATCAAGTAAAACATTCACTGTGCAGGTAAATGACAGCAATGTAAAACAGCGGTGACGTCATTCATCCACTGCCTCACCATTCTAAACCCTTCAATCGGAGGTTAGATTGCCCATTACCAATATACAACATGGACTTGAATGGAAAATGCTGTCGTCGGCACGTTTGAATATATCAATAATTTGCTATTAATTCCACATAGCTACAGTCATGGACTTGAAAGCAAATGGCGATGGGGATACCAGTCTATATGCAACAGACACAAATGCACAATTTCCACTGCAGGTTTGAGCAGTGCTTGCCGAGCTCTCTGGCTGTCCTATTTTGGAAAGACAAATACATTTTGCTGCCATCAGATTAGGTTAGTCAATAGAAACTATTACAAAATAAAGCTAAACACTACTGATGAATTGGCCCTCGGCCAGGCTAGAGCCGGTGGGGCCTGTTGTGCAGCAGCAGCAGCTGAACTTTTCCAAGGAGACTACTGTGATTACAGAAACATGTACAATGCATTCATCTGTTCCCTAGATTGGTCTCCTGTCTACTATGCTTCTCATTCTATGACATACTCTTTTTAACAATAAGAAATGAGAACTGTACGAGTACTGGTTTCCGTACTAATAAACAAGCTAAACCAAGTGAAACTGTCATAGCCTGTAATGTGCCGTTATAACGTGTGAGAGAAAAACAGTTTTGTCCCGTACAGTTTGGCCTAGTCCAGTTTAGCACCCCTGCTTGAAGTAAAACTTGATTGATGAGGTCTGACTGAGCTTCAGTTAGAAGATTTTGCCTCAACAACCAAATACTTTCATTATACAGGTATTTTAGTGTTCTAAAAGTGAAATGATCAAAAACCACCAAAAGGACATTTAAGGCCGACCCTGTATTGTTCTATTAAGCCTGATGTGGACATTTGACGACATTCGAAAATTTATTAAAAAGCATAGGATTGGTGCAAACCACATGCATATAGTCATCCTATATCTTTCCAGATCGGCCAAAAACGTTGTTTGAAGGCTGTCAGGAGAAACACCAGGGAATGTGTGAACTGATCGGATTAGGGGCTTTCAAGCCTGTAAAGGAAGTGGATGATTTCACTCTCTAAAGAGCCACTGGTTCTACCAGTCAAAGGGATCCTAAGCGCCATTAATGACTATTAGAAATAGCAGTCATTGTTTTAAGTTTTATAAAAGAACATATTAGCAAAAGCGAAACATTCCTTGTTTTGGGGCACTAGCTAGGGGACATAACTTTTAGACTTCTTCTTTTATAAATGTAACAAAACCTTCCCTCTCCACAAAATTGTACAAAGCATCCTTTTTTTTTTTTTTTTTTTTTTTTTTTTTTGCAATACAGAAAAATATTTACAAGGGGCCCTTTTTTAAAAGTGTAGTAGTAGTAGTAGTGATAACAATGAGTCAAGTCCAGCTTTGGCACTCTTCGGTCAGTCCCACCACCACCCTCTGTGCTTCAAGTGAACCTTCCTGTCCACGGCGCTGTCTGATGATGTCACAGGCAGGGAGTGTGATCATTGGTTCCAGATCAGATTCAGCCACCTCGGGTCTCCTAGGTGACTCGGCTGCCTACGTCAGAAGTAATAACACAGGGCCGTAAAAGACTCATAAAAGATTTGTTATTCCGCTTGATCATTAACAAAATGTTTGATTACAGTTTAGAGCAAAGGTAGAGCAAGTTTTATTCTACTTTGTCTTATAACAGACATTCTTAAAAACAACGTGCTATGAAGTCATTGCAAACAGGCGCTAAGTTTTAAGTGCTAACCTGACAAGTTATATTATGCTTTCCCTAGTGTCACCATGACAATGTGCCAGCTAGGCTACAGGCCTGCTACGAAAGGGCTGGCAAAGCCACTTCCTGTCCCGGGGGTTTCATCTAAAAGACCAATCAGAGTTAATTACGGCTTCTGGCTTCCTGGGTTGCTAACGGCTGCAGCTGCTTGGTCGAAAGTCTTAGTTTAACATTTTACATTCATTCTACATGCAAGACTATATTGTTCCATAGGAATCTGTACGCTAACATCATCCTAGCATTGACACAAAAATGAAACTGATAGATTTAAGGTTAGGATGACACAAGTATAGAATGCTATTAGAAATGCAACTTCAGCATTCTGGCATTTAAAATGAGCAAATATATAATCATTTCAAACCAAACAAAAAGAAAGAAAACAAGCGGTATTCCTTCAAGGTGAAAAGACACCTTAAACAAAGACGTGAATGTACCGCGAATGGAGCTCAGCCCGTTACTCTCCCAGAATGCTCCAGGGGCAGAACGTCGGCGTCAGAGCCCAGTCTGGCTCTCTCTAGGCCAGGCTTCCCCTCGTCACCTACTGCCATCGTCACCTTCACCCACCTGCAACAGAAAGGTTGGATAATGGGAGTTTTGTTGGTTGGCTGAGTGCTGTCGCTATGCGCCAACATGAGCCAACATGGGCCTAGAATCCCATACCAAGTAACAACTTTGAGTTTACGCTAGTGTCTCTCATTGCTTTAATGTCCTTTCCTCAGCTCCACTGAATGAACTGATAAATATTTCAAAAAACATAACAAGTGTCCATGAGAAGTAACAGCTGATGTGGATCTGAGGAAACTAGACATGTAATATGCAACAACAAGTCTTGTATTTAAATAAATAATGCTATAATTCAGTCTTTTCTCCTCTCAAGGCTCAACTGCTTATTGGATCCTATGTACACAGCGCAGTTGCTATGTCATTTGGTACGCCGTTTCAATGCGGTTTGATACTAAAGAGGAAGACAGGCTCCTTGTTTTTGTTCTCTGCCGCCTACCTCCCTCTGTCCGTCGAAGGCGGGCTGTTCTGGTCTGGTCTGGTTCGGCTCAGGTCAGTCATACTCTGGCCCAGTTTGTTGGTGAACCACTGGACAATGTCTTGGTTGGAAAGTTTGGACTTCTCCGATACCGCCAGCGTTTCACTGTCCTCCTCCCCAGAAGCTAAATCACAGAGAAAAATAACACACCCCAATTATCATTCTGTCTGACTGACATTTATTTAATGTCCCTACAAGGTGGGTTAATTTAAATTAGTTCTTGTACTTTTGTCAAAATGTAATTAAAATGATTACTCAGGTTATGATGATAATGTTGGCTTGTTATTCATGCAGTTTCATAATCTGCTGCCGGCATCAATGATTACTGCTCTACTACACTCACCCTTAACCTTATCACGGCTCTGTAACTTCCTATTCAAATATTACCCTGCTGGCACTGTAGACTTCTATTTAAATTGATGTGTGCCATTCCAGTTCAATTTATAGATTGTTTCCCTAAAGCACATTCTGGGGCTCTGTAGCATTACGTTTAAACGTCCTCCTAAGGTGTTGCATTCATCATGACGAATACCCTCACATTTATTAATTCTTTTCATGTAGCCCACCTTTTAGTGTCTTGACTTGGACACCTGGACCGGTATCCTGGACCTTCTCCTTGGCTGTCGACGTGGAGGAGGAGGAGGAGGAGGAGGAGGAGGAGGAGGAGCTCTGTCCGTTCTGGCCCGTCCCTGGGCTTCCGTCCTCCTTCCGGATCTCCTCCATCCACTCCAGGGTGCCGTGGGTCTTCAGCGCCGAGCGGTGCTCCTTGAACCAGCGCACAATGCTGGTGCGGACCAGGCCCGTCTGGACCTCCAGCTGACTGTACTCCTCCGGCGACGGCCACTGGGTCCGGCAGAACACCTCCCGCAGCAGGACCAGGCACCGCGCGTCCAGCGGTTCCGGACTGGGGGCGGCTGACAGTACGGGGGGTAGAGGGGAGGAGCGGAGGGCTTTGTTTGTCGAGGGATCCAGCTCCTCGCGAGAGGAGGTCCCGCCGCCGTTCAGAACCAATCCTCCTCCTGCTGCTCCTGCTCCTCCTGCTGCTGCTGCTGCTGCTCCTCCTCCTGCTGCTCCTCCTCCGTGGGTCGGGCTCCACTCAGGGTTCTTCTTGGAGGCCAGAGAGTTCTGGAGAGCCTTCTCCATGTTGTCCCTCAGAGCCCGGCGCTCCGAGAACCAGCAGGCGATCTCTGTCTTGGACAGCCTGGTGTCCAGTACCAGGCGGTCCAGTTCCGCCTCCCCGGGCCCGCTGCTCCTCTGGAAGCTCTCCTCCATCGTCTTCAGCTGCTCCGACGTCTTCCCCTTCACGCGCTCCAGCAGAGGGAACTGGACCGGAACCACCACTTTACGGGGGGGGCCGTCGATGTTAGCCGGCACCACGTCCTCGTTCTTGACCAGTAGCGGGGGGGGCGGCGTGGAGGCGGACGTCTTGAGGTTGAGGAGGCGCTGGTGGGTGAACCACTTCTTGATCTCGCCCCTGGAGAGGCCCGTGGTCTCGATGAGCCGGTACACCTCCTCCTCCTCGGGGAACACACAGCGAGAGTAGCTGGACCGCAGGACCGCCAGCTGGTCCGGCGTCTTGCTGCTGTCCGCCGCGAAGACGATGGCCTTGGGCAAGGCCGCCGGCGCCTGGATCGTCTGGATGATGGAGGGCCGCTTGATCTCCGTGGCCACCACAGATGGCGTGGCCAGCGGGCGCTTGATGGACTGAGCCACCTGATTGGCTAGCGTCAGGGTGATGGGTGCGCAGGTGATGCTGGAGCCGTTGACGACGGAGGTGAGGACCAGGCTGGTCTGACCCACACGATGACAGGAGAGAGGCTGGAGGAAGGGCCGCTGACTGGGGCTGGGCAGGGCGGAGGTCTGGGGGGTTCTGGTGGTGGTGCTGCTGGTGGTGGTGGTCAGCTGGGCCGGCACCACAGTGATGGTCTGGGGGCCCGCCTGGATGGTACCATTGAACATCTTCTTTCTGGCTTCTTCCACTTCCTCTGGAGACCAGCTGATGCCCTGTTTCAGCCGCTGTGTGGTGAACCATACCTGGCGGGGAAACGGAGAGGATATGAGAATAACAATCAAATATACAGTATATTTAACCAATGTTTTAGTATGGTAATTAAGAGTGGTAATCACACCTATGACACAGGCAGCATACGCTCTATACTCCGCCAACTGAGCTATTAAGTACACAATGAATACATATAATAGAGTGTTTATGACAAATTGCATGTTTAAGATTAAAATTACTCAATTTAAAAAGTACTTAATAGCTGCCGAGTCAATCCAGATGCCATACGCAACATGCTTGTTTGTAGAAAGAACAAAGAAAAACGTTTGGAAAAAAAATGCAAAATCATATGATAAAAAAAATGTCCAAAAATGAACAAGAAACTGAGTAAAACCCATAGTTGCTGTGATCTGGTGGCCGGCCTCCTTACCTTGATCTGGTCCTCGGGGTGTTTGGAGGCCGCGGTGAGCCAGGACAGCTCAGCCTGTGTGGGGTACGGGAACTTGTTGAAGGAGGCGATTAGCGTGAGGTTGCCGTCCAGAGACGAGTTGTACTTGGTGGTGTTGAGCGGCACGGCGATCTTGGGCACCAGGTTGTAGTTGGGCGGCCGCTGCAGGGAAGGCATGATGTGGGAGAGGCCGTCTTTGAGGAGCGTGGCCGCCGCCTCGTGGAAGACCACCGTGCCGTTCACGTTGACCGCGGTGACGTGCTTCTTGGCCAGGTCGGAGGTCAGCCTGGCCGTGAGCGGAGGAGGAGGAGGGGCAGGAGGGGCGGGGAGGGGAGCGTCGGCCGGCGGCCGTTTGCTGGCGGCGAGGGTCTTGGCGCCGGCGCTCAGCGTGGCGGCGCTGTAGATGACGGCGTTGCTGCAGCCCTCGATGGTCTGCTCCAGGATGGTCTGGTTGTTCAGCTTGACTCTCTTGAACTTGAAGTTGCTCTCCCCGGGGTGACAGCGCTCGTTGTGCTCCGTCAGCGTGTCGAACTTCTTGGTGTTGAAGTTGCACACGGCGCACAGGTAGAGGGGGTTGAGGATGACGTTGGGGTGCTGGGCGTCCACGTGCTCCTTGAACATGGTGAGTTTTTGGGTGGAGAAAGTGCAGTATTTGCACTCGTAGCCGCCCTGCTGTCTCTTCTGGGGTTTGGGGGACTCGGGGGCCGCCGGAGGCTCCTGGTCCTGGCCCCCGTGTCGCTCCGGATCCGCGGCTCCCGAGGGCTGCTCCTCTTTGGGCTGATCCATGTCCACGGATACCTCCTCCTCTGGGTGATCCATGGACACCTGCAAAAAGGAGGGGGGGAAAGTTACATTTACCTTTATCTTCTTGCATTTTTGGTTTTATAACTTAGCATATTTTATGAACTAATTAAATCTATGATTGAATACACAAATTCATATACACAGTGTAAGCCTGAAGTGCTAGAGAGATGATTTAATTTGTTCGTCCATTTATACCGACCTCCATGTCCTCTGGTTCATCCTGCTCCAGAATCTGCTCTGGCCGAATCATACAGGGAGTTGAGGCCTTCCGTCGGCTGGCCATGGCGGCTGAGGCCTGGGGCTGTCCTGGGAGCTATGCCCAGCAGAAGGGCCTGGGCTGGGGGGTCGGGGGCAGGCTGGCGGTGGGATTGTATGGGACTGTATGGCGCTGGCTGGGCTGACCGGACTGTGTCAGCTCCTATGGCGGACGTCATGGGACTGCATCACAGGGATGACCTTCCTCGAGAGGGCGAATACTAAGAGAGGGAGGGGACAAAACAGAGGAAGATGAATGGATGAGAAAAAAGAGAAAATAGAGGACAGGGTAGAGATAGTGAGGAGAGGAGAAGATGAGAGGGTGAAAAAGAGGTGTAAGAGGAGAAGAAAAACATGACAATAGAGTGAACGGATGGAAGAGTAGAAATAATGGAAAGAGGAAGAGACATAACAAAATACATATTTTTTTATCCGTTTGGCAGTCCAAATTACTGGCAATAACTGTACAGCTTCCAGTACAGAGGTCCAGTACAGCTTCACAAATTGTGCTAACCCCTCTTGGACAAAAAGTCTGGTAAAATAAAAAAGGACTACGGAAGTGGCTTGGGACTTTGAACTATTGTCACAGCAACGTCAGTCTAGCTGAGGATCACCGAAGCCATGACCCTGCTCATGTTGAAGCCAGACTGACCAGCGTGAGTCCAAGCAGGGCCTTAATATGGTGGAGGCTCCGCTTACAGAGCTAGAAACAAACCCCGGTCTCCTCTAGTCACCACTCAAAAGAACTCGAACGAGACAAGAGGGAAACGCTTCACAGAATCTCCTAAGAGGAAGATGGAGAGACGGCTGAAGGGCGTCTTTTAATTTCCCACGGTGGTTCTTCAGGGAAAAGTTGATTGAAGAAGCTCGCCCCGGAAAGGCTGAGACAGTCATTGATATTCCGCTGGCTTCGGGACGCGGCAGAATCGCATTTCAACATGACGACAGGTTGGTCGCGACTTTTCTTTTCCGTTAGACGCTTGGGCTGGCCGAACGTTTGCTTTAAGAAAAATAAGCCTTGACTCGGTGACGGGAGTGGAGATGAAAAAGAGCTGGGTGGGGGATGAGAAACACTAGCTGTGCCTCAGACACTACTAGAGATTACCTATAGACGCTGTCCCTCCTTATATGGGAAGGCTCAAGTTTCTACACCTGACCCAGCACCTCTACTTTCAGTTGAGATGGAAGAGCTCACAACAGAGTCAAAAGTGTCATTGAGAGGCTTTTTTAAAGGGGACCTATCATGCTTTTCCATATTTTCGCACATAAACAAATGTCGGATTTTCATGTTAAATGTGCCCAACGTTTCAAACAATGAGGTAAACGTATGTAAAAAAGAAAACTCAGGCTTCAGACGGCTCTAAACGCTCAGTTTTCAACCGTTTTTTCTATTGAAGTCAGTTTGCGCCGGGTTTCCTTATATGGTCATCTTCTACAGGCACAGCATGGCCCTGGGCACGCTTCTGCGAAGTTGGCCAATCAGAAGAAAGTGGGCTTTTAGGGAGGCGGGACCTTAAAGAGATAGGAGCTAAAACAGTGTGTATCAGACAAGGATAAAAGGATGTGCAACATGAATGGCCAGTATAAGATAAATAAGGATTCTTTTGAACTGTGAATCATGAAAAACTACTTTAGTAGAGTCCCAGAATAAAACAAAAAGGGGTGAATATGAGCTTAATAGGTTTCCTTTAAACAAAGAAAAATAATCTCCAGCAAGGACCACGCCACAACAATATGTTGTTCAAGGTTTATTTAAGTCATTACGGTTAGATAAATGATTTAGATGCAAAGGGTCGCGGGGGAATTGGGATGAGAAGGGTCGAGGGGGAGTGTATTGGTTTCAAACGTTTTAGCATAACGCATTGACACAACAAAAGCAAAAAGGGCTATTGTACTAAATAAAATGATAAACACTGGATAAAGAGTGGAAGTTTATCTTCAGTCCATGAAGGGGGCGGAGGAAGAAGTCCCCTTAAGGGAAAGACAAGATAACACGCTAATACTATAAACTACTGCCGGTTCTAGCCACACGGAAATCTCAACTTCATAAAAACCAATTAGAAACAGATACACAGCCGACGGTCAATCTCTCACGGCTAGCATCCCAAGACGGGAACTTCATTCAAATTACGCTTTATTCTCGTGGGGTCGTCATGGCAACGGCAGACGTTCGGTTGCTCTGGTGTTGGTTAAAACACACGTTGGCACGTACGTGCACACACACACACACACTGACACACACACACAAAGTGGGGTGAAATGGCTCTGCTTCCAGCTTACACACACTTAATTCTTAGCCCACCCATAAGAGAGACCATTGTTATACTAGACCAGCAATGAAACCCCATTCTAATTAAACACAACTCTTGTATTTCCCTCCATGTCTTTCTCTCTCTTTCTTCTCCTCCTCCACTGATGTCTCTCTCTAGAAGAGAGAAGTGTCAGGACACTAATGAGGGAAACATCGAGCAGAGAGCAGGGAGAGGGTTACATACTGGGATAACTCTACTGTGTCCAGCAGAGAGAGAGAGAGCGGGAGAGCCAGAGAGAGAGTGAGAGAGATTTACAATGCACTTTATGACAAGAGAGAGAGAGAGAGAGAGAGAGAGAGAGAGAGAGAGAGAGAGAGAGAGAGAGAGAGAGAAGGAAAAATTGGCAAAGAATAGAATAAGGCTGAGAGTGACATACTGCTGTAGTCCTGGAGGGCTGGAGACAACATGATGGAGACCATACGCCAGACTGGAGTCTCATTAAACATGGATGAACATATCTGCCGGCTGACTGACTGTCTGCCTGCTCACTGTCTGCCGGATATCTGTCTGTCTGTCTGTCTGTCTGTCTGTCTGTCTGTCTGTCTGTCTGTCTGCTCAGAGTCTGCCGGATGACTATTTGGCTGGCCGACTGGCTGTCTGTAGTCCTGGAGGGCTGGCTTACTGTCTAGCTGTCTGACTGGCTAGCTGTCTAGCTGCTCACTATCACTATCTAGATGACTGGCTGGCTGGTAATCTAATATATTTCTTTATCTGGCTGCATCTTTACTGCGGGGCTGACACTGCTGTGACACTTTTATCGCCAACAACAACAGCAGGGGAAAGAGGAGGCAACAGAGAGAGAGAGAGAGAGAGAGAGAGAGAGAGAGAGAGAGAGAGAGAGAGAGAGAGAGAGAGAGAGAGAGAGAGAGAGAGAGAGAGAGAGATGGATGGAGATGTTAAAAGAAGAGGGAACGTCCCAGTCCTGCAATACTACAACAACAACAACAACAACAACAGCACACTCTGGGAGTTGATCAAAAATAAACACAATGCCAGTGTGACTGCACTGATGAAACATACATAACCCGTTTCTAAAAGCCATCAGACATGGTATCAACATGACAAGTGACAAAAGCCTAATAATCCAAAGGGGTGGAAGGGTAACGGGGGCAGAGAGAGATACTGCTGTTAGGATTAGGCCTACTACGTGTGTGTAATTCCTGTGTGTATATGTGTGTATGTGTGTGTTTTCTATCCTGACTGGCTGTTCCACAAGAGGAAATGGGAGTATCTGCATGTGTCTGCACGAGGGTGAGTCTTTGTGTATGCATGTGTGTGTGTCTGTCTGTACACAATGTGTGTCTACATGTGGGTGCGTTGTTGTGTGTGGGGGTTCAAGGGAGAGTGGAGGAGCAAGAGGTGGGCGGTTCTGAAATTAGGCTTGTTGCGGAATGAATTTAAATCTCATCAAATGGCAGCTCGGAATCTAGCTCTACTCTATATACTACAAGTCTACTCCTTCACTTCAAAATATTTCTGGCACCGAACACCCCCCCCCCCCCCACACACACACACACACACACACACACACACACACACACACACACACAACCCGAGGGCTGTACACCCAGCCTCAGTTCTCTCGAACAGACCAACACTCTGGGTGAAGAGATAAGATTCTAGAGTGGACTCGGAACCAAACATCTACGATGGAACCCATAGAGATCGAACCAGTATTGGAGGGAAGAATAAAAAAAACTGTCAAAATTCTTTCAGAACTAGACAGCCCTCTTGTTGCTGTGGTAACAGCCCTAAGTAGCAGGTGGACATATTCTCTCCTGATGAGTTTGTTTGGCTGTCTGGCTGTCTATTTTGGGAGACAACTCGCTCCCAAACACAATATGGCAGTCGACAGATGAATTAGCTAGTGAAGATTGGGTCTATTCTACACATACTCCATTTACAGGACTGTCATCCTGAATTGCTGAAAAGATGATCTTGACTTGGTCTGGCATCCAGAGTGTACGTTCTTTTTGATTTAATATTAAATACATTTTGTTTAAAGTACATACAGTATAATAATAGCCCTCCGATGTTTCCCAGAACAATATTTGGTGTTCTTAAGAGTTTTTGTGAAAACCTTGACCTACAGGCACTGAAACTAGCTCCAATTGTTCTTGACTGGGTACTCGAGGTTTGAGACTCTAACTGCTTCTACATCAGAGGAAATGACGTTAAATTACAGCTGGAGGATACTTTTCTCTCTTAACATAATATACAGAGATAAACTGTGTTTCCTTAGTCACCACTCCACATATATATGGTGAGTAAACCTATACAGACCTAGTAAATATAAATACACTCAAACTGAACTGCTAGCCTATGTCTACAGTGGATTGGGAAAGTGTTCCAGATTTTTTCTACATTTTGCTATGTTACAGCCTTATTCTATTCTTTGCCAATTTTTCCTTCTGTCTCTGTCTCTCTGTCTCTCTGTCTCTCTGTCTCTCTGTCTCTCTGTCTCTCTGTCTCTGTCTCTGTCTCTGTCTCTGTCTCTGTCTCTGTCTCTGTCTCTGTCTCTGTCTCTGTCTCTGTCTCTGTCTCTCTGTCTCTCTGTCTCTCTGTCTCTCTGTCTCTCTGTGTCTCTGTGTCTCTGTGTCTCTGTGTCTCTGTGTCTGTCTCTGTCTCTGTCTCTGTCTGTGTCTCTCTGTCTCTCTGTCTCTCTGTCTCTCTGTCTCTCTGTCTCTCTGTCTCTCTGTGTCTCTGTGTCTCTGTGTCTCTGTGTCTCTGTGTCTCTCTGTCTCTCTGTCTCTCTGTCTCTCTCTCATGGGTCTCTTCTGGAATTGGGCTCCAGTGGAGGTGACGGCTGCCTGGACACTTTATTCAGGCCAGGCCTGGGGTTCTTCTTCTACGCCCCACCACTGCTACACTGAAACTAGGACCAATGCGGACCAGAATCAACAATATATATATATATATATATATATATATATATATATATATATATATATATATATATATATATATATATATTTTACATGTACTCTCAGTCTGCAGAAGAAGATTAACATTGTTAGGCCTACATATTAACCTTTGTGTGTGTGTGTGTGTGTGTGTGTGTGTGTGTGTGTGTGTGTGTGTTTGTCTACATGTCCTGTATTATCTGAATTTCCACCAAAACAACACTCCTGTAGGGTAGCACACAATTGGTCTAGAGCTAGTGGAAGGGGTAGTGTCTCTGAAAACTAATTGGTTGTTGAGAATCTGGTCTGTGCAGAGACCCTCTGCTTAAGCCCCTCCCTCCGGCCCCAAACCTGAGACACGGAGGTGACAGTCCAGTAGCTAATGCATGCATGTAAACACACATACCCACTCACACAGTCACACACACTTTGGGGTGTGACGTCTGTATGTGTCCGACATTCGTCATGAGTTATCTGGAGCAGAACCATAGCAACTGGTTCAATGAAGGTCAAGTTAATGAAGAAGTTTAGAAGGCCTCTCAACAGTCTGCGGTTACAGATCCCCCAGCAAGCTACCCTCTTTCCCCTCTGACATCTCTCCTTCCTCCTGTTTCCCATTTCCTCTCCTCCTTCTCCCTCACCTCCTTCTCGCTCATATTCCTCCCTACGTCCGGTTCCGAGTTGAAAGGACGGCAAAGGAATGGGCTGGTTCCAGTGCGTAGGCCACCAGCGCTTATGTTCTAATTTTAAAATCAGTCGGGGCCAGTGGCTAACCACACGTTACTTATTCATAAGAGTGATCTAGCGATGTGAGTCATGCAGGAGGTCCCAGGTGGAAAGTACCAATTGTAGCAATTACTTTCTTTGTTTTCTCAGTCACTGAAGTCTATATAATGACTTCATCAACCGGAGCCCCGATTCACTTCCCAAGTATGACCTCATTAACAGGAAAGGCAGACTGCACACACATCATCAACCTGAATCCAGCACCCTGGCATGACCTCATAACATCATCTCCAATGGAAGTCATGTCACCAGCCTGATCCGCTAAACCCACAGCGGTGCCCTAGTTAACAAGATGCAAAAAAAATAAAAAGACAGTTTTGACCTCATCAACTTCAGCCCACGCCTACATGTATGACCTCATCACGCTGAGCAGAGGTGCCTACCGAGTATGACCTCATCTCACCGTCCCCATGGCGGCTGTCTTAGTCACTTCAACTGGCCCCCGGCAGAGCTGAGACAGACAGAGTTGGCAATGACATCATCATTGTCCCTCCCCCATGTCATGACTCACACACAAAGGCAGCCATTTTTAAACACACACCACCACCATCATCACCACCATTGGTGGCTGGCCAGCAGACAGGCAGGGTCTCAGGTAACATATTACAGTTAGAGAGTAGTGAAAAGGGTTGCAGTGGGGAAAACATACAACCAATCAACATTATTTCATTAATCCCTGTGGACAACATGTTTTAATCAGGCTATCCACCTCTATCACATCTAACATTCCTCTTTTTCTATAGCTAGTTATTATTAGTAGTAGTAGTATTATTAATCTAGTTGCCATGTGTCTAGTGCAAAAAATTACTCTGGGAATAACAGGAAAACCGATTCTACAAGATTGCATTTCCGAAACAACAAAGTAGAATTGATCTCCTTCCAGCAAAAGAACGTCAACAAAAGTACAAAGTTATGATATAACATTGAAATGGTCCTACGGCCCTATTTGGAGTCATATATTTACTATTCAGCTACCCTGGACAGGCACATAGACAGAATGCAGGAATATGGCAGTTTGAATTCTGGTTTTCAAAAAGGCAGACAAAATTGATAATGATGAGCCTTGTTGTCAAGGGCAACAAACACATATTTTAGCTACAGTTGGCTTTATTTGATACAGGGCATCACAAATTGGTCTACTCATTATTACTTAAGTCTATAGGGGTATGGTTAACATTACTTCAAGGTGAATGATTAACAGATGATATAAAACTAATGAATGATTAGCTATTTAGACAGACAAGTTCACCACGTCCATATAAAAAGTAGGCGTAAGTCACAATACTATAAATGTTTCATGAATCAAAAGTTTGCATGTATATTGTGGTAAAAAAAAACAACTTAAGATTGATACTGATATAGTAAAAAGGTGTAGCATAATGAGATTTGATTTAACCATCATCCTAAGACATTAGGAGTAACTTTTCAAAACGGTAGACAGTCATCCTGCAAAGATAACTCTCAAAACTAGGCCAATGTCTGCGACTGACTTGGATGGTGTGGTGTCTACGTTTTACTGCGGCGAACTTGCTACTGCCACTGTGCAGTACGGGTAGTGATGGGAGGCGTCACCACAGCACGCCTACATCACGGCGACGGCTTCGGCACAGAAATCAAAGTACAGCACGTTGGTCAGAAAAGTGCAATTCAAGTCACATCACTAACTATATAATACAACGTGGTGGGTGTGTCTGTCTTATGACGATTGTTTACAATCTATGAAATACAAGAAATGGGATAAAAAGAGCCACATTTACGTTCTCAAAATTTCTCCCTCGCCATCGACGTAACAACATGTCGGCAACAGACCGCCATATTTTGCTGGTCATGTCGACTTAGGGGGGGAAAGTAGGCAGTGTTCCCTCTCCCCAAATTTTGACTGACTAGAACGTATCAAGGGGAAACTTATACACCGCGAAGGTGGCAATTACCACTCTACTTAGTCATACGCGGATAGATTATTGCTGCTCGCGGGCAGGTGTAGAATGGTAGGGCAAGCAAAGTTCAACGACTAGACAAGTTAAAATATTTAAACAGAGGCATGAGCGTGGTTGTAACCTGGGTCTCTAACTGGTGTAAAAAATGAAAAACAACCCCATGCAGCTTCAAGTTTGTGACTTGTTTTTGTTGTCTTTACAAATGACACAGAGAGAGTTCGCTGGATTCTTACCTGCAGACCACGTTGATTTTGGCGTGATGTGGACCAAACGTCACCTAAACCGGTAATTTACCGAGTAATAAGCCTTTACAGTAAGTAAATCCAAGGATCTGACGGTCGAGCCCGACAGACAACGGTCGAAAAAAATTCGCGATCACAAGGGGATCTACGCCAAAACCCACATGATCATCTACGTCAGCGTACGTATTTGCATACGATACCAGAGCCCCATCCACTAGTTGGTTCTTGTAGAAACTCCGAAAACTTCGGAATCGGTTTGGGTTAAGAAGTTCATCTCCTGGATTTGACAGTCTGTCACTGGGTGCAGGAGTAGGATGCATGCTGCCGATAATGAAATGAATGAGGAGCCTGTCCTGCTGTTGCCTTGTTGCTTTTGGCGACGTAATTTCGCCGCTTGCTCATTGAATATTAAATGAGTGCGTTTGTTTCAAATCCCCCTCCCATCCGGCCGTTGCTATTGTCGTTTCCAACTCCCTCACCTTTATTGCTGCAGCGCCTTTTCAAGTGAAATACTTTGTTGAACTGTGAGATGCCCCCCCCCCCCAACCCCCCATCTCTCTCACACACACACACATACACACACACACACACACACACACACACCATTGTGCATCGTACGGCAGAGAGGGACTCCCTCGGTAGCTACTCAACAAAGCAGGACACTCAGTTTCTAATCTGCAATGTAAAAACTCAATCTGACCCAAAGAACCAACAGTGACCCCATCTGTTATTGTACTAGAACAGCACCATTATAACCATTTTGTTCCCCCGCTTATCCTAGAGATACCTAGTAGCGTACTACAAAAGCGGCCACAGACTGGTACACTCTGGAATGTATTCCCTCCTATGTAAACGTGACGATATTTATATAATAAGAATAATAATACACATTACTTATATAGCGCTTTTCTAAAACCAAAGGTGCTTTACTCCTGTATTTCCATGATTGCTAAGAAAATTGTACACACATTGAAACACATGGACGGTCACACATGGAAGCACACACAAAACTCCACCTCCTTTAGCCCTGGTTCTAAACAGGAAACGTCCCACCTACCTTCAGGGAAACATGAAGTCATTCTGATCGGCAGTGTATGTGCCTACTAAAGAAATAACTATAGTTAAAGCCTATGCACAACTGCAGGAGAAGATATTCCCTTGCTGGAAGTACTAAAGGTTTTCTATCATACTGATCAGCAGGGCCAGATCATGCATTGGCTTATGCTTTATGCATGGACCCTACCACTTTAGGTGCCTTTTGGGCCAAATGGCCCTAGTGGTCAGCTCCCTCAGCGCTGTGCGCACTGAGGTCCCTGGCGTTCAACTTCCTTCGGAAGTCTTGGGCCACACGCAGCCTGAGGCTTGGTGTAGCCCTGGCAGTCCGAGGCCTCTGGACACTGGACCTACTGGCCCTGTGCATATTCCAGTCTTCTGATCAGCAGTGAATTTGCTTGGTGCATGCATGTGATGGATTAACAAAAATACCGTGACCCGGTCTCACCTGCGGCAGAATAGACTGGGCAAGAAGTTGATGTCCCTGAGGATGGCTGTAAAACACTATGCGGGAGGACATTTCGACTGAACTGTAAAGACAGCAGAGGAACAAGACTGAATTGTTCCACTGCACCAAGTATTCTACTATTCTATTCTATTGTCGTGTTCTATCTGAATGTCATGAAGAGATGAAAGATTGGAGGAATAAATGCTTTCTGACAGAGATGCGTTCCCGCTATGATGGACACATTCAGGGATAGCAGGCTGAAAATCAGCGGACTTACCTGTTGTGTGGGCAACCAAGTCAGCAGTATGAATTTGACAGATCATGTTGGAGTTTCTTTCTTATTGAACACAGGGCAAAGCACCTGCCTGACTGACACTACACTTTCACTTCTAGAACTTAAGGTTCAACACATAGGCTCACCAAATAAGTTCGTTTTGAGCCTTAGCGCTTTCCATAGAACCTTTGTGGTACGAGCATTATACTGTCAACACGAGCACAGCGGCTCTGAGCGCTTCTTACGCCCTTCGGATGGGGGCGGGACTGGGGAGAACGCCACAACACTATTTTATCTGCTTCCGTCTGTAGCTGCACTGTTGCTATCTTTAGACACATTTTCCCTGCGATGGATGGGAATGGTATATGTAAACAATTTTTACTTGTAAACTTGGAACGAAGAACAACTCAGTTGACAGTCTGTTTTTGTAATTGTTTTGCCACTTCCTCGTCCTCTTAGAACGGGTGAACACATTGTAGAGCACCCAAACTGTAATATAAATATGAAAAGTTAATTGTAATTAAAAGTGGTTGTATGATTAATTAGTTGGCATATTTACACCAGAATTGCATACGTCTCAGCTAATAGTCAATGTAAAGTCGCCAATTGTGAATGTACAATTTTAGCAACCAAAACTTCCTGTCTAAAACTCCACCTCTTGCAGTGTAAACAAAATGGAAGTCACTCCTCTCTAATAGCTCCTTGAACTTTGTTCTTTTAGGAACTTTGCGCCTGTGAAATTCAACGTTTAAATGGCTGAGCAGGGAGTTCTACTGGACCAGAACTGGTTCTGCTGTTCTATTTGTCTGGATCTACTTAAGGATCCAGTGACTACTGCCTGTGGACACAGTTACTGCATGGTCTGTATTACAAAGCACTGGGATCAGGATGAACAGAAGAGAATTTATGGCTGCCCCCAGTGTAGACAGACCTTCACCCCAAGGCCTGTTCTGATGAAGAACACCATGCTGGCTGAGTTGGCGGAGGAGCTGAGGAAGACAGGACGCCAAGCTGCTCCTCCTACTCTCTGTTATGCTGGACCTGGAGATGTGGCCTGTGATGTCTGCACTGGGAGAAAGCAGAAAGCCCTCAAGTCCTGTTTGGTCTGTAGGGCCTCTTACTGTGAGACTCACCTCCAGCCTCACTTTGAATCTCCTGCCTTCAAGAAGCACCAGCTGATCAAATCCTCCACAAACCTGCAGGACAAGATATGCACCCGTCATGACAAACTGCTGGAGGTGTTCTGTCGTACTGATAAGCAGTGTATCTGCTACCTGTGTGTAGTGGATGAACATAAGGGCCATGATACAGTCTCAGCTGAGGTAAGTCATTGATGTCGGCCCTAGAACTTTATGTTAGCGGACATTTTAAGGTGGTTGAGAATGACAGCACAACAACACTGAAGAATTATATTAAATTATGATTCAGCAGTAACTCAGAGCTTTTTAATGACAAAGACCTCGTTTGTTTAAATCATTTAGCATGTTGTGAATTTTTTGTTTTGTTTGCATGAATATAATATCTTCTTACTGGCTTAGATTACATTTCTGTGCATTGTGCAACGTGAATTCCTCCCCATGGTTGGCTTCTAGTCTATTCTACTCATGTAATCATGTTTTTATTGTTGAGACAAACGCAGAGGACTGTGCGTTTGAGAAGGGTGTGTTTCTTGACAGAGTGAGCTGGCTACGAATCAAAAGGAGGTCCAGCAGAGAGTCCAGGAGAGACAGAGGGAGCTGAAGGAGCTACAGGCGGCTGTGAAAGCTTACAATGTGACACACATACAGCTACATATGTGTATTTATGTGATATACAGTTTACATTCTCTAATACTTAATTGCATAACATATATTCATATTTATGTGACAAATGTGCATAGGTGGGAACTAATAGCAAATACTCAAAAAGCATTTTGCATGTTTCTGCATCCTTTTAGTGCTCAGCCCATGTATAACTAATGTCAACAAGCTTATGCTATTCGGTGACTGTAACATGTGTGTGTGTCTGATATTGTGGATGTCCCACCAGCACTCTGCAACGATCGCGGTGGAGGACAATGAGAAGATCTTGACTGATCTGATCTGCACCATTGAGAGAAGGCGCGCTGAGGTGAGGAAGCTGATCATAGACCAGCAGAGAGCAGCAGTGAGTCAGGCTGAAAGACTCATGGGGGGACTGGAACAGGAGATAGCTGAGCTGAAGAGGAGATACACTGAGCTGAAGCAGCTCTCTCCCACAGAGGATCTCATCCACTTCCTACAGGTAAATACACTAACCATACATTTTGAAACAATGGTATTTTATTATTATTTTCAAATACGGTCCCTTCACCGCCCACCCCCACCCCTTTTTTTCAGACATATGCATCTCTCTCCAGTGAACATGAAACCTCAGACTCATCCAGAATTCTTGTACGTCAAGCAATGGCTAACCTGGAAAACAAGCCAGACAAACTCATTAACAGGAAATGGTCCATGATCTCAACTAAAGGTGGGCTCATATTAGATCTGTTATCAATCTCCCCATCCAGTACAACTATAAAGATGCTATGAATGTAACTTGGTCTTCTCCCAGCCATGAAAGCACCCAGAAAAGGGTATCCCTCCTGCTGTTAAATAGAGAATATAGTTCTGTTTCTCATAGTTCCGTCAGGAATACTCTGTTCTTAGTTGAGTCATATGTCATAATAAAATATAATGTTTGTTTTGACTATATGGCTCTGCTCTTTAAAGAAGTTTGACTGATTAAAGGTTCAAATATTGTTAATCTTTTAGTCACCAGTCTCATGAGCGAACAGACAAATCCCAGCCAACAGTCCAAGCCCAGCCAACAGACCAATCCCAGCCAACAGACCAATCCCAGCCAACAGTCCAAGCCCAGCCAACGGTCCAAGCCGAGCCAACAGACCCAGCCCAGCCAAAAGTCCAATCCCAGCCAACAGACCAATCCCAACCAACAGACCAATCCCAGCCAACAGTCCAAGCCCAGCCATCAGTCCAAGCCCAGCAAACAGACCCAGCCCAGCCAAAAGTCCAATCCCAGCCAACAGTCCAAGCCCAGCCAACAGTCCAGTCCCAGCCAACAGTCCAGTCCCAGCCAACAGACCCAGCCCAGCCAAAAGTCCAAGCCCAGCAAACAGACCCAGCCCAGCCAACAGACCAGTCCCAGCCAACAGTCCAGTCCCAGCCAACAGACCAATCCCAGCCAACAGACCAATCCCCCAAAAAGAGGTGGGTTTAAAATATACCTGCAGAATTTGTTAACAGCTACTGTGGTCTATATTTTGGCGTAGGGGTTCATCGAAGGCAGGAAAGATTATTTCACTCCTCATTCTTTCTGGAATTTGGGTTTCAACTAAATGTGTGTATTAATGGCTCATCTATGTGAATGTGTCTGTGTTCTTTAGTGACAGAAGTGGATTCCGTGGGGATCTATTTCCGAGCTATCTTCCTACATTGTGAGTCTCTGTGCTTGTATGTGATTTATGATTCTATGTTGTTTTAGCGATTTTCTCAAAACAAAAAACAAACAAACAACAAACAAACAACAGAAAAAATGAACAACCTTTGGAGAGGAAGAGAATCACCAGACAAAGGAGATATCTGCCTCCTCTTATGTCTCAGATTTGGTCTCTGCTCTTCCCGCAGATGCCTGTCCGCTCACTCTGGACCCGAACACGGCACACAAATTCCTCTCTCTGTCTGAAGGGAACAGGAAGGTGACATGTGGACCAGCCCAGTCATATCCTTATCATCCGGAGAGATTCACTCGCTATGCTATGGTTCTGTGTAGAGAGGGCGTGTCTGGTCGCTGTTATTGGGAGGTGGAGTGCTCAGGGAAGGTGTGTACGGTAGTCTCCTATAAAGACAGTAGAACAGGGGCATGTGATGATTCTCTGTTTGGAAGCAACAACGTGTCCTGGAATTTAGACTGTACTTCAAAACAAATAAAGTTCAAACACAACAATGTGGTTACTAATGTGACAGGCCCTAAAACTTCCAGAATAGGAGTGTTCCTGGATCACGTGGCGGGCAGTCTGTCCTTCTACAGTGTCTCTACAGCCAACTGTGCCACCATGACACTCCTCTATAGGGTTCACACTACATTCACTCAGCCACTCTATCCTGGGTTTCACGTTGGGTATTATGATAGCAGTGCTGAGCTGTGTTAGCTGTAGTAGAATTCAATCTGTTGAATAGATACGTCACGCTTGACATCACCTATCTACTTTGATATTGTAATTTGTATTTTTTTTGCTAGAACCTTCATGGTTTGTGTAAGCTGTCAAGTGACATTTCCCTCAGTCCTGAAAGGGATTATTGATCATTGTATTGAAAATATACATATATGTAAAGGCACATGATCACTACACACACACACACTACTAAATAAAAACTTCAACTTCCATTTCATGTGTATGTTTTATTGTGATGCTTTTAAATTATGGATCAACAGAATTCAGATTCCAGATGTTTTATGGGTCTAAATCTTAATGACTTCATACTAAAAGTCACCCTCTCTATCACAGCCTGTATTGAATGGCTCTGAACTAGGACTGTACTTAGTGGATTATGACCTGCCATTGGGTCAAACAGCTTTACGTTTAGAGTTCCATATTTAACAGGGTGAGTCTTTGGAAGCATCAGAGGGCTATGTAGTGCATGTTTGCCAGAAGGTGGCAGTCTAAGAATGGACCTTTTCAAGCCTGGAGTCTCAATCTGACCAGGGTGTATTATATTTAACCCAAGCAGGTTATCAAATCTGGTTATCAAATCTGTTTTATAGACGAACGTGTTTCAAACCAGCATTAAATACGACTGCACACACAGATTGATTGTTATTTGTGGATTTCAGAGTGTTTTATTGTAGTGTGGTAATTGGGATCTGTGATTGGCTGCCCTACTTGGCACTGCCAAGTTGGCGCTCTGTTCCAGAAGCTGAGAGGAGGGAGGATGAGTCACAAGTGTTCAACACTACGATAGGTACCAGTGGAAACGGTTGTAGGGAAAGGTGAAGCTACACTGTTAGTCAGAAGTCTGGGCCCTGACATGTTGAAAAAAGAAAACAGGAGAGGGAGAGGGTGGGCTAAGGGTTTGGGGGAAAGTGAAATGGGATTCTTTTATAATATGCCATAAGTATAATTTAGTGGTCTATGTCCTGTTCATTAGGTCTGCAAAAAAAAAAAAGAAGAGTATTACGTACTGAAAGCCTGTTTGGCATTTGTTTATAATTGTTTGTTGATTCATCCATAAACTTGAAGGACTTTTTGAAATGTCCCCCCCCCCCCTACCCCTCTCCTTCTGCCCCCATCTTTCTCATCCACTGCTCCAGCCATTTCTGGGTTCAGCAAGTGGAACTTTACCTGATTTGTAAGCGCTCACTGTCATCAACATGGTCAACACTAGGAGGCAGTAGGTTACAATTTCTCTTTTCAGTGGCCTTGTTGACTGAACCTATTTGAAGCACCTGTTCAATAAAGAAAGAGAAACTAATTATAATGTCTGCTGGCAACAGGCAACTTACAGGCCTACATTACAGATCCATTCAAATTTTCACTGCCAATAGTTTTTCTGCGTGTCATTGTGGCACACACCCTCTTTTAGTTTAAACAATAAGGAAGTCCCTGTACTTTAAGAAGAGTACATTTCAGAGAAACGAAACTGATCAGTGCTTGTCCCTTTAAGTCTGAGAAAGTCAGTGTTCAAATGGCTGAGCAGGGAGTTCTACTGAACCAGGACCAGTTCTGCTGTTCTGTCTGTCTGGATCTACTTACGGATCCAGTGACTACTGCCTGTGGACACAGCTACTGCATTGTCTGTATTACAAAACACTGGGATCAGGATGAACAGAAGGGAGTCTACAGCTGCCCCCAGTGTAGACAGACCTTCACCCCAAGGCCTGTTCTGATGAAGAACACCATGCTGGCCGAGTTGGCGGCGGAGCTGAGGAAGACCGGACGCCAAGCTGCTCCTCCTGCTCTCTGTTATGCTGGACCTGGAGATGTGGCCTGTGATGTCTGCACTGGGAGAAAGCAGAAAGCCCTCAAGTCCTGTCTGGTGTGTCTGGTCTCTTACTGTGAGACTCACCTCCAGCCTCATTACGATGTAGTTCCCTTACAGAAGCACAAGCTGATTGAGGCTTCCACTCAACTGCAGGAGATGATCTGCCCTCATCATGACAAACTGTTGGAGTTTTTCTGTCAGACGGATCAGAAGTGTATCTGCTACATGTGTTCTATAGACGCACATAAATCCCATGTTACAGTCACAGCTGAAGCAGAAAGGATTGTCAAACAGGTATGAAGCTAAACTGGCTGCGGAACTGTATTTGAGAGGGAACTTAGACCTGGCTAAGTTTCTTTGTCTGGTTAGTGTTAAATGTAATGAACCTTTTTTTTTCTTCAGCAAACTGCATTTCAGATGATTGTGTTTATCTACAGAGCCAGATGGGTGAGACTCAACAGAAAGTTCGCCAGAGGGTCCAGAGGAAAGATAAGGAGCTGGAAAACCTCCAACCGGCCGTGGAGGCTTACAATGTAAGACTTACACACGCAAAAGCTTGGAATCACTGAGAGCTATCTTGGACTTCCAACAATTGCATTATCATATTATCAAAGGACCATTGATGCATATTGTATTGATATTACCCCTGAGTGTGTGTGTCCTGTGGTAGCTTACTTCCCAGAAAGCAGTAGAGGACAGCGACAGGATCTTTACTGAGATGATCCACTCCATTGAAAGAAGGCAATCTGAGTTGAAGGAGCTGATGATTGCCCGGCAGAGGGTAGCAGTGAATCTGGCTGCAAGACTCAAGGAGAGACTGGAGCAGGAGATAGCTGACCTGATGAGGAGAGATGCTGAGCTTGAGAAGCTCTCACACAAAGAGGATCACATATGTTTCCTACAGGTAAAAACACACCTTGCTTCGAATTACTTTCAAAATTATCTCTACAAGAAATCTCTCTCTCTCTGCCTGTACGCACATCTCTGTGTGTGTGTGTCCGTGTGTGTGTTAATGTGATAGGGTGTGTGTGTGTGTGTGTGTGTGTGTGTGTGTATCTTTATTCAAAAAGCTCCAGTGTGTTGGAGAGGAATTAGACGAGTGGTCGCCATGTCCTGCATATCAGTGTGACTCTGTGTCTGTCTGTCTCTCTCTCTCTCTCTCTCTCTCTCTCTCTCTCTCTCTCTCTCTCTCTCTCTCTCTCTCTCTCTCTCTCTCCCTGTCTCCAGAGTTATGGGTCTCTCTCCAGTTTATCTTCAGAGTCACCCAGCTTCACTGTCCGTTCTCATTCACACTCTGAAGATCTGAGTAAGGCTGTGTCTAAGCTGAGAGACCAACTAGAGGGCCTCCTGGAGGGGGGCTGGACCAACCTATTCACTGCAGGTGGGTCACAAACTCTACCTGTAGGTCTGGTGTACAGTAAACAGAGCTACTACGTGTTATATTAAAATGCAATATACTAATTGTATACTAATATTCCGTCTATGATAATGTGTTTGTTTTGTGTTTTTCCTTTAGTGAAAGAAGTGGCTATTTATGAGCCCCAGACTAGAGCTGACTTCTTGCAGTGTAAGAATCTCTCCACAAAGCCTGAGATAGAACCAGAGAGCTGTAGGAGGGGGAGAGATTAATCAAAGACAGGCTGTATATACAACTCCTTTTATTTCTCTGATTTGGTCTCTGCTCTGTTCTTCTCGTAGATTCCTGTAAGCTTACTCTGGACCCAAACACAGCATACAAACACCTCTCTCTGTCTGAGGGGAACAGGAAGGCGGCTTATGGAACGGTTCAGTCATATCCTTATCGTCTGGAAAGATTCACTAATAGGATTCAGGTGTTGTGTAAAGAGGGTCTGAGTGGACGCTGTTACTGGGAGGTGGAGTGGAATAAGGAGGTTAGTATAGCAGTCTCATATAAAGGCATTAGCAGAACAGATGACGAGTGCGTATTCGGACGCAATGACATCTCTTGGAGGCTGTACTGCAGTGACAGCTGTGTTAATTTCAGACACAATAGAGATGATACGATTTTACAAGCATTATGCCCCAAGTCTTCCAGAGTAGGAGTATACCTGGATCATAAGGCAGGAACTCTGTCCTTCTACAGTGTCTCTGACACCATGACCCTCCTCCACAGAGTCCACACCACATTCACTCAGCCCCTCTATCCTGGGTTTAGAGTCAATCATGGGTGCTTTGTTGAGCTGTGTGAGCTCGAATAGAACTCCCTCCCTCTGGTAAAATATGACATCTGTAGTGCATATTGTAGCCAGTATGATAGAAAAAAAGAAAGAAAGAAAGAAAGAAAGAAAGAAAGAAAGAAAGAAAGAAAGAAAGAAAGAAAGAAAGAAAGAAAGAAAGAAAGAAAGAAAGAAAGAAAGAAAGAAAGAAAGAAAGAAAGAAAGAACGAAAGAACGAAAGAACGAAAGAACGAAAGAAACAATTGTTCCCAAAAATTTGGTTCCTCTCAGTTAAGGTATGATGCAAAGCCTAGGTCATCAGTGTACTGAATTAATGATGATCAGTTTCCTCATATACTGTATTAGAGAGACTGATTGTACGACCATGTGATTTTTGAATTTCTCTATAGCAGGAGTAATTTAGGGGAGGGTTTTAATATTTATATAATGGCAAACGTAAAGTTTCCTCTACAGCTTCAAGCCTCTTTACGCCTCATTGTCGCAATATTTATTATATTTTCCGTCCAATTTAATCGTACTTTAACAATGAAAATGTTGAATTGTTTTAAAAAGAAAGAAATGTCTCATTGTCTCAAATCTTTTCACCCTAGTGTATGTATGGATTTATTGATTAAAACATACTGTTTGCTTTGATAATTTGACATGATTAATTTCTGTAAAGTAATGCAGTATAAGTTAGATTATTGAGCTTACTTATATAAGTTAAAACCATGAATATGTCAAGTGTGTTATTATTATTAACACGTAATCACTATATTACAACAATGCCTTTGGTGTTCCTTCATTATAGCACCAGACATATCTAGATTGATTTGAAATGGGTTGCCTTCTTCTAATGGTAGCGATAGCTAATGGTAAGAAGGTTATGGCTCTATCTAAAATACTTTTTTAATTAAACAACCTCAGAGTCTTTTGGTAACAGAACACAGTAATAGAGATGCATTTTTTTCAATTTGAACAAGTCCCCAATTCTCTTGTATTCCAGATGATGGTCAGTGGCATTATAGCCCCAGGTAGATCTAGAGAGATATGGTAGCCTTACCCTGTGGGGGCCATTGGTACTCACTGCATGCCCTTGAGGAGCAGCGGCCCCCGTTTTGACGAAGTGTCATGGAAGTCTTAGAAAGCAGCAGAGAGCTATGTGTGCCAGCAGGTGGCCATCTAGACACCGATCTTTTCAAGCATGGGGCCTCAGTCTGACCAGAGCCTATTTTATGTATCCCCTACAGAGTATTTATTGGTTATCACCTCTGACCTTTCCGAGCTTTAATGGCAAAGGGGTTTTCAAATCAGGATTTATTTATCTGAACATGAACATGCCCATGTAGATGAATTGCTTTACAAATGTAGTTCATTATCACAGCAGAAATACAGAATACCTAGTCCTAATTGTCCAGATAGGCCAATACAAGTTTTTGATCTCCCTCATCTTTGAGGATTGACCCATTGACGTGTAAAATCTAAACTATGGCAGGCACTCAAGTCAGAATTCCTGTTTTGTATGTATGGCTGACATTCGTCTCTTTTTGACCAATCAGATTATTTAAGTCCAATGGACTATGATTTATACAATATGCCATATGCATCTTCATCCATCATCAAGTTTTTTTTATTTTCTTATTTAAAGTAGATGAGTAACGACAGCCGTATCTGCAAAGAGCTTTAAGTTACAATACCATCTAGGCCTACTTGGGGAATTTACTGACTTCATGTGACGCCCATGTTTTGAATGTGATAGTGTACACGAGGTGTCCACGCGCCAAATCTGCACGTGGATTGGTTGGCAAGGACACAAACAAGATTTTTTAGCCAATCACTGGGCTTTGACAATCGACTGGGCTTTCACATACGGTAAGAGGACACTGTAGTGAGTATTACATAGTATGGAATCCTCTGATGTATAAAACCAATGTCGACGGACTGTGTAAAGTCATATTCTATAGCTACAACCAACATATGTTGCACAGTGACCGTTCTTACTGCGCAGAAAATTATCGGATTCTGAATAGTCTTTTCTGATCGCTGAGTCAAGCGACGATACCGCTTTTCGTATCTTGGAATTTATTATCAAATATCCAAAATGGTAATTATGACAAAGAAGGTGAAGACATTCGAAGTGGTCTTCCATGATGCCACTAAAGCGTTTTACTCAAGTGGGGACAAAGTAGCGGGGAATATCTTGGTGGAGGTATCAGAGGTTACCCGAGTAACCGCTATGAAGGTGTCCGGAGTTGGATGTGCAAAAGTGGAGTATGCCAAAGGAAAACAAAAGTGCCGAGAAGACGTTGAATATTTAAAATATGAAGCCATAGTTCATCTGGATAACCAAATGAGAGGTATGCTATTAAGACTGTAGGCCTAAATAATAATTGGATCTGGTGAATATTTGTCACTTCATGCACCTTGCACCCAGTGCTGCCGAAATAAAAGGTCGCAGCAGCAGTGAGTGAGCGGAAAATGCGTAGCTTTACCATCCACGAAATGGTTGTGTAAAACTGAGGCAAGCAGTATTGTTAAAATAGGCCAAGACACGTAATTGCAGGCTCATTGTTCAACTAGCTACAGGCCTATTTCCTATTGTGGTCAGGAAGTGCGCATTGCCATAACCCTTTCTAACCCCCCTCAGCCTATCAATGAAGTCTGTGACACTGTCGAGTTTAGTCAAACTTTGTTTGTCTGTGGTGCTGATTGAATGTTTGAAAGATTGTAAACTTAAGATCTGTCTTTCCTCCCTTCCTCAGATTCTGACGGCACTGTCACTCTTCGACCAGGCATAAAATATGAGTATATGTTTGGGTTTGAGCTGCCTCAGTCTGGGTAAGCATCGATAGGGGATTTGCTAACCAGATAATTTATGTTGTAGACTACCTGTTTCAATCTTACATTCACAGTAGTTAATCCTGTTGATTTCACCATGGACTGTTTCAATATGTTTCATGTCGTAATCACATATTTCCGCGCATTCTGCCCACAGACAGCTTGTGTCATCCTACCGAGGGAAGTTTGGATCGGTAGAATATTATGTCCGGGCCGTGATGGAGAGACCTACTCAGCATGCATTGCAGTGCGAGAAATACTTTGAGGTTGAGGAGCCGCTGGATGTCAACACTCCCGACCTGCTGGTAAATAATAAACAATAACACTCAGGGGAACTCAGTTTTAACTTTAGTTTAATGAGGCCTACATAGCTTATATACTTAATATCGAAACTATAAGCACCTTCCTCTCCTCCTGACCTTTTCAGGCCCCAGCAGCGGGCACCAAAGAGAAGAAGGTCACCTGTATGTTCATCCCAGATGGCCACGTGTCCATCAGCGCTAGGATAGACCGTAAGGGCTTCTGCGAGGGAGAGGAGATCTGCATCAACGCCAAGTTTGAGAACACTTGTTCTCGCATCGTCGTGCCCAAAGCGGCCATCGTGGCCAAACACACCTACCTGGCCAATGGCAGAGCAAAGACGGTCCGGCAGAAACTATCGTCGGTCCGCGGCAACCACATCATCTCAGGGATGTGTGACATGTGGCAGGGAAGGGCCATCCGCATGCCCAAACTCCGGCCCTCGCTAATGGGCTGCGACCTCATCAAGGTGGACTATTCCCTCACGGTAAGCCACTTATGAAAAAATCTATTAACACTGAATATCAGTGTACTGATTATACCGTTGATTACAAGTTTTAACTCTTTAAGCTGACCTTAAATTATTTCAAGTTAGCATCTTTCTTGTAAGATATTAAATATGTTTTCCTCTTTCATCTTTCCCTATCCCTTTCTTTTCCTCTCACACTACTGGATCTCTGTACTTTCCCCCCCCTTCGTCTCTTCCTCTTTCTCCACCTTTGTTCTCTCTCTTCAATTTCCAGATCTACCTCCACATTCCCGGCAGTGAGAAGCTGGTGCTAGAGCTCCCCCTAGTGGTCGGCACCATCCCCTGCAGCATGAGTCGCACCAGCAGTGTGAGCAGCCAGGCCGAGTCCATCAGCAGCCCGGTCTCCAGCTGGTCCTCCCTGGGCCTGCCGTCCTCCGCTCCCCCCAGCTACAGTGACATCTCGCGGGACTGCTGCCGAATCGACAGCCCCCTTACGCCGCTGCTGGATGACTACGACGCTGACGAGGAGGACGGGCTGTTCATGCGGGCGCCATCGCAACGGATTCCCCCGCCTCCGGCCTACTCCGAGGTAGGGGACTGAACCATCGCACACACGACTTCAAAAAGCATTTAGAAACACCTTTGGCGTTGTTATTTATTCTGTACAACATTAGAGGAAGTGTCACGTGTTTCATGGTAGTTGCAGGTAGATCTCTATCATGATCAAGCATTATCAGCGTTAGCTAAAGAGCGACTCGCATGTCATTGGTGAATCACGAGGGTGTAGCCAAAAGGCGTAGACTTAACAGAGTTAAACCTCCTCACTGCAGTTTGACGGGGATCTGAACGGGAATCCACGGGTCCTCTGAACCTGTTGACGAGGTCGACCAGACTCCACTTCCCGACTGCGGTCTAGCTGAAGGGCTCGCTGTGGACAAGCCTCAGCCAGAACTAGAACCAGAGACTGGGCTGGACGGAACCCAAACACACACCTGGGGAACTTCGAACCCACCTGACAAGAGTTTTAAAAGGTCCAGCAGAGATCTGAAAGGACCCTGGAAGTCCTCGCTGTAACTGTCAAACTGAAAGAATAGTCGAACATTATGTGGAAGAAGGAAAGAGTGTATCTTCAACAGCGGTGGTCCCAACTC
Organism: Aplochiton taeniatus; assembly: GCA_017639675.1. Lineage (NCBI taxonomy): Eukaryota > Metazoa > Chordata > Actinopteri > Galaxiiformes > Galaxiidae > Aplochiton > Aplochiton taeniatus. The sequence goes on from CM030178.1 coordinate 4,820,297, forward strand.
TAACCACCATTAAAAACATTACACTAGTTGAATCCACAAGCATTTTGTACAACTACCTTAACAGCTGTACTGCCCATTTCTATTTGTCACAACTGAACGAAGACAATTCATTTTTGTAATGTTAAAAAAACCAAGGTATTGGTGTTTGAAAAGACAAATCATTTTTGGTCCGAAATGTTTAGTAAGCCTTACCTAGGGACCTCTGACCCCCACCTAGGATGATAACCGCTGTTGTCGAGAAACCTCAGCCTAGAACTTGTGTCGAGACGTTTTGTTTGTGTGGAAACATATGTAGTCATTCCGTGTTATTTCTGCACATTGCTGTGGCCCAGAGTGTGGGACAAACGTTCTCTAAAAATCAAGCACAATGTCACAATGTCAGTATCACGTTCCAGAGTAGACAAACGCGTTGTAATTAATATGTTAACATAATTATCTTAAAAAAGGATGTGCAATGTTTTAGTTGTGTGCCTAAATTTGTATTGTTGCACTTATAACTGACGCAAAATTAATCTGTATTGGTTGTTATGGAAGTTTTTTGTTTTGGTTCTGTGATTAATAGTCTTCCAGATTTAAATGAATAGGTTGAATTGTGGTATGTGAATTCGATTTTACAATGCTCCAACCAGGCTCGGTCAATTGCTATTTAATCGCAAGTTAGCATCATGTATGACAACATTCTAGAAAAGACAATGAAGAATGTAAAATATTTTTTATCACACCCAAAAAGGGTTCATTTTCTATGCAAAGCAATTAATAAATATCTTAAGCTGAAATGACCTTTGTCCTATTTATATTTCACACAATTATTAATCAAGTCAATAAACAGAAAGACACTTCAGCATAAAGGAATCCAAGATCATATATACCTACTGAAAGGGAACGACAATCAATATACAACTGAATATTAATCAGAACAGAAATGATACAAAAAATGAAGGGAGAAGTGAATTTTCAGCAGTTATCGGTTGTACGTACTTGTCTCTGCGGTGGAGAGAGTGAGACTGGAACACAAGCCTCAGCGAGTCCGTCTGTGTTGCGCAACTGTGCTTTTGAGGACCGTTTTTCATAAGCCCCTGAAGTAGAACCTAGACTATTATGTTCAGTACGTCTACCTCAGTGGTCCACTGATCTAGTTTAACCATCACAGCTGTTATTACTTTGAAAGTAAAATTTGGACTGTTATTTTCCATCTGGCTGTTTAGTAAATCTAACCTGGTTCAAACATTTCTTTCGAACGACTTCCACTGGGGAGACTTTAACCGTCCCACTTGTATTGACTTCTTTTTGCTCGTTAACTTAACTAGGCTACCTTCAGTATGCATTCGGGATACTGGTGGCCCGGTGGGTAGGATTACAACGTGGTGAACACAAGGTCAAATCCCACCTGGGAACAACATCACTAGTGTGCCCTTAAGCAAGGCAGTTAACCAAGGGGACTGTTATATAGTTGTAAGTTACTTTGGATAAAAGCGTCTGGTAAATGCTGAAAATGTAAATGTAATGCATTGTTGTGAATGATTAACCTTCCAAGTCTATTTCCGTCAACTACACTTTCTCACAACTGCACTCTAGATCTTAGCAGGTTAAAATACACTGTATACAAATAAGCTTTACCCGTTGATCCTGGTGTGGACGTTGAGAAACTAACCACAGACAGCGGAAAACACATTTAAAAAAAACTCTGGTCAGATGGAGTCTGTGTGAAAGTTCACTATGCTTATATGGAAAGAGAGTGGGGAAATCTTTAGATGAGATAGTCTGGCCAACATGAAGTTGAATCATCCCCACCTGTTGCTGTGCATGAATTGTGTGTGTGTGTGTGCGTGCGTGTGAGCATGAAATATATGTTGTATTTTTGTGTGTCACTGTGTGTCTATTTGATGCCCTATTTCGGGTGAGACAGCCTAATCTAGGTAATCTAAACGAATCTAAACTAAGTAAAAATGAGAGTTCTAGAAAATGAATGGATGGGGGAGAAGGTGTTGCGATTAGTAGGTTCTGATTAAGAGGGCATCTTCTGGAAAGTGTCTGTCTATCTACTAAGACTGCTTGGAATAAAATATGCAATGTCAGTTTGGAATCCGAACCAGAATATCCTTCTAGGAAATATGTGTGTGTGTGTGTGTGTGTGTGTGTGTGAGTGTAAGTGTGTGTTTGCGTCTGTGTGGTGGCGTGTACAGTATGTGTCCTGTAACTATTGTGGCTGTGCTGTGTACCCCCCTCCCCCGCCCAGTGCTTGAAGAAGTGAAAGCCCTTGTATAGCTGACCTGACCAAGTTGGGAGACAGCAACGGCAGTGGCCACGGCAGCAGCAGCTAACTCCAAGGCCAGCAGAAACCCTACTCTGTTGTTTACTCTGTCCTAGCAGCTGTTCCCTCAGAGAGAGAGGGAGTCCTGCTCAAAAAGGAAGCTGCCACATTGGTCCCCACCCACCACACTGCCGATTTCACACCCTCCCTTTCCCTTTCTCTCTTGATAGAAACACAATTTCTCTGTAGTTTTCCATCTATATCTCTTACTGCCCCACCCTTCTCCCTCTGCATCTACCAGTCTCTCCCTCTCTCCCTTTGCCTCTCCCCGACTCTCCCTCTCTCCCTATCTCTCCCTGTTTTTCCCTCTCTCCCTATCTCTCCCTCTCTCCCTTTGCCTCTCCCTGTCTTTCCCTCTCTCCCTATCTCTCCCTCTCTCCCTTTGCCTCTCCCTGTGTCCCCCTCTCTCCCTCTGCCACTCCCTATCTCTCCCTCTCTCACTGTCTCTCCTTCCCCCTCTCCCTCTCTCTTTCTGCCTCTCTCCCTCTACCTCTCCCACTCTCTCTCCATCTCCATTGCCTTTTCTAGAGAGGGTTAGCGGTTGCCAAAGGGAGTTGCCAGCGTCAGCTATACCGTGCGTGCGAGACCTCTGTCCAAGTGGGCCTAGGTCACTACTACTGTCCGATAGACTGCTGTCCCCTGCTGGCACCAACACACCTCTTTGTTATTTGCTTTGATGAACAGCCCCATGTGCCGTTTCTCTGACGACATTCGTATTGTAAGTTGGTGAAACAAATAATAGACATTTAAATTGACAAATAGCAGGAGCGCTGAGAGAAAACAGCATAAAAGAAGTATATTTTTTTAACAATAGTTTAGTTTGGGTTTTTTTCAATAGTGTTTTAATAGTCTTCAAGGGGACATTTAAAGAGCATTACTTGGCAACATGGACTGAAAAACAGGCCTTCTATCAAAACCTGAGGGAATCTTCTCTTTGTCATGTTTTAGAAAATAATTTAAAAAAGAAAACTTATAAGAACAGCTGTAATGAAATACCATTACATAATATGTAAGTAAATCAGGTATGGGCAGATCTGACATCTTTAATCAAAGTCAGAGTCACATTTTTTTTTAATAGGCCAGGGCCCTCGTAAAAACGTAAAAACAAAATCGCTTAAATACTATGATTATATTTGATGGCTTTGGTTAAATAAATGATACCCTGCTGTCTTGCACCCCCTCCTTTATAAAATGTAAGCATGAGAACAGGCTTCCCACTTTATTAGACTGTGTGTCCAGTCTTAGAAAGATGTGCCCCCTTTTCCTCCCCTCCCTTGGTGCTTGGTCGGCATTGTGGGATAAAGGGCAAACATCTCAGGGGACCGATAGAGAACACAGGGCATAAATGCCTATTATGTAACACAATGAACTCTGTTTGTCTCCACACAGCCAAAAACAGCAGCCCTTCTGCTGATCTTGCACCATCTGACCTCTTGATGGCCACATTTCCTGCTTTATTTGTACAGCACATTTCATACACCTAGGCAATCCAATGTGCTTTACACAAGGTAAGCAAAAGCCTAAAATGAAGAAATAAAAAGAAGACAAATTAATCAAAACAACAAGAGAAATAAAATAGCTTAAAAGAAACAGCAAAATGCAATCAAGAATATATACGTTTTTAATCTGGATTTAAAAGTAGTCAAACTTGCAGCGAGTCTCAGATCTTCCGGAAGGTGGTTCCAGCTATTTGTTGCATAGCAGCAAAATGCTGCTTAGCCTTTTCTAGTTTTAACTCTGGGAACGGTTAAGAGACCCGTTCCAGATGACCTGAGGGGTTTAGAAGGTTCATACTGTGTTAGCATGTCAGCATTGTATTTTGGCCCCAAATTATTAGTGACTTGTAGGTGAGCAGCAGCATTTTAAAATCAATTCTCTAACACACAGGGAGCCGTTGTAGTGATCTGAGAATTGGTGAACAACATTCATATTTTTTGGTCTTTGTTAAAAGTCTAGCAGCTGCATTCTGAACTGAATCATCTGAAGCTGCAGTCGTCTAAGCAATTTTTAAGAACAAGCATATGAGGAATTAATGAGGAAATAGTTGATTTCACACTGTACAAGTCACCAAACACATTTAAAAAGAAGAGTATTGTGATACTAGTGGGTATCAAACCCATCACCTTCCACACTGGAGGTTTCTCCAGGGATCATTCCCACTGTGGGGGGTTTGACACCATCAGTATGTGAGCTCTCCTCTCCGAGGCCTACTGTTACACGAGGGAACAGTTCGGATGGACAGAGCGGGTTATTCTGGGCTCAGCACGATCCTGCTTCACACCATGTTGCTCCCACCCATCGTCCCTACTCAGTGACAATACCTTGTTGACCACGCGTCTTTCAAGCAGCCCCATTGGTCAGACTGAAAAAACACACATTGTCAGCCAAATCATGTAGATGCCAGCAAATGTAAAAAGTTACCAGTTCAAATTAGTTCACAGCAGCAACAAAAAACGGAACATTTTCTAATGGCGTCAGATAGAAGTAGACATTTTATCTCAGCCAGCATTTTGTTTTTTTCGATATTTGAAGCCAAAGTTCAAAGGGATGTAATTTATATATTTGGTTACTGTGCAGTTAGCGTGCCCTCTTTAGTAATGTGAGATTTATGTCGTGTCTTCTGTGTGAAGCGGTGGGTGAGGGAGGGGGTGAGGGAGGGGGGTGAGTGGGGTTGGGGGAGGTTGGTGAGGGAGGTGGGTAAGGGAGGGGGGTGAGGGTGTTTGTGGAGCTGGGGGCGGTAGGGGTGAGGGAGGGGTGTGAGGGAGGGTTGTGAGGGAGGGGGGTGAGGGCGTTTGTGGGGCTGGGGGTGGTAGATGGGTGAGGGTGGGAAATAACTCCTGGCCCATGTCTCTGCTGACTCACTCCCTGTACCAAGAATCAAAAAGTGAGAGGTGAGGGGGTCATGGGGGTGAGCTCAGCGTTCATGACCCAATTCCATTTAGAAATGATGGTACTTTTTTATAACTAATTGTAATATTTATTTAGGGAGCTGATAACAGCCAATATTTTCATGAGCTACTCGACTATTACGGCAGCAATAGTATAAAATCAGCTGATAACTAAATGATTATGATTTCTATGCAGTTTTATTGACCAGATAAGACATGAAGCTTGCCCTGGTCTGGAGCCTAGACCTCACATTATTTGCAATCTGGAAAAGGATTAAGATGTTTGTGCTTTTCTGAAGACGGGAATCTGGTGCAGACACAGAGGGTCTTAGTCATTTGAAGGAACCAGCAAAGAGAGTCCACTGCATGGTCTCTTTCTGTTTCCTGAACTCTTTGCTCCTCTCAAGGACACACGCACATACCTGTGCAAACTGCATGCTCATTGCATTATTAGAGATAGAGTGAGAGAGAGAGAGAGAGAGAGAGAGAGAGAGAGAGAGAGAGAGAGAGAGAGAGAGCTGTTAAAGCTCGGGTTTTGCATGATTGGCAGATACATGTGGATCAGTTTCGTGACATACTTTGTGTTGCATTTGAAATGGTTGAACAGAGTGAGCTGTACTATGTCCAGAGAACACACTGTATGAAGACAGTTAGAGAACTCAGTATCTTGTGTGACCTTTTCGAACATGCTGCCAGTTCGTCTCAGGATATTTCAGAAGCAGATGAGAACTGTTCTCTGACAACTTGTCTTTCACATCAAAGATGCTCCAGTTCAAAATCTGTCAATACTTTAGGTAAAGCACCCTGAGTTGTGGAAGTAAGGTGGGCATACTACGTGTTTGTAGTTTTCAGAACAGTCTGTGTGTCTGCATGTTGTCATTTGACCAACTGTTAATGAGGAAGCAGATTTCTTGGATGACAACCAAAGATCTCCTGATGAGGCCATGAATGTAGCAGTACCTGTTAAGTTGAACTAGCCTGGGTGTCTTTGTCTCAAAGATCACTCTTTTTTCCTCATCAACCCATCACTCCACCTCTACCTGACCTGTCGTGTTTGGCCCTCACTGTGGGACTTTTTTTTAAAACATTGATCTTCTTCACAGCCTTCTTCTGAAAATTCTTTTGATTTCGGTTGACTTTTTTTCGGACACAATACCGCAACTTAAACAGGAAAAAATGAAGTATTTAGCAGAAACTTGATTCATTAATTAACCAGAGATTCACAAACAATGGTCTACAATGAAATATTATAGCTCACATTTTCCAGCTTTGTGTTTGGGCTTGAGAGACAGCTGGCAGTAACAAGTTGCTTTTACCCCATCTCTTATCACTGGGTTTAATAAAAAAGTATATATATACAACATAAAATAAAAATTACATAAATAATTAAAACAACAACACATTTTAATTTTTCAATCACTCCATCACCTTGGAGATCACACAACGTGTTGGGCTTAAAATTCATCAATCAGCTTGCCTGACTGGAGGTAAGTTGGTGCATATCTTAATAATAATAATAATAATAATAATAATAATTCATTTAATTTATATTGCGCTTTTCTCAGACCCAGAGACGCTTCACAGAAAAGAACGTCAACAGATAATAAAAGACAATAATGTTCAGACGGAGAGCAACACACAAAGAGTACCAACAGTTGAAACAGAGATGGACATAAAGGCAAACTACAACAAACAAGGTAACGGCAACTACTAATAGACCAATACATTTACTATTTCCCAAAATGTTAAATTATCACTTTAAAGACCTTATTTCATCCCACAGACCAACAGACCATACAGTCCACCTGACCAACAGACCATACAGTCCACCATACAGTCTATCATCTTTCAAAGCAGGCCTAAAAACTTTTCTCTTTAAGAAAGCCGGCGTTGCTGCTGGCGTTGTATTTTTATGATGATATGCTATTTGTCTTTAACTTCCTCTTCGTCTTTGTTTATATCTCTTATCAATATTTTGTATATTTTATTATGTCATCATATTAATGGTGGCTGTAAATGCTTTGAGATTGTACTTCTTACAATGTAAAGCGGCCCATAAATGTAATGTATTACTTATTATTATTATTATTATTAGAGTCTGCGAGAGAAGGGACATAAGTGAAAGGAATTACTGACACATTTTTACCAATGCTGTCAACTTTCATTAGCCGTTATATAATTATGTTAGCGTTAAAAAGGCCTGTGTTAGAAAGCTGATGAATTACACTTTTATTGAGGATGGTCTGTAACAATACACATTTTATACTTTTTTACATTGTTTTACAAAATATATCTTCTTTTAGGTATTTTTGTGTCAATATGTTGTTATAATATACAGTATATTAAATATTATGTTTAACCTTAAGTAAAGTGGCCAGTGAAAAGAAGGTTTCAGGGACTATTAACATGGATCTGGGTGGCTCTGAGACGTCATTGGTCACAGTTAAGCCTTCTGGAGGTGTCGTGGGCTCAATTTAAAGAAATGCTCTTGATGGAAGGTGCCCCCTGACCTAATTGCTTGACTTTGTTTAAGATACATTTTTATATTTATCAAATGAAAAAAAATAAAAAGGTTTTATTCATATTACTTGTTTTATTTCTTCGAATCCATTTTGTTCAGATCGCTATTTTTGCCTCACTTGAGCTTTACGGAGCTTTGTTGTTTCACACTGTGGTGAATGTGGTGAATTCTCAAAAAGGGATTTTAACTGTAAATTATTATTGGTCTTATGCTGTTCATCCATTCTGTGTATTGCAGTAATATTGAAATAACACAAATATTAAAAAATACAAAAGATGATTAAATACATGTATTTCAATTTGGTTGCAGAAGAGTAGTGTTTGCTAAACAATTATCAGTATTATGCTGTAAAGAAGATGCATGAAATTAGACTTGTAAAAATGCATTGCTTTTTAAATTGGAATGCTGTGAGGTTTCTTCTTCAAAAGATTGATATTCTTCACAGCCTTCTTCTGAAATTTCTTCTGATTTCGCAATGCCCTTTTCTGACACATTGCCGCAACTTGAACAGGGAAAAAATAAAGCATTTAGCAAAAACTTACCGGAAGTTTTGAAATTTGGCAAGCTGACTAGCCAAATCCATATCTATAAAGTCTTGAAACAGTTAGGTCAATGTAATGTATAGAGATTTACAAATAATGCTCTACAATGAATTATTATTGCTCACATGTTCCAGCTTTGCGTTTGGGCTTGAGAGACAGCTGGCAGTAACAATTTGCCCTTACCCCCTCTCTTCTCGCTGGGTTTCATTAAAAACATATAAACGATATCAAATAAAAACAACACAAATAAATAAAACAACAACACATAGCTTAAACCCCGTTACGGTCAGTTTCATTTTTCAATGACTCACCTTTCTGTTCACACAGCGTGTTATGCTGCTTTGGGATGGTGATCGGAATGTTTGGTCTCTCTACCTCTACCTCTTTGACTGCTGCAAAACAAATAGAGGGGGGAAAGTATCGTGCATTTGAAGTTTTCTACGGGCATGTAATTGGATGCAATCATTACCCCCAAAAGTGTTAACATACACTATACTGTAATGACCCTACACTGTCTGTATTTAGACTCTTTTTCAGCGAGTTAGAAATTGGAATGCATGTAAAAGTTCTCATTATCATTTTTTCTAGAAGAAAATACCCAGAGGTTACTTATCCAAGACACTACTCCTTAGAAAATACAAGAGAAAATAGATAACACGTTATTTAGACATTTATAAATGCTATTATTGACTGTGAACAAAAACACGTACCTTGGCTGTGGGCAATCAAGGCCACCAGCACACCTAAATACAGTAAAATCATTATTGATCCCTTTCTCCTGCCAGTGCATTCAGACTGTCCAATGTACATTTTCAATCGTGTAAAATCTCCCTAGGCTTTACTGAAGGGATTGACTCTGTCCATGTCCTTTATAAAGACTTAGTTGAATGAGACAAATAGTTCCATCAGTGCATCATGTTACGCTCCATGAGGCATGTCCTTATTGGCAGTTATTTGTCCATGGACTTGTTTGGAAGAGGAAACAGAGCAGTTAAAATAGGGTAGGTGTGCCAAACACAACACCTGTGGATTTACTGTGGTGATAGGGGATCTGATTCCTAATCTACTGATCTATGAAAACAAAAAGTATTCTCACACAAAACTGTAGTTTTTGTTTTTTGATATTAATGGAAATAATTTGATTATACTAACAGGATGGTAAAATGCTTCAATACCTATCAAATTCTAGCATCTCAGAAAGGAATTGTGAAACACCATGACTCAAGATAAAAACACTGAGCAAATATAGATTTGTGCATAGATAATAGACACTCTTCAAGAGCATGACCGTTTCGTTCTAGCTAAATATGTCTTTAATCAATCATCTTTAAAGCCACAATTTATGTCTGGTCAGGAGGATGAGACATGTAAAAAAAAAAAAGTCTGCATAAGGAAAACTGGAACTGTTTAAAAAAAGATTTTTACAACCAGGATTATGAGGGGGCGTACAGGCGCAAAGCAAGAGGCGTTTAACCACATATCAAAATTCAGAGATAAGAGGCCGCACCTTGACTTCAGTTTGCCATTTGGGCAACTTATCACCTGAAAACAATACTTCTTTTGTGATCCAAGACAGCTCTCTGTTGAAAGGTCTGATTACGGATATCAGAATTCCCATATTCTTTTGTTGGAAAAAGCTTTTTCAACTCTTAGCATGCTATTCACCAGCAGTCATGGGTGTACACAGATCATAAGCTTTACTTAGTTTAATGCGTTTCAAATTCACAGATTCAGCCATCCCACAATCATTACTAAGTTCCGCAATATAACCCTACTTAAAGAGGGATAGGACAACAGTTTACCCTTAAACATGAGAACAACCAAGTTAAAGGGGGATCAAATCAGATGTACCCAACAAAAGCACATACAATTGTCTGGAATCACTGATACATCACATAAAAAACATCTGAAATCAGGAAAAGAAAAAGTACAATAACATCAAAACATGGTAATAAATCAGTGGAGCAGATTAATGGCGTATACGTTGGTATTGTTCTTAGACTGTACTCAAACATGATACAATATGTGCAACAAAAAGACAATATAGGTGGCCATTAAATAGTTGGGATACACAAATAAACAGACTCGGAGCGCAATAATGTTTGGTTTAAACTAGCAAAATCAAACAGTTAGTGTAGTCATTTCTTTGACAGGAGTGCTGCGCTCATTTTAGTATCTTTAGCCAGAATTGATCGTAGACAAACTTGCTTTGAAACATAATCAAAAGTATGGTCCCATGAACAGTAGAGCAGTCACCAACACAGATGCATGAGAGTTTATGTGCAAGCTTTCGTTCAAATCGGACACTAACAAATGCAAATCTGATCAATAGAATAGATCAATATAATCAAGGCGTTTATAAGGTAGTAACTGTGCAAAAAAATTGTTTTGTTCTGCATCTCCACCAAAAGTTGCACATGTTTACCTCTCTGCAAAATGGAATATGATAGGGCATTATTATTAGTGTGTATGTCAGTCCGTCAGTAGGTCTGTCTGTATGTTGAGACGCATTCTAGGATTGTGCTGCAGGTTTCTCCAGCAACCGCTTGATGTGGGCGTGCAAGGGCTGGCACACAGCATGGTAGGCCTGAGGTGTGAGGTGGAGGTAGTCATACAGGTCCTGGTGGGAGATGCTGCCATTAGAGTGGACAAACCCGGGGTCTACGTTAAGGAAGGACGCATGATGGAGAGAGGACACAGTCTCCTGGACCAGCTGATTGACCTGGGCATTCCTCTCTCGTAGAGGATTGGGAGACCTACCCCTTGGGAGGACTCCCTATAGAGAACACAGAGACAGGTTAGAGAAACACAAGACTTGATTTGCATAGCTTAACAACCATTTCTGACAATTTGATAGTATTTTTTAGAGGTGTTGAAACACAGGGAAATACCACATTAGAGAACTAAAACTTACTAATACAAGGGTGTGAGCATTGGGCAGCTTATCCGTGATGACTTGCACTATGGCCATGATACCTCCAAAGATTTGCTCTGGAGTGTGCCCATGATTATTGGTTCCCACCCACAGCACCACAATCTGATGCAGGAGAAGAATTGACAAGTAGAAACTTAGTTAAGGAAGAATAAGTACAGAGTATCCTCTCTGCAGGGGTTCCGCCTGTTAAGAAGTACCTTTGGACTGATGTGGTCTAACTCTCCATTGATCAGTCTCCAAAGCACGTGTTGAGTGGCATCCCCACTAACCCCAAAGTTGAGGGCATGTAGAGGGGAAAACAGCTCTCGCCACACCTGAACGAAACATAACAAGAAGCAAAGTAAAACATGTTACGACTTTTAGAATCAGCCGTCTCGATCAGATTGCGTTGCCAAATGACCTGTAGAGAGTATCTGTAATCACTTGATCTATAAAAAAAAAGGGTTACCTCAAACTGGTGCAATAGCTGAACTAAAGAGTCTCCAACAAAAAGGACATCCGGTTCCTTATCTTTGCTGTCAGATACAAAGCGGTTGTGCTGCGAAGTTAGTAAAAAAAAGATATAGAACAAACTATAATAATAATAATAATAAATAATCCCTTGACTGCAATCCAAACATCCAATCAATGACTGACACTACAGAGTATGCAAGGATGCACAAATGTTGGCTTTTAACAAATGTGCAACCAACCACACGACAGTTGATTTCAGGCATACCCACCAAAGACATCCATATGTTATCTCCTTGTGTGTCCGGACACGGAGTGGGTGTGGCAGCGGGGTTAGAGTCTCCGGAGCTCATTATTTTTTTCTGTTTTTAAAATGTCAAAGAGGTAAACAACGTGTGAGTCTATGTGCACAACTTGGAGGGACAACACAGTAACTTCCTAACGTTACCAAATTGTACAGGACAAAAATTGGGAAGGACGTGTTTTGCTCAGATCAGACAATAATAGTTCAGTGGGGTCATGTCAGCTGCTAAACCTAACCTTAGCTATATCGTCCGGAGCAGCAGAGCTAGGTAAGCTAATACATAGGGTGGTTTTATCTGAATAAATAAAAAATGTGCGTCATAACAAACCTGAAGACTTCAAAATATTTACACCCGAAATAATAGCTAGCTAGTAACAAAAGGCTACTTCTGTTCCTGAAAACGTTATTCACTCCCTGTAGAATGTACCATTGTCGAGTTCTGTGGGTCCGTGGACATTTCCATTTCCAATTGTTTGGGACTTCTTTCAGTAAATTATATCCGTATTAGATCATTTAATGGTATTGCTCAATATTAATTGTACTATCACATGAAATAATGAGAATCGATGCAATATACAGCGACGATGATTCAAATAAATTATAGTTACATACATCCTCCATCGTGACAATGGAATCACCCGAATTTTGGTGTTCACGAGAGTTCTAGCTGCAAAGAAATCATCTGCAGAAAGATGTTGCCGAGCAACAACACTTTGCATTTCTTCTTTGCCCACATCTTTAGGTAAGCTATCAGGTAACGTTTAGATAAGTATTACCATGTATCAGCTAACTCTAATCTAGCTAATTGATTTTGAACTGAACCCACTGATACAGATACAATTAAAATACATATAATAGTGTTAACAACAGCAGCGTAGTTCTGTGTCTAGGGGTTAAACTTGAAACTTCTTGTCAATCATAATTTAACTAAGTTAGCTTGCTACCTTATTGGTTAGCGCAGTTAAGGGTTATGTTACGTTAATTTACTACACGTGTTCGATGTAGCTAATGTTAGCTACAAAAAAAGTCAAGCAAAAAGGTGGGTCAAAAGTTATGTAGTTTATTTAAATGGAGCGGAGTCAATGTATGTTCCTCTGCTCTGCTCCTTTAGGAAGCAGCCAACTTCATGACACGATGAGCCGTCCACATGGCAGAGCCTTGTCAGACAAGCAAAATGTTCTGCACCTTTTTAGCAAGCACCTCAAGTGTAGAGGGAAAAAATGTAGCCCAATTAGCAGATCCACTCCTAACTGCAAGTGTTCAAAGTATGATGATGGCACAGATGAACGGCACCAGCAGAAGCACAAGGTAAAACGTCTGAAAACAAGAAAAGAGAGGAGTCAAGTACGTGGTAGTGGGGTAGAGTCTTCAAAGAGCACATCTCAACACCACCTCAATCACCAAACCTGTAAAGAAAAGGACCTCATCAGTGTGTGCTGTCAAAATAAGTCTTACTCTCGGCCTCGTCCACGAAAAGAAGCACCTTTTGTTCGGGTATTTGCTGTTGCACGGGAGCCCAGCATCATCACAGACAGCCGCCTAACCGGGCACCATGGCCTTTTCAATCATGAGATCAAGTCCATTGACATTGAACGCTTGCTAAGTGAGCAAAGGAAGTTGGAAAAGTTTGGGCGGTTAGGTAAAGTGAAAAATAACACCTCAGCACCTTCCTTCCCTCGCCTCCCAACATCTTGCATCCCTTCATCTCCAAGCCTTTGCTGTGAAGAAGGCAGCGTTGTTGTTCCTGATAATACCGAGAAGACTCCAGTCTTTAAGGTGCAAAGTAAGGTACACCAAGTTAGAGGCAGTGCAATTGCCCCAGAGGTTGTTCAAGTGGAGGAGGAGACTGAGAACTCAGCTAGCCAGGGACCAGGTGTTACACCAGGACAGAGACAGATGGATGAACATGACCTTTTATCAGATAATGAAGTGATTTTATTATCTGCTGACAGTCCTTCATTTTCTTTGCCAACTACTAACAAGATGGCCTGCCTTGAGATGCCTGAAACAGACAGAGAATCGACAGTGCCCCCTAGTGGAGAGAGGGAAAATGTAAGGCAACAGAAAAAGAGTGATAAGGTCAAGTTCAGCGACATCGCTTTGGCGCACACCCCTAAGAACCGTGGACGTTCACAGCTTAGGACACAACCATCCAGTAGTCACAGCTCCAACCAGCCCCGTCCCTGCAGCTCACCCTTGGTTGGATCCAGTAGAAATTCCAACATTCAGACAACAAGTTCAGCTTGTGTCAGTGCAGTGGCAGCACGCTTGTGCAACTCTCTAGAGCTGCCGTTGTTACGCAACAGGCGCCTGGTTGCAGAGAGCCGGGAAGTGCTGCTGCAAGCCCTGCGGGAGAGACATGGCCCCCAGCTCCAAGAGAACATCCTAAAGGCGCAGCGACGCCTCAGCTTTGGAACAGGCCTCACCAAAGCTTTTGTGCAAACTGATGGGGTTAGGCCTTCAGGTACTATATGAGACTATACTGCAATCATTGCTGTCACAGCCGCTAATACTAAAATGCTAATCTTTTTATAATGACTCAAAATAGATTTAGGATGTATTAGTAACAGTTTTCCTGTTTTGCAGGGGTAAACAAACACAAGCATAACTAAGGAGAAAACACGTATAATATTGAGTTATATTTTCCGCCGTTGTGTTTTTATGTTAGCAGATTCATTCACTGCAGACATTACAAAAAGCAATGAGATGCAGAATCGAGCGTCTGTCAAAAGGCGACGGAAGCAGTCATGTCCAAACAGGGTGTCACCGCCACAAATGTTAAGTGAGCCGCAGCAGAACGTTGAAATGGTAAGGAAATCAGATTTACTCTGTGATTGATTAGTTATACCGTGCCAAAGCTTAGTGTTTGCACAACCCCAAAAATGTGTGGTTCTTTATGCCAGAACTTTGAATTTGAAACAAAACTATGACTGTAATGCACAGCATATTATATACATTAGTCCTCCCATTTTAGAAAAAATGATTCACTTAACTTTTGCTTTGGTGTGGTAACAACATGTAACACATTTCAGAGTATTATTAGCTCTGCTGATCTGATTAATACAATTTTCAAATGAAAAGTAAAAACATTCTGAATATTCGGCAGTTCTAAGACTCAGGATGTGACATTACTCAGTGAACACATATTGTGGTGGAACAATATTTTCACATCCACATTGTAACGGTGTTTTCATCCCACAGTCTCTTTGTTTTAGTTTAAGGTTGCTAATAATGCTGTCAATGCACTTTTGATATGCAGTAGGCTCAATTTCCCTCTGATGACTTAAAGTTAATTATTATGAAAGTCATTTATTTGATCTCTTTAAGGCTGCATGGACAGAAAGCGCCACTGTCAAAGATGCCGGTGATCTTTTCGGTGAGTCGGTGAGTCCTCCGTCCTCCCATCCGTTCTGCATGGACTTGCAGCCTTCAGAGTCCATATCACATGGTCAAATGTGTTTCCTCCCTCCCGCCTCACACTGGAGTGCTCAAGCCTCTCTGACCCAGCCCTGGGATAATGGGTTCAATAGGGGGACAGGAGGGAGCACAGACAGGGGGGACAGTTGGTTTGAAAACTGGAGATATGACCCCGATCTGAGCTTTTTGAACCAGACAGGATCAACGAGAGAAAGAAGTGTAGGGAGAAGCAGGCAGCCTTTCCTGCAATTCCCTGCAGGACCAGAAGATGGACACCTAAGAGAAAACGGGAACTTATCACAGCAGAAACATCCATTCGAACTTGAACCACGGCAATTTGGTTATTTTCCCTCCTCTTCCTCTGCTCCTCCTCAACTGCACCAAAGCAGACATCAGCTCCACCCGTTCTACCGTTATACCCATGCACCAGCTAGCCCTGTCCTCCAATCCCACTACACGGACATGGCACATTACCCACCATCTCACGTGTTGGAGAGAGGCCTTTCACCTCCCCTGCCCCCCCGGCTTACCTTCCCAAGTCCTGAGCGCTGGTCCTTCCCTCGAATGAGACTCTACTGAGATTGATGCTGCAAGTACTCTGCCTCATCTGAAGCTATCAGAGAGGCATGTATCTGCTCGCTACATGGGTTATCCTGCTTTCTTTCAATGAACGGTCTCTGGGTGCAGTTCCTTAAACTGTGATTTTACAAGTCATTATGATTTGTTATTCATTTTATTCTAATCTGACTTGAATTTGTCATGGCGTCACAAGCTATAAAAAGCATACATCCTGGCAAAGAGTACAAAATGATGCACCGGTTTCGCCTCCTCATATCTCGAACAGAAGACTGCATGAAGTGTAGATTTCTGTGGTCGAAAAAAGCAGCAGCAGATCAATCACCGATAATAGTGACAGTTTACATACCCTATGTGTACGTGCAGAACCCTCTATTTTTGTGCCACCAAAACGTCTTATTTCTTCTTCTTTTTTTTCTTGAAATGATTTAATCAGTCATAATAAGCTTAGCTGTGTACAGTAGTTTAATACATCAAAGACATAATAAACTATTATTTGACATGTCTTTTTCAACATGTTGTTTTTCAAGCTGTCTTGCAACACAGGCTACGATAGTCTGGGCTAGTAAACCACATTCATTACCTTCTTATCCTATGAAGACATTTCTTTTTAAATAGCTAATTAGTAAGCTCAAGGTTACAGTACATGTCCTACATTTCTTTTATCAAATAATATTGTTCATTGTTGATTGGTGTCTGATTAACAAAATGATCCTCTGACCCTATATCTGCAACAATGTGGTTATCCAGACTCTCATTATCCTCGACTTCCTGCAGTCTCCCGCTCCTTAGGGCCCTCTTCAGCTGGTCCCAGAACAGGTTCTGGGCCTGGACTGGGTCAGAACAATCTGTGCCTGGCCACTGCAGATAGGTTTTTTTCAGCATGACCTTCCTCATGCGGTGGTAGGCAGACAGCTCCCTCTCTGGTATGGGCTCCAGAAAAACCAACAGGAGGACGTCTCTGAGTTCGTGGAACAGTCTGTAGCTGGCCAATTGGATTTCCATAGAACACCACTCACTGCGTAGAAAACTTCTGCTGACCACACAGATGGTCTTCCGGCTACCGTACACTGCAGAAACGATGTTATCCACAACGGCACGGCCAAGCTCAAAGTCCCTGTGATGCAGGCAGAGTTTGAAAGCGGAGCCATTTCCTTCCAAATTAGGCAGAAGTTGGTCCAATACCCAGTGCTCATCAGAGGAGTTATAGGAAATGAATGCATCGTATTTGCAATTTTCCTCCTCTTCTCTCAATCTGCGCCAGTGTTCGCCAAACCATGAGCGGAACACATAGTAGCTGTACTTCATTTTCCAGTAAAGCATGACATAAAGGACAGGAGAAACTGAGAATAGAAAAACCACAAGACTTGTGGTGATGAAAAGATACTCTCCTAGGTCTACATAACAAACGTTGGTGTCAAAGTTGTGAAACATGTGATTCGGAAGGTTAGGGCATTTTAGATTGTACATGTAAACTATCTGAACTCTGTTGTTTTTCAGGGTCCAGTTTTGCAGTTCACTGTTGAGACAGGTACAGCTTAGAGGAGTGTTGCGTATGTCTAGGTAGCGCAGACTTGGGAGCGCCTCTAACACATTAACATCAATTTTTTCCATTACGTTTCGATTTAGTTGCAAAGTGCGTAGTTTTGTAAGGTTTCCAAAAACCTCTTCAGAGAGGTTCTGAATACCCATGTTTTCTGCAATCAGCTTAGTCAAATTACACAGATTTTTAAAGACACCTGGCTGCAGCTGGACAACCCCAGTAGCAGAGTTGTCTAACGTTAGAAATTGCAAGTTGGTCAGATCATCAAAAGCGTCTGCTGCAAGATGTGTTATGTGGTTGTTAGTTATGTAAAGTGATTTGAGTGAGCTCAGACCACGAAAAAATGCTCTAGGTAAAAGTGTGATGCCATAAGGCATTTGTCCATCTAGTTTGAGATCATAAACTTTGCTGAGATTTATAAATGGAGAGTTGGGTACTTCAGAGAGGAAACGAATTTGATTTCTCTGCAGATCAAGCACTTGGAGCGTGTCTTGGAACACACTGAACTTTATACTGTTAATCTGTTTCAGGTTGTTGCCATCTAGGTAGAGTTTAGAGACACTTGTCAGCCCATCAAAGGCAGCTGGCTGAAATTGAGTGATTTTGTTTCCCCCAAGGTCCAAAGTTTCCAAATGATGGAGATTTTTGAATGTAGAATTGAAAATGACTGAGATCCGATTGTTGCGTAGGTTCAATGTTTGCAGTTTATGGAGATCTTCAAAGCTGTCACTGAACAAATCTGTTAAGAGATTATTGTCTAAACGTAGAGTCACAAGATTAAAGAGCCCTTTGAGAGCCTTACGGTCAAGGTAAGCAATTGTGTTTATGTTAAGCTTAAGGGTTGTAATATTTGGTGTTTGATGAAACGCAAAACGATAAACTGAAATAATGCGATTATAACGGAAGCTCATTACTTTGATATTTGGAAAAACAAGTTTACTTTTTTCACAGGAGTTAATGGAAGTGAGAAGGTTATGCTCAATACTGAAGTTTTGTAAAGATGTCTGCCCCCTGATAAAGGAAAGACAGCTTATGTTCTTAAGACGGTTGTAGGAGAGATCCAAGGAGCCTTTTATAAGCGGACAGTTTGGCAGTGTATCATGACTTTTCAAAGATACGATCTTGTTGCTTGCAAGTCTCAACTTCTGTGTGGATTTGACCTTACTCCTTAACAGTTGACAAAATTGCTTGAGCTTGTTTTCGTCGTTCAAGCCCATGTCCGAGAAGTCTACATGACTTGCTCTAACGTTACTTAAATTCAGTAGCGCTGGTACTGTTACATTTGTTGAACGCAAACACATATAGTTAACATTTCTCAAGTCAACATTTTGAAAATCCATTGAAGGGAGATGTGTATTATATGATAGATCTAAAAGGATGATTTGACTGAGAAACCAGGTCTCGCAACCCAGTGTGGCAAGATTGTTTCTACAAAGATACAGAGTGGTTAGAGACTTTGGTAGACTTGTGGTATTGGAGTGCTTAATCGATGTTAAATTATTATAACAAAGATCGAGTTTTGTTAAGCTTTTTAGGTTAGTGACAGCTTTAGCTATCCCAGTAAAGTTACTCAGATTGTTTTGCCGTAATATCAGAGTGATCAACTTTGAGGCTTTGGAGAATATGTCTTCAGGGAGCATCTTCAA
Organism: Aplochiton taeniatus; assembly: GCA_017639675.1. Lineage (NCBI taxonomy): Eukaryota > Metazoa > Chordata > Actinopteri > Galaxiiformes > Galaxiidae > Aplochiton > Aplochiton taeniatus. The sequence goes on from CM030178.1 coordinate 4,839,430, forward strand.
TTTGTTCTTGGCTAATGAGAGGTACGTGAGATTGTGGAGGTCATCAAACAGGGGCGGCTTGAGTTCTTGAATGTAGTTACAGGATAGGTTTAGGCTCTTAAGATTTAGCAATTTTTGAAAAGCTAGTTTGTCTATCTCTACCAAATGGTTTTGGTCTATATTAAGTTGTTCCAAGTTTCGAAGATGGTCAAAACTTTTTGTGGGTATATATTTTACAGGATTTATAGAGATTGTGAGATTGATGGCGGAGGTTGGCAAGTCTCCTATGATTTCAGACAAGTTGGATGGCTGCCGCCGAGTGCAACCAAATGATTTGCGGATTCTGTTTGAATCTTGGTGTTCAATGCAATTTTTGTAGCTATAGCCACTTATGACATTGACAATACTTAGAACAAGTGCAACAGAAATCAACACACTTGACATAGTTAATTTAGAAAGTGGTCAATCGGTTATTCCGCAAAGTTTTGGTTTCAAGATTGAGAGCAATGCAGCTTTATGGTTGTTCGGTTGTTTAGTTTGCTTTGCTGTGGTAGCTGAAAGACAAATGGAAAATCAATAGTTAGTGTCTTTCTCAGTTAGGATTACTTCACATCCTTTTATGTACATACTGTATATGGCCAGAGGTTGATGATAGTAAAAAATAGCTGAATGACTACAGTGCCATTTAATAATAGAAAAGTTCCCCGACATAAAAACACATAACACTATAAGTAATGTGGATTTATTCTCCATATGGCTGCTGTGGCATGTTTCAGATCCTTCTTTTATCAGATAGGGTAACTTTCTATGTCCTATGAATGTTTTTTCAACTCTGTGTAACACAATATATAATATGTAAAACATACTTTGGTATGTTAGTCTAGAAAGTTATTAAAGAGGGTGTGGAACTACTTTCACCCCCTGCAGTTACATTTTTCATTCCCAAACCATTTTTTTTCCTTATAGTTTTATTTAAAAACTTGTATAATCACAATAGGATGTAGCAACCACCATATATTAAAAAGGTGAGGTGTTGGCAGCTTCCTCGTTCTACGGAAATGCTTTTCAAAGATAAACTGAAGACTTTGTTCATTCAAAAACGATTTCCCCACGTTAACACTTCGTATAAATTGTTAACTCAAACGTCCAATAAAGTCTATTTTAAGTCATGATTTTAAGCAAAATGTAAGTGCCACATTTTTTTTTGCCACAACTGTACCATGTTCAAACTCCTCAAGTACTTAGAATTTTTGATAATGCACTTATTTTATAGTTGTCAATGCAAATACTTTATAGGACTATACAATTCAATCAAATGTTAAACATAAAATCTTGTCATCTTCCCTTACCTGTTAAGCAAACTGTCCATTTTCAATGCAGTTTCTCAGAAACAAAACTTGTTGCTTCTCTCTTTGTTGCTAACACAAAACGACTTCAGTGGAAAGCAGAAGATCGTTTGAAAAGGAATGCGCTTTTCCGGTATATTATACTGCCAAAATAGTCACGAGACCAAAATGTGGGTATGAAAACAGAGGTTTATGCAAACATTTTTATTGACCATTCATCACGTGCACATTATATACAACGTACAACCCACCTAAAATAAAATATTATTTAATAGCAGTGCACTGTATCCAATTAAGTAATGTCTAAAAAGCCAGCATGCCTTTAAATAATAGCTGTGCAGCGTTACTAACGAGTTGAAGGCAAAAGTCTTGACTGCAACAAAATGTAAGTCTGTATCATTTTACTTATTTTACTAATATTCATTCAAGTTAAATGTACATTTCTTGTTACATCTGTACAAGACATGTACACCTGTACATTTTGAACGGCTGAGTTTCTTTTAGAGAAAGACAACAAAGATACGTTTTCTCTTGTCCACACATATCCCAACAATCAGTGTTGGTTTTTGACTGCATAAAAAATGCAAATAGAGTGTGCATGTATGAAACACTAACATGCTTGGACATCACTGGCATGTTGAAGGCTCTGTTCCGTGCCAGAGAGTGAACACTTGGATTAGTGAACGTGCGACAATCAACCTCTCATCTTTTGCTCACGGGCCATCTGACACAGACCACAAAGAGGCAAGCAGGACATGACCACCCAATCGTCGCAAATGGAGCCCTATAAAGAGAGTTGTATACAGGAAGGATGGTTAATGGTGACTCCAGAAGCTTGTGAAAACATATGAAAGTAGGAAACTCGGTTTTAGGGGGCCTCGGTCATCTATTCCAGCATAGTGTGTAGTTTGTGATTTTGAAATCTAACGCTGATGAGCGACTTAGTTTTGTTTTTGGGGGTGGGCCTTATACACCACCACCCCACCCCACCCCACCCTTAATACAAATGAACCGGCACTGCCCACTTACGCCAACACGGTATCTGCTGCGAATGCTGGTCCGCAGGGCGATCATGGCTCCAGGTAGGAAGGGCAAGCAGCAGCTGTCACCATGGTCTTGAGACACCTTACAGGCTAGGATACAAGGGATGAACGTCGCACAAAGACCTGAGGCAGAGAGAAAAAAACAACCAGAATTTGGGGGTTTTGATGTTCAAATGCGTCAATGACTTTGCCAGGCGGACCCCCGTACCACACATAGAGTCACATACATATGCCGCAATCTTCACAGCAGTCACACAGATTGGAACTCCAGTCGGCCGTGTTAGAGGAGATTGTGTAGCTGGTAACGGTGACTTGAGGCTGTGAGCTGATTACTTCTGTCTGGTAGGACATGGCAATAAGACTGTGAAGATAACATGGGGGAAATACATGCAGGCAAAGTACGGTAAAGGCATCGGCTTCTTTTAACATTCAATACATATTTCGTGTTAATTAAACTAATAACACTTTGATTTATATTTGTATTTCGTTCCTGCCACTATCAAATTTATTCAGCATGGTTTTCTTACCTTGTGATTAATCCTTGTGGCTATTCAGTAGTGTAACTCACAGAACAAGTGCACAGATGGGACAACAAGTGGCCCTATTATACCCGGTGTGACATCATCATAACTGTGGTCTGCGGTTACTATGACAATATGGTTTTGTGGACAACCACAACCTCCACCTGCCCTTTTGGCCCTTAAAAAAACTGTAAAAGCAAATTAAGTGTTTGGTTTTGGGGCGTAGAGGCCTTTCATGAGTGTGTACACCTTCAGCAGTGTGATTCCTTATCAGTGTGGCATAGGAACTAAATGGAAATACTGTGAACATTTCAGCCACACATGAAATGGGCCTTTCCTTTGTAACAGATGTGGTGTGCATGCATTGTAGGTTTAGGTATAATCATAGGTGTGTGTGTGTGTACATGCGTTAAATGCATTTGTTCTATTTGTGGTTAGGAAGCCAGTGCATGTTGTGTGCAGGCATGTATAAATCATGTTGCTAAGAACTGAGATTAGTGTTTTAATGTTTACATAGCCATATTAGGCTTGGCTCAACTAATATCAGAATTACAAACGGGTACATGCAGGTACAGCTGCTTCTCAGTCGTTGCACTGTTTCAACTTTCGCCATGTTAAGAATATAACTATGTTGTGACTGCACAATCTATAGAATATAACAGAGCAAGTTCTCCTTTATAGTGTAGAGTTTTGTGTGACTCCTATTGACACATACGGTCCTTTCGAACCGATTTTTTTCGGAACTGATTTTTATCTTTATATGCAGTGTACTTTCTGTTTTCGATCGATAACACAATACTCTCCATTTACGCACATAACCCTTTCATAGGCCTACGGGGCAAACATTCCACAAATTTGAAACGGCCGATCAAATGTCACAATGTGAGTGCATTGTGCATTTGCTTTTCAAGGTGTGTGGCTTCCCTTTATCTAATGTTGTTGTCTCTCATTTTAACCATATAGGTGATGTAGACATACATTATTGTCCCACAGTCAGGGTGCTCTTTTGCTGTACTACACCTAGCCTATATGAATGGGAAGATTAGTAATGATTGGTGTAGTCAGTTCCTTTGAGAACCTAACAAAGCAGCAGCTATCAGGAGACTTAACGCTTTCTTGCTCCTTATGTGTGGGAACCGTGGAGCATGTTGTATCCAATCAGTTATGGACTCCCCTTACACACCCACCCTTCTTCGAAAAACTATTCCATCATTGCCACGCATACTAAGTTCAAAGAATAACAAGCCATACCAACTGGTGAAAATATTGTAATCGTTGATAAATAAATTATTATGATTCTTTGAGACAAATCTCTTTTACAATTTAGACGTCGAAAATCAAACATATCGACACTAACTGTTTCACATATTCACAACAGTTGTATTGACACAAACAGGGAAGAAAAGACGCGTTCAATGAACTTAATTAAACTATTAAAGATAATGTGTTAATAAAATTGGCCGTCTTACAATTGGTCAAAAACTAAGCATAGCATGAATACAAATCCCTACACATTCTTCAAGGGAAAGAAAGCATTCTCATACGTTTTAACTTAATTTCAGCCCTTAAGAATGAACCTATCGCAAGCAAAGTAGGGATGATTTCAATTTCCCCTTACAGTCTCTCTTTTCCAGTCACAGACACTTGGTGTCTATAACAACCCAATTTCCCTTTGGTAGTCATTTTTAGTAGAAGAGCTACAGCTGAATTGTCATAGATTAGGCACAGATTCAGTTCCTGAAATTGTAGCTTCTCCTTTACGGTTGTGCCCAGTCTGTCCAGCTCTGGCAGACGGAGCAGAAGTGTGTACAGCATAACCTATGTCCTCAGTTTAAGATTGTTCAGGTTCTCGACTTTTTTGTTGTTCACTATGGATCCTGCCAATCCAACCACAGAAGATTATTGGGTGAGTATCTTTTCATGGTCATGTTCATCTTATTATTATTATTTATAATAATAATAATTATTGTAGTATAATTTATTATATCCAGTGTTTCTGTGAAAAAAATCCCTGCATGACTTCTAGTTAAAGTTAACATTCATTTGGCGTGCTCACTGTTCTCACATGCCCTGGATTATGGTTAACATCGAACAAAGACAACAATGCTCACAGGATATCAGAAATATGCACAGTTAAGACTAGGGTTATTCATCCTTTACACAAATTAAAATGTTAAATGCATGCACCTGGACCACCACTAGAAACGGCCCTGTGGCCAACTACAAATGCATGGTGAAGTAATGTAGAGTAAAGACAAATACACTGTCATTCTGTAGGTCACTAATGTGCAGAGTAGCTCTTTATGATCAGCTAAATAAACTTCTTTTTTCTGAATATTACTCCCATATTTCTACAGCACATGTTATATGACTATGAGTCCCAGACCACAGACATAACCCCTGAAGGGCAAAGCACCCCCTGCGAGGAGGAGGACGTCATGAGCTTCACGCGCAGTTACTCCCCTATCATCTACATCCTGGTCTTCCTGCTGGCTCTTGTGGGCAATGTCCTGGTGCTGTGTGTGGTCCGACGCTACCGCACCTCCAGCAGTGGCTCATGCTCCTTCTCTCTGACCGACACCTTCCTCCTCCACCTGGCCATTTCTGACCTCTTGCTGGCCTTCACGCTCCCCCTGTTCGCCGTCCAGTGGGCGCAGGGCTGGGCGTTCGGAGAGGCCGCCTGCAAAATCTCCGGCGCCCTCTTCTCCCTCAACCGCTACAGTGGCATCCTGTTTCTGGCCTGCATCAGCTTCGACCGCTACCTGGCCATTGTCCACGCCATCAGCTCCGGCTGGAAGCGCAATACGTGCCACGCCCAGATAGCCTGCGCCGTCATCTGGACGGTTTGCCTGGGGCTGAGCGGCGTGGACATCGCCTTCAGGCAGGTGCATGACGAGGTGTGCCAGGTGTGGTTCACAGAGAGCTCCATGCAGTGGAAGGTGGGGTTGCAGCTGGTCAACTGGGTGCTTGGCTTTGGGCTCCCCCTGCTCGTCATGCTGTACTGCTACATCCGCATCTTCAGGTCACTGTGCAATGCCTCGAGGCGTCAGAAGCGCAAGTCCCTCCGCCTCATCGTCTCGCTGGTGTCTGTTTTTGTGCTGTGCTGGGCGCCTTACAATAGTTTTCAACTGGTTGACAGCCTGCAGAAGCTACACTTGATCAACGGGAGCTGCTCGTTTGGTCGTGCTATGGACATAGGAACCCTGGTGGCGGAGAGTGTGGGGCTGTTGCACTGCGCTCTAAATCCACTGCTGTATGGCTTTGTTGGGGTGAAGTTTAGGAGAGAGCTGGCCAAGATGTGTAAGGAGCTTCTTGGACAGAGAGGGTGTTTGGGCATGGAGGGATGGGGACAGAGGAAAAGCAGGAGACATGCCAGCTCCTTCAGCTCAGTAGAGAGTGAAAACACTTCCCACTTTTCTGTCATGGTGTGAACTCGAGAATGGAGAGAGAAAGAAAGAGAGAGATAGAGGGGGGCGGGGGGGCTTAAAAGAGGGAAGCTAAGGGAGTAATGAAAGGTTGGATATTTTGATATGTGTAAACTGAGAATTACTAAAACGTTTGAGCACGGATTGACCAGCCCCTTCGTTGCGATTAGCTAGATTGGTAGATCTTACCGTACCATAAATTGCAAACTATGGTGCTTGTGGGCTTTGGAATTTATTTTATGAATAAAGTAAAGTTTCGTTTTTTTGGACATTGCATTGTCCTTTTGCTTTAAATATCAGCATGAGCGTGGCCAAGTTTGTGCAATTCTTAGTTATTGACTTTCATTTCAACTTTAATATCTGTAAATGTTGCAAAACATCTTTCAACACACACTTGTTCAGCATTTCTTTGTGGTTCTTCTGGATTTTTTACACTTGTCTATGTTTCTGCATTTTGAACATAGACAAGGATTTGTTTTTCTTTCTAAAGTGAAATTTCACACTGTCAAAGTCTAGTTGCTTGATGGCATTGTAAGGAAAGCCCATATATGAACAATAAAAACAGGTTTACACCATTTTTCTACAATGCAGTATTTTCAGAGTTTGTCTGGACAAGAGTTCTCAGTTGTAGCCTCACAATAATTCAGTCATATATTTGTATGGAAGTGTTTTAAGGCATTATAAAGATGTTTATAACTGTGGAACACAATGCTTTATACAATTTATCATTCTGGATTTTGTTCAATAATTCAATAAACTGCATGGAAACACCCAAGTCCCAAATTGATTGTGCTCAGTTTGAGAGCCTACTAAATAGTTTGGAACTGGCAGACTATCTACAGAAATTGACTCTAGCTATATTAAAGACAGGGTTGTCTGATAAAATTAATGTGCTCGACTATATTCCAAAAAACGGTCTCTACTAAGTATGTTAGCCAGCTCTGACAATACATTATTGCCATCTTGTGGCCATATGGTAAAGAACCATTTGCCTTCGGTTTTTTGTTTGCCCAGCCTGCCGTAGCCAAGCTATCTGGATGCTTTGTTTTCGCGTCTAAGGTCAACTGTAATAATAAACGAATTACAATTTGAATAAACAAAATTATATTAGTAAAGAACTTCATAATAGAATATATAAACTCTTTATTAACTTGGGGCGCAATATATACTGCAAACTATTGATACACTTAAACAAACTTTCGATTTAGTAACATCATGTACTGTGCTCGTCGCTCCTCCCCCACAAAAAAACGCTCTCGGCTCATTTCAATGTCTAGCTTTATACTCGTTCTCGTTGTCATGTACCTTTACTGCAAATAAACACGCGGCAAGGCGGGGCAAACGAGTTGGATGAGTGTTCGACAGCTGCATTCTCCAAAATTCGAGGTCCCCTGAGCACGAAACTATTCGCGATTCTTAAGAGAAATAGAGACATTCTTTTCTATTGTGAAGGAAAAAAATGATACGGCAATAGTCCTCCCTATGTCTTCTTCGTGCACTCTAGGCGGCAGGTAGGTTTTGTTTCGCTCCCACCGGGGATAATATACACTGAAAGTTCCTCCCCGAGTGTATTTATAGTGTCAGCAAGACAGAACACATAACACTCTTTCCCTTCTGCAGACTGGACTGTAAAGCTTGGAGACCATTATGGTAAGTAAACGTCAAACAATAATTCATTCCAACCATCTTAGCCACACTTTAAAGGTTTTCTTCTGACCGTTAAAACTTTCTGTGTGTGTCTGTCTACGTGTGTGACAATGTGGGTTAATTCAGATGTCCTCCACCACTTAAAAGTATGTTTCTTTGGAGTTATTCTGCTTACCAAAATACTATTAAAGAGAATAAGAGTAAAAGATAAGATAACATTTGTGAGCCATGTTCAGACGTTTGTTTCCATTTTGTCACCTCTGTATTGTACTTTCCGGGTTGAGCCTTGCTAATTCCAGAGTTGCTTCATCTGATGACATGTACACCATGTGAGCTGAGTGTATGAAAACATTCTGAAGCCTTTTGTCAGGGGAGATTTTCCAGGGGGAGACATCTGCTGTCAGTGTTAGAGCTGAAACACCAAAGAATAGACCATTAGACAGGTCTTTTTTAGGTGTGACTTAGAAACAAACATATGAACTTTGGTGCTTTGAAAATTAAATTGACTGTTTGGTTTCAATCTTCTGTTTAAATCGATCGCTAACTCTTCTTCTATAGACCAGCATGGAGCTAGAGCTGGATCTGGGTGGAATTTTGGCAAAGAAGAACTTCACCTTTGACTATGGTGAGGACTACGTATACAAAGACGATTGCCAAGCTGAGGCTGGTGCTCGTTTGGAAGCAGTGTTCGTCCCGTTGCTTCTGTCCTTAACGCTGGTCCTGGGTCTGCTGGGTAACGGACTGGTCCTCGGGGTTCTGGCCAAGAGGAGGCGGAGCTGGAGTGTGATGGACACCTTCATCCTCCACCTGGGCGTCGTCGACAGCTTGCTGCTGATCACCCTGCCTTTCTGGGCTGTACAGGCCGCTAAGGGATGGAGCTTTGGGACGGCCCTCTGCAAGACCAGCGGAGCTCTGTTCAATGTAGGTACCAGCTTGTGTATCGGAACGGACGGGGAAGGGAATGTTTTCATGTGGGGGTTGCAGATAAGCGGAAGGCTGTATGATCGTTAAGGATAGAGCTGGGGAGGGTCAGGTCCGATGTCATTCAGCAGAGCAGCAGGGTTATTATGGTGTACTAGCAGCATTATTCACTTTTTACTCTTGCATTTTAGACATATATTGGGAAAAAGAGTGGTGGAAACCATGGATATTCCCCCTTATCTGTCTCCTTTTGGCTTATTTTGTTTCTCTTTCTGTTTCCCTCCCCCTCTGACTCTCCAACTGCCTCTCTCTCACGCGCTCTCGCTCTCTCTCTCTCTCTCTCTCTCTCTCTCTCTCTCTCTCTCTCTCTCTCTCTCTCTCTCTCTCTCTCTCTCTCTCTCTCTCTCTCTCTCTCTCTCTCTCAGATTAACTTCTACTGTGGGATTTTCCTGCTGGCTTGTATTAGTCTGGACCGTTACCTCTCCATCGTCCATGCAGGGCAGATGGACTCTCGCAGGAACCCATTCTGGGTTAAGACCATCTGCCTGTCTGTGGGGCTGCTCTCCCTCCTCCTCTCTGTCCCTGACTGGATCTTCCTGCAGGCCGTTAGGGATGAGGGACGTGATAAGACGGAGTGCATCCACAACTACCTTCTCTTCTCCCGGCCGCCGTCTCATTGGCGCCTGGCCTCCCGTATGCTTTACATCACGGTGGGCTTCCTCCTGCCCTCGGCCGTCCTCCTCTTCTGCTACTCCAGCGTTCTGCTGAGGCTGCAGCACGGCTCCCAGGGCCTCCAGAAGCAGAGGGCCGTCAGGGTCATCCTGGTCCTGGTGCTGGGCTTCTTCCTCTGCTGGACGCCCTACAACATCACCCTCATGGTGGACACCTTCAAAAAGAAACCGGGAACGCCCAAGGAACCAGCCGACGGGAACTGTGAGAACACCAGAACCTCCGTGGAGTCCGGTTTGACGGTCACCGCTGCTCTGGGCTGCTTTCACGCCTGCCTGAGGCCCTTGTTCTATCTCGGGCTGTGCGGAAACTTCCGGAAACGCGCGATGGACATGTTGAAGTGTGTGGCCGGCGTTGAAGCGGATTCCCGGCTCTCCCTGTGGGAGTTGAGTGTGGGAGGGAAGGAAGAGGGGTCGTCAACAACCGACGGAGCTCAGGAAAAAGTGTCGCTGCAACAGGTGACAGATGTGGAGCAGGAGCCAGAGCTGGCGAATGGAAAAGGGAAATCAGTCTGTGACTTATTGTAACATGGTATTGTGACACTCTTCACCAACACAGAATTTGATGCAAGGGTCAAATGGTTTTGGGGGTGAGTGGCACTTTTGTCTTAGTCAGAATGAGACACAGAAACTGAGAAACAATCTGGCGCTATATGAGTGAAATCTTCCCACCACTTGCACTTTAAACAGACTCTATGATATTTTGGGGATGTATTATTATTTTTTGATGATTGTCTAATTACGCCTGTTTTCCTTATTAACATGATTCAACCATCCAGTTTTTTTTTTCAACATTCATAATCATTCTGCCTTATTTATTAAGTTGTAAAGCTATTGCATTAGTATCTGTGCACATCAATTCAATGAATGTACAATAATTGAAAATTTGGTCTCGCAGAAAAGAAAACTTTTTTTTTGCAAATAGGCCCATGATTTTCCACTGTTAGTTGCTTCATCAATAATGTTGTGTACTATTATATTGAATTGTCAAAATTAAATGTATTTTGACTGTACTTTGAAGTTTTATTATGTGGCATTCTGCTACTGGTCCTAACACATACTTTCCTATACCACACCACACCAATTTTCCTGCTAATGTACAGCTGTGGGGAAGTCCCATGATTTAAGCCTGCTAGCAAAACTCCAGTTCAGAGATTTCCATCCAGGCTTTGTTTAAGGGCATTTGTTGCAAAATGCTACAAGACTCAAGGCAGACAGGATGAGACAAACACACAATGATGTCATTGATCATGGGACAGATGGGGTAGGGAGGGAGAGAGAGAGAGCAGAGAGGAGAAGATCTCTGGGAGCATGAGTATGAGAACTATCCCCTCCAGTTTGTTTGGCTAAGAGAGACCTTTGGCATGCCCAAATGTGGAAAATGGGAGACAGTCCAACCAAATGAAGATAAGGGGAGAGATAGGGCTGGAAAGTGCTAGAAGAGTATAACATTGCCATTGCCATATAACATTGAGTATAACATTGCCATTGCCACATACCATTGAGTATAACATTGAGTATAACATTGCCATTGCCATATAACATTGAGTATAACATACCTTACCATACAAGTTGAGACATGTGGTCAAACTGGTTGAATGGCTAATTAAAAGCCTATATTGATGTTTTGTACAAAACAATAATGTTCATATGGTTAGAACAAGACATACGTTTTGTTTTAAATTTACCTCGTGAAAGTAATAGTGTACAATTTGTTTCACTATTAAGCGCAAAACCAGTACCAAACACTTTTAAAACCACTTCCTTTCTCCTTCCTCTTTTAAGTGAAATTGTTATTTCCTGTTCCAGCTAAACCCTCATAGCAGGTATTTTCTCCCTGAAGACACATGATACATGTCTCAACAGCCCAGAATATGCAATCTGCTTATATTGAACTCAAACCTTCTAACGCAATTAAATGAGGTTATGCACCTATATATAAATGTAATTTAACACATAGACCTTAAGGCACTCAGAGCCTGTAGTTAATAAATTATTATGCACAGTGGCACAATGGCATTGAAAGAGAAACCAACTGTTAAAGACATGGTCAAAGTGTTAATGTTAGCTCACCTTTCATCACAGTTTTTTTTATTTAGAATTTTTTTTTGCTATGGATTAGCAGCTTGGCTTTCTGCCACAAAAAGATAAGCTGTTTATTCCACATGGATACATAGACAAACATAAGGATGTTTCACTCTTTTTTGTGACTGACTAGCCAATTACTAGCCAAGAGATGTAGAGTAGCATGAAAAACATCTTTATTTTAAGATAAGGCACATAATAACATATTAGCAAAAACAAAAAGTGAAAAGCTGCCTAATAATCTTGTCAAAAGTACAGTTGATTATTTCTTAATATTGAAAAATGTAACCCACTTTTCCTGCTAATAAGAAGACATTAAAGTTTGCATAGCATCTGTCAGCTGTTGGCATGAAAACTTAACACACTAATCTTAACACACAAATTTCTTGCCTCACACATTTGACCTCAAGCCCAAAACTTCTCCTTATCAAGGTCAAGTCAATAATCTACCAGCTCACTAGCAAAACACAATTAAGCTAGAAAATATGTTGATGCACTATAGTGCAGACTTTTCCCCCCAAAATTTCTGAAGATTTTTCATATATGAGAACTTGTTTATCAATGGTTATCAATGAATTTGCCTTTAATATGGAATTTGTTTAAAAGACGATTTCAATCATGTCTCTCTTTGTCTTTCTCTCGCTCCCTACATTTTTTTCTCTTCTATTCTACCTTATAGTCAGACAGTCTCCAAGCCCCTTTTATACTTTACTCCTCGGATGGATCAGATGGCAGTGGAGTTGGAGGTGTCTGCAGACTCTGACCAGATGGAGCTCCTCCTGCTGTTCCCTGTTGCCGGGAAACGGGCGCTTCCCATCAGCTTGCAGCCCAGAGAATTCACGATATCCAGTAGCTGCTTCCGAAACTTCACCCCCACAAAGGCATAGAGCACAGGGTTGAGGCTGCTGTGGAGGTAGCCCAGAGAAGAGGTGGCGATCACAGACATCTGAAGTGATGTCCTGCTGTCGCAGGACTCTTCCACGGTTCTGTTGTTTTGAAGCATTTCCACCATGAGGGTGACGTTGTAGGGCGTCCAGCAGAGGAAGAAGCCCAGCACCAGGGCCAGGATGACCCTGACGGCCCTCTGCTTCTGGAGGCCCTGGGACCCGTGCTGCAGCCTCAGCAGAATGCTGGAGTAGCAGAAGAGGAGGACGGCCGAGGGCAGGAGGAAGCCCACCGTGATGTAAATCAGACGGGAGGCCAGGCGCCAATCAGACGGCGACTGGGAGGAGAGAAGGTAGTTGTGGATGCACTCCGTCTTATCACGTCTATCATCCCAAACGGCCTGCAGGAAGATCCAGTCGGGGACAGAGAGGAGGAGGGAGAGCAGCCACACAGACAGGCAGCTTGCCTGAACCCAGTAGGGGTTCCTGCGAGAGTACATCTGCACTGCGTGGACAATGGAGAGGTAACGGTCCAGACTAATACAAGCCAGCAGGAAAATCCCACAGTAGAAGTTAATCTGAGAGAGAGAGAGAGAGAGAGAGAGAGAGAGAGAGAGAGAGAGAGAGAGAGAGAGAGAGAGAGCGAGAGGAGATATGTTGTTTAAATGTAGATATAGATTAAATGTTTATTCAAATTATTATTCAAAGTATGCCTTAGCCAAATAGAGAGTGGCCTATTTTCCACTGTATGTATCAAAATATTCGTTCATATCAGGTTTTTCAGCCTACAGGTGTAAACCAGACTATTAACTCTCTAATAAGTACTTCCAGCCCCCTCGCATATTCTGTTCTTACTGTGAACAGAGCTCCGCTGATCTTGCAGAGGGGCGTCCCAAAGCTCCATCCCTTAGCGGCCTGTACAGCCCAGAAAGGCAGGGTGATCAGCAGCAAGCTGTCGGCCACGGCCAGGTGGAGGATAAAGGTGTCCGTCACACTCCAGCTCCGCCTCCTCTTGGCCAGAACCCCCAGGACCAGTCCGTTACCCAGCAGGCCCAGGACCAGCGCTAGGGAGTACAGGACCGGGATGAAAACCGCCTCGAAATGCATTCCCTTGTTGGGATCGCACGTATTGCCATTCGGGCAACAAGAGTCAACATCCTCATCATAGGTGTGGTTGTCATCGTAGAGGTCTTCACTGAGGTACCCAGGGGACAATTCTATCATTTTACCGGCCAATGAAGAACTCTGTAAACAATAGCAACAAAATGAAATTAATACACAGCTTATAAATGAGAAGCCTTATTTAATCTATTTGATCAACTGTATGTCCAAATAATCTACTGAAAGGAAGATATTTTAGATTTGATATTGCCTCCAGGAGCCACATGATGGCACTGTCCTATTGCCTAACAACGAAGTTTAAAAAATCATAGTAAATCTTTTATTTTTCAAAAAATGGGACGTTTCCTATGAACCAGTGCTTCAAATCATCAATATCTCTATGCAGTTCCAATTAATTTGTTGATTTCAGTAGAGACAACTCTTCAGAAGTAACACCTTAGTTTCTTCAAAAGTGTGCATGCTGCCACTGTGGTCGGTAGTTTTTACAAAAAGTATCACGGCAGGAAAGATGGTTAAGGGTGGGATGGCTTTGTTGCAGAGATTTTAACAGAGAATGAGGCAGTTCTCAGCGCAGCTATAATTGGGCTTTGCTCTGTGTGCAAACCTGTTCTTAATAAACTGTTAATGCAAAGGAAGGGACCATGCAAACACAATAGTCTGAAGGAACCTACACACACCAAAAAACGAACACTTACGTAGACACTCAACAGCAAACTCATCCCTGAAACCACAAAAATGTGTCACATTTTGCGACTGGTGATTTTACCATTTTGAGTAGACACGTGGTATCCAGCTACTATTTCTGGTTTGTGACCATATGTACTACAAACATACTCCTCTTCCCACACTAATTAAATGCACATGTTCCAGGGGTCCCCCCCTACCCTTCCCTCTCTCTTTCTAAAGAATTATGAGAAATATCTGTATGTTTAAACGTGGGCTGCGTTACTTGAAAATATATTTTTGACAGACAAAATAACCTTTGGGTAAAAGCGAGACTAGTACTACTTGTGCTATTAACAAAGGTGAGATTCATTTTGACATTTGTTTCATTTCTGCTACAATATGAAAAAGTCATACTGGTTCATTTTTTTATTTTTTAGTATTGCATGAAAAGGGACCAGCCATGTCCAATCTTCTCTGCTGTAAGAATTTGTGTGACTAATATTGCTAATATTATGATGAATCAAATCATCATAAGTAAAATACTAACCGACCTACCTTCAATGTATCAGATGCACAATTAAGCCTCAATACAAAATACATGTTCAAATAACACTAACACAACTAAAAGGACGTGCTGGAGCAGGAACAAATTACCAATGTATTAGCAAAATAAGATCAATATTCGAATTAAACTCTTGCCTATATTTCTTCAGAAGCCATCTTTTTAAGGAATAGTAAATAAATAAAGATGCTACACAGAAATCACTACATAAAACCTTATCATTTTATTTTATGTAATAACTTAATTATTAATAAGTAAATGCTTGATTATAACCAAATGTATGGAAAGTAAACCAGATATTAATATATTCAAACTTACTAGGTTATCATCCATTGTCCCTTTCAGATCGCATATACTGCCTACCACAAACAAAATGAGGACTCTGTGGACTGCTTCCTATACCTTTTTTGGTTGAGGGGAAGAGAGTTTCTAGAGAGGAAACATATTAAATGTCAGCTCCTGTTTACCTAGCTAGAGATGCAATCTACATATCACTGGTTTGAACAAAATGCGACTTCGATTTTTTTTTTTGTGCAAATGTCTTCCGATTTTTTCTCCTTATCACACTCATATATAAGCATTTACTTAATTTGAACACACATAATTCATATATATAATATAATTAATATATATATACACATGAATTTACCCTATTTATTTTTCAGTTGCTTCTATAAATATGTATTTGCAATGAAGGCAGACAAAAATGGAAAATATTTCACGCATGATAAGGACAATCTGCTAGAATTCTGGTTCATATCATGACTAACAGCAGAAAGTGAGAATGCAAAGTGCTTGCCTGGCTTAATCATGAACACATTTAGTACAAGTTGTATTGCTGTCGTGGTTGAAATTCCTATAATAACATAACCAACACATATATGTTTTTTTAAGGGGGACAAAAACACCATAACTTATATTTAGTACATATTAAATTATGTTTTATGGCTGGAATTGTCACATAGGTTTGCATGTACTATGACAAACAAATACGATACAAAGTCTGTAAATGACAGTCAAGAGATGGAAAAGCGTGGACAGGTGAGTGGCTCACTAAAATAATAATGGCCTAAGACTCTCCCCAATTATTTTATCTATTCGTATTTCAGTGTGAATATAAACCACAGATTCTTTTTCTGTTCAAGAACTGTTATTAAAACAGAAAATAAGATGTTTATCCCCTCTCTATTTTCCTTTTTTTTTTAAACACACACACACACACACACACTTCCACACACAAATAAACTCATCACACATGGCTGCTTTTGGTCCCTTGACTCCTTAAACTTGGTCGTGTTTTTTCACACCTTTGTGCAGCGTCCGGTGTATGTTTGAAACGGTGGGTGCTTGAGGTGAGTAACTGCTGTCTTTGTGGTTGGAACACTTCTTATGACACTTTAAAGGCACAGACTTATCCGCAAAAACAACCTTCCTACAACCTTTCTTTAAAGACACAGCTTTAAAGAAGCTTTAGTGAAAGTTGCATTGAGTTGCCTGATGCTCAACAGAGGCAAATCTGCAAACCTACCATCACTCCAAATACTATACTGCCATAAAGAAGACCTCACCCTTTTCCACAAACAAATCAAATCCTACAAATCAAATGCACACTTAGATGATGTTAGAGAAAGGTGCACCATAACGACTGATGCACTAGCATGTCTGAAGAAATGGTAGGGTTGACCAGTTTCATTACAAAGGAGAAGTGAAACGTCAAACATTTCCACTACCTTTCATTTCTAGTCAGATTCATTAATAGTTACAGTACAAACTTCTCTTATTAGACATGAGTGTTATGTTTGTGATGATATCAAGTTTGTGTTTTTGTCACACCAATTGCCAGCTTAAAGATAATATCACAATATGATAAAGACTATGATGATGCAATATTGTTAAATACACCTTTATATAAATGTGGTTTAGTTTACTTCAGATCTCTTATAAATATATTTATCATGCAATGTCTATGCAGCTTTTGAGGAATTTTTCAGTATGTTGCTACAGGTGATGTGCATTTTTATTACAGAGTTTGAGAACCAATGTTATGCAGTTATGGAAACTTGACACCTTCAACGACAGGAACTGAAAGAGCAAAAAACATTAGAAGAAACGTTGATTGCATTGCAGATGTTCTATGGTAGTACTACAACAAAGTAAACATGTGCACCATTCACCATTTTGTTGCCATGTGGCTCCAGATGTTTTTCAATTGAGTTTACCTCTAGCCTCATGTTGAGATCCATAACATTATTGTGATCAATGTACTATGTCACGTTAGGGGTTACAGCTCAGCTACTGCGGTCCTCATAACCTGTCTTCTACACTCTCCCTTCCTGCTAAAAGGAATACCAACACATTGCTCAATATAACTGTAACTCCTCTTGTGGCACTCCCTGTACTGGATCATGAGCATTACAGTTTCTCAATGTACCTGAGATTATTAGTTTACCAAAAGGTTTGAACATCCGTTTTGCAGATATGAATCACTTCCCTTTTTGGTTATGGTCGTCACTCAAGAAAGGCATCACCTTTTTTCTTTGTATCTTCTGTTTTAATGACAAGGAATTACTCAATTCTAAACCCATGCAAATTGACAGCAGCAATGATAATACTACATTTTAGCTAAATACTAAGAGTAGACGTCACATTTTTAAACCATGAGGTTCACAAAGGCACGAAGGCAATCTGAAGTGAGATAGGCCTTACATTTCATGATTAATAATTCGTGTAATTTATTGATTGTCAATTTTATTTATTGATATTTATTGATATTTTGGTTGATTTTACTGTGGTTTTGATTCGCTTTACAACTCTACTGCTTTGTTGTCGTTTTGGGTTTCCTGCATTGTGTCCATGTCCTTCATGTGCCCCAATTTTAACCATATGAGTGGCATTCAAATACCCACAGACGTTTCCTGTGAATGTTCACTATACAAGCAAAGACAAGTAGACCAACCACAACCAACAAATGTCGTCCTTTCATATTCGACTGGAGTTGTGACCGCTGGAATGGAGGCTATACTGTATGGATTGTGTACCCATTGATGATCTACATGACTTAATAATACAGGAAACACAATAGATAACATACTTTATTGTACAGTATAATACCAAACTGGCGGTGCGGTTGCACACGGGGGCCAGCTACTGGTAGGCTAAAGGTCGGCAGAGGCACGGGCCCCTTGATTAAAATGTCTAGCCGCGACATCATGCACAGGTTTTGAATGTGGACGTGAATGCATCACATTCGTCTACAAATAATGCGCTCTGAATTGATGTGGGTTACGTGACAAATTATCTAGCTCATGGATTAAGCAGCAAAATGTTTTTTGTTCCTCTACATAACAGACTATTGCCCCTAATTAACTCATAAAATAGGGTGCTTTTTGATAACTTAGTGCTTTTCGTGGTGCTGATCGACTAATAGGCTACGGGTGTATTACCGATCGCTGTCCATACTAAATTAAATGTAGGACTATGTGTTAACAGCTCCAAATGTGCCCTTAGGTTTTGCTCTGCTGTTACAATTCTTAGCGATTCAAAATTACCATTACAATTATTTTTAAATTGTATTTATTTATTGATTGATATTTTTGGCTTTGATAGGGAAATATGGGTGGTAATAGGAGGCCGGAATTTTTTTGTGCAACCGGGCCCGTCATAATTAAGTTACGCCATTGATACTGAACATACATACTGGCAATAAAATTAAATCTCCATAAAAAATATTTTTTTTGTTTTACAATGGAGTAATGAAGAGTCTCCCTCTGTTGGGGGTAAGTTTAAAAGTTTAACCACACCCCCACTTAACCCTACCGGAAGGGTTGTATTAGAGATAGTGCTGGATTCGCATGGGTTTAGAATTGAGTAATTCCTTGTCATTAAAACAGAAGATGCAAAGAAAAAAGGGGATGCCTTTCTTCTCTGTGGGGATCCAGTATCAGTGAAAATAATATATTGTTAGTGCCATAAATTTGGGCCATTTATAGGAAGTTTAGGCCCATTACCACCTGTAGTCTAAAAAGACCATTTATCAAATGTGACAAATCATTTCACAACACCCCTACGTGATACCTCACTTGGATGTAGGTGCAATAAACGTATATGAAATCTGGCTAAACAAAGTGCCCTCTTATAATGAAACAAATCTTTAAAAGATGGTGTCAAATACCGTGTCAGTGTGTCAAACCATGGTGTGTGGTGAGTGACGACTGCTCTACAGACACAGGGTCAAATAAAAGTGAATGACAAGTGTAGCACAAGTGCCCTTATAAAGTATTTGTAAAGTCTACTTACTTTGTTTTTTACTTTTGGAAATTCTGAAACATAAAATAACCCATTAGTTTGTGGCAAATAAATATATTTCTATAATTGTCATACCTTTTTTATTTACTAGCACGCATATTACTAAAGTATAAAACATAACAATAAGCTTGGGAAGGGGAAAATGTATCCATTTGCATGCAATGGTTTGCCCATGCATTACAGAGCCATGGCCCTTTACAAACGGCAATTGACAGGGTGAAACTATAAGCTTTTTAGTCACTGGTCAGCCTCTGATCAAAACCTCTAAGCCAGTATAACCCCCCTAAAGCTGTTTTATACCTCTCTATGTCAGGAGGGAAACCACAAACCCTACCTTCAGGAAATCTAAATCCTCACCCCCCATTTCCCTCTTCAGATTTTGGATCAGCCAGGGCTTTCAGGCGGAGGGCCTCCTCTGTATACAGCACGTTGTGGAGCCTCTCAAACTCCGCCTTGATAAGCTTCTCGGCTTGTCCTGCCTGGCTCTGACATAGGAGAAAGACAGAAAGTGGGACATTCTAGGTAACAAAATAATCAGACAAAACATCCTCCTTCATCTTTTACTATTTATGTCATTTTGCAGTTGAGATAAATGTATATTTCATTGCTATAATATTGAATTACAATTGGATAATACAATTGGCTTGCTAGCCCTTTGTCATTAAACACAATTACTAAAGGGGCTAAATTGACGGTTCACTATGTTAAGCATTTTATCTTACCTTGATAAATTGCACTGTGTTCGTGAATTTATTTTTCATTTTCTTATATAATTCCACCTTCTCCTCCAAAATGTTGACTTTGATGTTCAGCTCTTCCTACAAACAGAAAATGTGACAAAGCAATCAATTGACTCAAGCGATGAGGGTGCACCAGTACGTCTGCAATCATTTAACAAGAGAGCCAGATAATCTCATGACATCTGCTCTGGAACAACATTTGACTATTTGCTTAAAGCATGGGTCTGACCTTGCCAAATGGCCACCAATTACAAAGAAGCTTTTGTCAGCACATGGCATTAAAGAGAAAATCAGAAACTTCAAAAAGCTTTCAAAGCAAACCAATGATTTATGATTGATGAGTGATTTATTTGTATGAGATAAGGTCATGTTAGTAGTAAAACGTGTAGTAACATTATTATGTAGCGTATAACCTTTGTTGGTGTTATTCATAAGACTGTAAGTTTAATAAACGTTCTTTGGATAGGTGGGGAGATCTGTTGCATTTCCTTGAATCGTAGTAAATCTAGTTTTTCCTCAAAGTAAAGCATTTACCAATCACTACAGTGAGAAGTACAGTTCTGGGTCCGCTAGGGGCATATCTGAGCACAAAAACGGCCCCGGAATCAGGAAATAAGGAAGCTTATGCTTAAAATCATGGATTTCAGGAACTGTAAACTCCAGGACTAGAAGACAACATAGCTTTACATTCCAGGTTAACTTAAATTTAGGGCAAAACGGACAAAATCTAAAAGCAAACGGAGTAAAGTGTGTGTGACTTTGTCAGAATTTTGTTAAAACTGAAAGTAAAACTTGGTTCGCTTCCTGAAGAGACAACACTATGGCCGAGGGGGCATGGAATGAAGAAATGGCTGAGGTAGAAGGACCGTTTCTACTCCAGGAAGATCTCACCTGTCCAGTGTGTCGGGACCTTTTCAATGATCCAGTTCTGTTGTCATGTAGTCACAGCTTCTGTAAGGAATGCTTGAACAAGGCATGGCTGCAGGGGGTTAACAAGTGCCCTGTGTGTAGAAAGAACTGTAAAGGGGAGACCCCTATTCCCAACCGTGCTCTCAACAGTGCTTGCGAGTCTTTCCAAAAAGAAAAGGGCTGGCGGACACCGAGCGTGGCGTCTCCTGATAACCATTGCAACATACACAACTTGGAATTACAGCTTTATTGTATAAAGGATGAGGAACCTGTGTGCGTTGAATGTGTAACACTTCATCGGACACACGAACTACTGCCACTTAACAAGGGGGCTCCATACTGCAAGGTAAATGTTATAACGGGTCGGCAACCTTTTTGACATGAAGTGCTAGTTTCAAATGTTCTTATTAGCTACTGTGCCATATCAACATTAAGCTTAGCATTAACATTAGCCTAGGCTTAAATATGACACCACATCAAAAAACATATCCAAAAGACCTGCAATTTAATTAAATCCATAGGCTACAGCAGTGCTGGGCAAGCTACCGGGAAAGAGAAGTGAGCTATGCTACCAGTTGCTCTACATTAAATGAAGCTTCACTAAACTGAATCTACCCCAGAGAAATCTAGCTAAGCTAAAGCAACATGTCGAAAGTTTTTACATTGAACCAACTTCATTCCAAGTCAATGCTATCTTAATGATCTATAAAATGTCAGTCAAACAGATAGGCAGGCACAAAATGTTCAGTTATATTGTTAATTGCAATAAGCTGTGTAGCTTGTGTGGACGCTACCGCACTACTTCATCAATAAAAGTGCTTCTCAACTGAAGAGCTATTTGATTCAGAAAACAGCGACGTTACCACCAAGCTGCTGAGAAATGTAGTTAAACAGTTGCACAACGATTGTAAGCGGCAGGCAGTACAGTCAATCAAACGAAAGACTGACCGTGCAAAAGCCATTGGCTGTTGAAGAGGTGATTTGGGATGCAGCAGAGAGGGCACTTCGAACATTTCTTTAAAAAAATATATCTTTAGATATTGCCTATCCCGCGCGCTTTATGCCGGTGTGCCAATAATTACGCTGCCGCGTGCCAATAGTGGCACGCGTGCTAAGGTTGCCGACCCTTGCGTTATAAGTATATCTGGATGGGTCTATCTGGGAGTAGATTGTTAGACGGAACGCCCACTTTCGTTTATTTATGTTCAAGAAACCATTATGAGATGATTTGAGTAGACTGGACTCAGGGAGGCTGTGGCATTTAAACAATGCTCAATTGTACCTAGGGGCCCAAATTGTGCCAAGAAAATATTCCCCCAACACCCATTACACCACCACCACCACCAGCCTGAAGCGTTGATAGAAGGCTGGATGGAACCATGCTTTCATGTTTACGCCAAATTCTGGCTCTACCATCTGAATTTTGCAGAAGAAATTGAGACTTTTTCAACATTCTTCTATTGTCCAATTTTGGTGAGCCCGTGCCAGTTGTAGCCTGGTCTTCTGATGCTGTAGCCCATCTGCTTCAAGGTTCAACATGTGCATTCATAGATGCTCTTCTGCACACCTTGGTTGTAACGAGTGGTTATTTGAATTAGTGTTGCCTTTCTATCAGCTCAAACCAGTCTGGCCATTCTCCTCGGACCTCTGCCATCAACAAGGCATTGTTGCCCAGAGAACTGCTGCTCACTGGATATTTTCTCTTTTTCGGATCATTCTCTGCAAACCCTAGAGATGGTTGTGCGTGAAAATCCCAGTAGATCAGCAGTTTCTGAAATACTTAAACAATGCTGTCTGGCACCACCTTTCTTCCCCATTCTGATGCTTGGTTTGGCAGATCAGCAGATTGTCTGGACCTTGTCTACATCCCTAAATGCATAAAGTTGCTGCCACGTGATACTTAGATATTTGAGTTAACAAGCAGTTGAACACGTGTACCTAATAAAGTGGCCAGTGAATGTATTGTATATCATATATTTAGCAAGTTCAACGAGATCTGCTCAAAGGCAATATCCTGCGATTTGCTTTCCCTCCTAAGCCTAAATTAAGCTCGGCAGCAAGTCAAACTACAATTATTGTATTGAGTTAGTTACGTGGTAGTCGTAAAAGTAGCCTAGTGAAAGCAGTAAGCTTGAGGTAACCGCTAACATGGCTCCCAAAAGTGACTAAAGACTCCTTAATACCTAAATACTCCATGTGTTATTTACATGTTTTATCTTCTGCATTTTGTCCATGTCGAAATGAAAATGTAAAAGTAAGAAGTTGTTGCTATGGAAACAGATAGAGAATTTATATCAATCATCTCGTCTGACTAGTGGTAAATAGGGGCATATTTTATTTCCCATAATGTTGAACTATTTCTTTAACTGTAACACTACATCTGTATGCTGCCGATTGTGTGTTGAGCTAGAGTTGCCATGTTGAGCTAAAGTTGCCAATGTTGTGCTGTCTATATGTCCTCGTAGTGCGCATGAACTGCCTGCCTGTCTTTAATTTAAAATCTAGTCCAGAAGGACCTAAATGCTCACGCATGGGCATTGTTCTGTTTGTGTAGTCCAAACAGTTGAAGACCACAACTCATATTATTATTGTTTCTGAATGTTGAGGTGCATTTAGTGGTGCTCAACTAATTTGTCTCAGGCTTTTATAATGTGTATATCAGTTACAGTCAATGAGAATTAGCCAGCCTCAAATATTTAGGCTACTACAAGAGGCACTGTTTTTGCCTCAAATTAGACAGATTTGGTGCTGGCAGGCTTTCAGACTGCAGTAGTAACTTTCCTCTATCCTGATCTCCGCCAACTTGATATTTGATCAATCCCCTCAACTTGCCAAGAGAACCAGAAAAACCAGATGCACTACAATTCAAGGAAATGCAACAGATCTCCCCACCTATCCAAAGGACGTTTATTAAACTTGCAGTCTTATGAATAACACCAACAAAGGTTATACGCTACATAATAATGTTACTACACGTTTTACTATTAACATGACCTTATCTCATACAAGAACACAAATAAATCACTCATCAATCATAAATCATTGGTTTGCTTTGAAAGCTTTTTGAAGTTTCTGATTTTCTCTTTAATGCCATGTGCTGACAAAAGCTTCTTTGTAATTGGTGGCCATTTGGCAAGGTCAGACCCATGCTTTAAGCAAATAGTCAAATGTTGTTCCAGAGCAGATGTCATGAGATTATCTGGCTCTCTTGTTAAATGATTGCAGACGTACTGGTGCACCCTCATCGCTTGAGTCAATTGATTGCTTTGTCACATTTTCTGTTTGTAGGAAGAGCTGAACATCAAAGTCAACATTTTGGAGGAGAAGGTGGAATTATATAAGAAAATGAAAAATAAATTCACGAACACAGTGCAATTTATCAAGGTAAGATAAAATGCTTAACATAGTGAACCGTCAATTTAGCCCCTTTAGTAATTGTGTTTAATGACAAAGGGCTAGCAAGCCAATTGTATTATCCAATTGTAATTCAATATTATAGCAATGAAATATACATTTATCTCAACTGCAAAATGACATAAATAGTAAAAGATGAAGGAGGATGTTTTGTCTGATTATTTTGTTACCTAGAATGTCCCACTTTCTGTCTTTCTCCTATGTCAGAGCCAGGCAGGACAAGCCGAGAAGCTTATCAAGGCGGAGTTTGAGAGGCTCCACAACGTGCTGTATACAGAGGAGGCCCTCCGCCTGAAAGCCCTGGCCGATGAGGAGGAAGACAAGAGCGTCACCATGGAGGACAAGATATCCACCTTGACCAGAGAACTGGTCATTCTCACCGATTTGATCCAAACTCTGAAGAGGGAAATGGGGGGTGAGGATTTAGATTTCCTGAAGGTAGGATTTGTGGTTTCCCTCCTGACATAGAGAGGTATAAAACAGCTTTAGGGGGGGGGTATACTGGCTTAGAGGTTTTGATCAGAGGCTGACCAGTGACTAAAAAGCTTATAGTTTCACCCTGTCAATTGCCGTTTGTAAAGGGCCATGGCTCTGTAATGCATGGGGAACCCATTGCTTGCAAATGGATACATTTTCTCCTTCCCAAGCTTATTGTTATGTTTTATACTTGGATAATACGTGTGTTAGTAAATAAAAAAGGTATGACAATTATAGAAATATATTTATTTGCCACAAACTAATGGGTTATCATTTTATGTTTCAGAATTTCCAAAAGCTAAAAACAAAGTAAGTAGACTTTACAAATATTTTATAAGGGCACATGTGCTACACTTGTCATTCACTTTTATTTGACCCTGTGTCTGTAGAGCACAGTGGCCAAAAGACGACCCAGAGTACCCCAAGAACTGTCTTCTAAACATGGGCAAACATGTCGGTTCCCTGGGCTCTAACATCTGGAAGAAAATGCAGTCCCATGTTTCCTTATGTGAGTATGAAGCACCTGGTTATGAATGATGATGGATACTATTGTAAGATATTGTCATATCATATGTTTGAAATCAGGGTCTGAAAAACCACCCTCAACCCAAATTAATAAATTGTCTCTCTTTTAGGTATATCATAAGTCTTACACGCCGCACTAGTGGTTAAACTATTTGTTTTAAAGTTCATCCAATCGATCAGAAAAAAAAATCCTTGCCCGTTTTTTGTGTTTTTGTTATTAATATAACCTGCAAATTACTTGTTAAGTATAAGAATGTTGACGTTGTATTTCATTTTTTGCAGTAATAAAACAAGAAAGGCATGTTAATAAAGTCTCAATCTTCTTTTTGCTCCATAACACTCCAGTCCCAGTGGTTTTAGACCCCAACACTGCATCGCCCTGGCTGTCAATGAACCCACAGCTCACCAGCATCCAGGAGGGCCTGGAAAGAGAAGTCTTCCCTGACAACTCGGAACGCTTCGATCCCTGTGTCTTTGTCCTCGGCGCCGAGGGCTTCACTTCTGGCAAGCACCGCTGGGAAGTTTTGGTGGGCGACAACCCCAAGTGGATCCTGGGAGTGTGCAAGGAAGGCCTGGCCCGCAAGAGGAAGTTCACTCTGTCGACTGAGCGGGGTGCCTGGACCATCGGGCTGAGCAAAGGGACATACAACGCGCTGACTCCAAAACGTACGGTGCTCAAGGTCGAGAGACGTCCGGAGAAGATCCGGGTCAAGCTGAACATGGACAAAGGCGAGGTGTCCTTCTGGGACGCAGGCAATGGAAAGCACCTATGTACGTTTACACACCAATTTACCGAGAAGGTGTTCCCCCTGTTTGGCCCCGGGCTCTGTAGTACCCCGATGGTTGTAGCTCCTGCTAAGATGAGTGTTCACACTACATGAAGAAACAGCTGCTTAATATAGCTGACCGTGTCATCCGTTACTATCCACCGGTCATTAGGATGAATGTAATGTGAATAGCATTGTTGTGTCCAAAAGTTTGGCCAAAAAATCAACAGCTATTCTTGGAAATATAGCAGATCAGCCAATAAAATTTGACTGCATATATTATGAATCATGTATCAATCAGAACATATTTTTTTCATGTTTTTTTTTCCGTGGACAAAATTAACCAAGAGCAAAGCGTTAATTTGTCCAGGAAGCTTTCAACAGCATTTAGAAATATATGTCTCAATCACCCTGTCTGAAGACATTGCTCATGCATCCATCTCCATCAGAAAGACACTAGACACAAATCCATATAGCCACTTACACAGCGGGTAGGCTACAGTGTGTTGCGCTACTGCTTCTTTTCCCTCCTTTGCTGAGATGCCCCTCTGCCGCCCCTACCACTTTAAGTGTTTGAGGAGTTTTGCTGTGGTGGCAGATGTAGAAGTAACTATTATGGCTGTGAAGTCAAGGAACCTCTGGGTGTTTTTTCTTGTTTCAGGGAGTGGTGTGTGAAATACTGTAAACCTTTACAGAGGTAGCTTCAATGTTCTTGACACACCATGGTCCCACTTGGCTCAAATAGAGTAACCTGAGTCTAACCAGCCCTGAACTACCAGGAAGAAATCGTGCTTTATGGATTTCATGGGAAATGTTATTGAAATCTTACTTGGAAGGATCACTTTGTGCATGACAAACTGCAGTGACAAGTGTGTAAACTATTGCAAATGATGTGGTTCTTAATAAAGCTAGTCCAGTTGTTTGTTTTTATAATGACCAATTGACACTAAATCTATACCCAATGTTTATTAAAGGATCCTAGACCTTGTTAAACATTAAGTAAGACACCAGACAGAGGCCACCCTCTGACGTGTTTCAGGACGTGATACCCCAGTCACAGCAGCCAAAGTGTTTTACTGGTGTTTAAAATCGACTATTTATACCTTTTAAAATCTCAATCTTATCATAAACTCTTTACTTTAAACTCTTCAATTTGTGCGCTAGGCTATCTGTTCGTAGGCATTCAGGTCAAGTTCACAGTGTAAAAAAAATAGGAATAGTACTTAAAGAAAAAAAAAACTTTTTAAAAAGAAAAATCCAATTAATTTTCTCGTGGTCAAATGGAATAGTTTTTCTGTCATTTAAGTTTTCTAAGAAAGCCTGTTGATTCTTGCTGATAGTTTTTGCTCAGGTAGGGCCTTAGGCAGACTGCAGATTGAATTGTCACTTCCTCCGTCTGTCTCATGGGCTTTCTGAAGTTAGTAGAGGTAGGCTGACTGTCGGCCCCAAAGACTAAATATTACTCTGTCAAGCCCCTGTTATGGCAGAAGGCAGACCAACAGAAACTTGCTGTCTAGAAATGTGAGTCTTTAAGTCAAATAACATGCAATTTAGAGCTATACTGCAGATGCCTATTTGTGTTGTAATTCTATAATAACTAAAATCCGTTAGTAACAGTTTATGAATGACCATCTCTAAAATACATTGTTTTCAAACTGATGGAGAAATGATGAAGCATGTTAAATGTGTTGTCTAGGTTTACGTTTGCACAAGATGGCGCTAGACTCTAATACATGTGTACATTTGTTACAAGTAACCCTAGGAGGACACGTAACTTATTAGAAGTTCACATGGCAATAATGATCAAAATGACATCCATGCCTCCAGTTATTTCCGCACATGAGTGTGAATTTAACATATCCAATTACCAACATAATGATAACGAAAGTCGTGACCTTCAATTGTTTATTATGCTCCGCCCTCTGTTCTGAATGTGACATATTTTCTGTCGGAAAATTCTGTCACTGTGGTAAAGTTGCCACTAGTTAATGATGTGTGCAGACAGTCAACACTGTATTTACTAACTTAGCCTAGTTGATGCAAGATTGATGAAGACCGCCTGCTGGGATTTCGTCAGACTGTTGTTTATTGTGAGTTTCCTAATTTCATGCTCTTTAATGAGTAGTTCAATTTACGAGAAGGACATATTTAATAGGAAGTTAACCCATTCACTTAATTTGAAAAGGATACAATGGAAATATTTGTCAATTGGCCATTGATACTGTTCCAACATACCAACGTGTAATATGTTTTGTAATTGCACGCGCATTCTGTTCTCTCACATTTTGGAGCAAGAGCTTTAGCAAGCTAGCTTACCTTGCTAACCTGCAAGCAACGAGCAATTGCATGAATCAAACTACAGTCAAATGCTAGCTGATTTGCATCAGTTAATATAACAGTTTGATTATAAATGTATTTGTTTTTAATGGCGCTATAATCATTCTGCTTTGTGCTAGATTAACCACTCGAAAACCAGTAGCAAGTAAATATCAACTAGATGTTTCTCCTGAGTTAATGTTTACCTGTGTGGACAAGTTAACATTTTACCTACACATTGGGTTGTCTGGGAATAGCAATAGGCTATATCGTATTAAGTTACACCTTAGTATTAGTAACTGTAAATTTGCCTATAACAATAATATGAATAATTTAATCTCTGGACATTAATAAGACAAGTTACAGAATTCGTCTAGATGTGTTCTACAATTACTTAATGTATTGTTATGGGGTCGGTTTGAAACAATGTGTAAAGAAGTAACATTTCTTGCCATGTTATGCCATGGTAGGTTTATAAGAGCTGGCAGTTTAAACGTGAAAAGCAGCCCCATGTCTGTTGAAGGATGTAGTTTTCCCCACCTAAACCGCCTCACTGTACTACAAATTGGTGGGTAGTGTTTCCTGTTACTGTGATTAGCTCAACATATTGGTATCATACAGATGCGTCTTCAATGATTACCAAGTGAGCAATGGCATCCTCAGTCTCAGGATTTCGGTGTCTGGTTCAACGGAAACGTGAATGATCCAGTTTCTCAGGCAACTTTCTCAGGCATCTTTTTGACCCTCCTGTCCACTCAACTCGGCATCTTCAGACTCAACTAGTAAAACTAGGGTTTATGTTTAGCTGGAAGTTGTTTGGTCACACTTTCATGGTGGTGTATTTTTAACTTTGCCAACCCTAGCATCATTTACAGTAATGTCCTCAGTCTTGGACTAATGAAAGAGCTTTTTTTGGGGGTTACGTTTGTTAAGTGTGAGTGTGCATCCAAAGCTCTGGCCGTTGTTGATTTTATTTTGACCTTACGTGTCAAAGGCAGGCAATGAACACATACTCCCCTGCAGTGAGCATCACTCTTCCTTCTTTTTTCTCTTCCCTTCTGGATATCACATCCCATTGCCACTTTGTTACATAAAGTTTGCTTACATTTACTTGCGGTTTCCAACTTGTGTGTTGACTATTTCAGCATTTTGCAGCTCCTCTGCTATACTTATTTGTGGATACCAAACAGCTGAGAGCTTTAAGGAAATGCAAGCGCTTTTCCCTCCCCACCACCCACCAGGTGCTGTTGACATACAGGTGAGCGCACCCGCGCATGAGGGAAGGTCAGACCGCGGGCGAAGTCAAAGCATTCTGAAACCAACCAACCAATCCACTTGTCTGTCCTGCAGGTGTCCCAGTGTTCCACCAGGTAAGGATAAAACCACATCTTAAAATATGTTACATTTTCGTTCATATGTGTAAATAGCCGATACATAATAGGTGTTTTATATATAATGGCACATTTTAATAAGGATTCTCCTAAGGAAAATTACCTGGGCATTGTGGACATGAAATATTTTGTCGATTGAATTGTAAAGCTGTACATGGGGATTGTAAAAAAATCCTGTTGTGTATGCATTCATACTGAAACTACCGCCTAAGACTGTAAGGTTTTAAAGATAACACAATGTGATCATTGAGCTCCTCTGTGTTTGTGCCACAGCACCTCGCTCATTCTTCTATAGTTGAGATCATGTGGTTAGTGACCAGCATGGTTGGCCATAGTAGAGAGGCTTATCCCAGTGACAGAGTGCTGAATTGATGGGGAAACTGTGTTCTGTAATCTGTACGTTCAGCCAGAGCTCACGGATTGCATTAGGGCGGAAGGTTCTGCTCACCCAATATGGATGGATTGGGAAAGTGTAAAGGCCTCTTGATTGAGTGGTTTACGTAACAGTTGGTTCACTCAAAAACACGTCCGATATGTTCAGAGGAAATTAGGACGCAGAGTGACAAATGGCAAGGTTTGTCTGATTACATTTCTGGCAAGAGTGTAAAGCCATTTAGTCAGTTTTTTCATTGGTTCCTCTTTTTCCTTACTTATTCCGTACCATCATATGGGATCTACTCTGTGTCCCCATGACAACATTTCTAATGTACTTGACTGTGCACCTGGCCCTTTGCATACTTGTGGGTTTAGAGTCTCGTGTAATGTCATATCCCATATCCACCATTACACAATGTGTGACAAAGTACACCAGAAATGGTTTCCATTCCCTGAGTTGCTCTTTCACTTTCCCCCATTCTCTTTTTTTTAACCCCCCCCCCCCTCTCTCTCTCCTAATATCTGATGCAAAATGGCATAGCTACTGTAGTATTATTTCAAACTCGAAACCATCTTTTCCATCCCAGTTTATTTTGTTCTTCCATCCTACTCCTCTCCTTCTCCTGAAAGGAAACTAAAGGTGGGTTTTATTGGATCTGGAGCTGATTTAATGTAGGAGGCTTCTGGTATTCGCAGGAGAAATAGCTTCCCGGTGAAAGTGGAGGTGTGACACGACCAAATAGACTTACTGTTTTTTAGGAATAAAACATCTTCCCACATTGGATTTTATGCCCACCCTTTTGTGATTTAATAGTGAAGTAAGAGTGACATATGGCTGACACTTAGATTAATGATTGGCTAAAAATGAAATCTAGCTGGGTGAGTGTGACTCATTCCGCCGACCAGAGATCAGATGAGTGTTGGAGTGTGAAAATGGCATTGCAGTGGTAGACTATAACCTAACTTATTTATTTTTTTAAGCGTTCAAGAATCCTCTTCGGCAGGGTTCTAAAAACCTAGCCCTTTTCTGTGAGTCAAAATAGAAAAGGTGTACTGGTGGTTTGGGGGGGGGGGTTTGAGTGCTCCCTGTCTGACCTGTACTTCCTATTGATAAGCCCTCAACCCGAGGACATTTGTTTGGGAGGGTTCGCTGGTGGTCAGCGCTGCATCCTCTGTCATCCCTTTGTGCTGGCAGTCCGATAAGCCACATCCCTCGCTCACTTTTTTTATTCAAATGTCAAATCTTTCCACACCAGCTGGCTGGGGGTGATTTTTTTTTTCTTTCTCTCTCCTCGGAAGGTCAGTAATTGGAGTTCAAATGCTACTTTTTGACAGTTGGTTGACGGCTTCCCTCTACAGCTGTTGTATTGAGACTTTTACTGTATCCCCATATGAAATCGCCAGAGGGTTATACCAGGCTACGTTTAGAACCTAGATCCTGGTGAAACTGTGTTACTACTGGGTGGATAAATATTGAACCAAATAAATACTGCATTGGTCCCTTGTAAAATGCCACATTATGTGACAAAGTAAATAACTTGTTGGTCAAACTGGTGGTTGTTTTACTCGGCTACTGTTGCTAATGCCTTGACAGTCGTTTACATAATCTTTTACAACAGCTTCTGTCCGTCACTATATGGGGTCTCAGTCCAGAATACTCTCCCACACACAGATTCACAAAAACACACGTGCTTACATTTTTTACATGAAATACTGTAAATGCAAACACACACACACACATACACACACACACACACACACACACACACACACACACACACACACACACACACAGTTTAACGATGATCTTTCAAGCAAAGTGCGTCAGTAGCTGTGTTTGTTGAATAGTAAAGGTCTGGTAAGTCCTGTCTGAGAAGTAAAAGAGGATGAGTAATCCTCACTGACAGGTTCCTCACCATGAATGAATAGATGGAGGGGTGAAGGGATGAGAAGATGAATGGATGGAGGGATGAATATGTGAAGGGATGAAGTGATGAGTGGATGAATGGATAAGTGGATGAGTGGATGAATGGATAGAGGGATGGATGAGTGGATGAATCGATGGAGGGGTGAATATATGAATAGATGAGTGAATCAATGGATGGAGAGATTCATTTAGATATGAACGGATGGAAAGAGGGTATCTCTGGCCTATGGTGTGCAAGGTCTGTTAAGTACACCCATGTCACAGTGTTTATTTGACACAAAGAAAAATGCTTATTTTCAAGTTGGGTAGTAAGAAAACACAGTTGTTTAGTTGCGTGGTTGTTTAGAGATGCCTCAAATTCACGCACACACGTGTGCGCCTGTGTACAGTAAGTACCTCTTTAATGAACCACCTCAGTCTTACTTACCACCAAGAGAGCTGCTGGGAGGAAAGTCACTCGGTGCGCCCGTTCTGCAGGAGCGTGGCTGATGAGTGGGCAGGGAATCGTGACAGCCGGTCTGCCGCCAGTAAGAGGGAAGAGGAGGACGTAGGAGGCCATGGCGAATACACCGCGTTAACGGGGACCTGGAAAACTACACGCTGTTGTTGTGTATCTCATCTACCAGGACACCCACACTCTCTGGACGGGTGTCCGAGGAAATGATTACAAGTGTTCTTTGCCATGGGTAGTTTTGATATATCTTTTCTTTCATTTTTGTATTTGTAATATCCGTTATATACGCTGTGATGATCCCAGTGTCTCGATGGGAAAAATGTCTTAATGAGGTAAAGTTTTTTTTTTTACCGTTAGAAACAATGCTTTGGGCAGAAAGGAATCCTCAGCCAGAGGCATCTTTAATGAAACGATTTGTGTTGAGTCAACCACAAAATCTGAATGATCATCTCTCCGCTCACCCTGAAATGCTGTCCTGTCAGGGGAATGGTGTGCTTTTAAATGATATATTTAAATAGATATTAGTATTTTATGAGGCTTCTCTATCCACACGCATGAAAGAAGGAGCGTCTTAGGTGAAGCCTGTTTCTGCCCTAACTGTGTCAAAGGCCCTCGGGGACCGACCTGTGTCTTATCTGATCCTCTGGCTAGGAAAGAGAACAATGATTCTGTGGATGAAAGGGACAAAAGGGAACGAATGAGAGAAGGCTGTGTCAAATATGAAATGGAACGTTGATTCTAATTGGCAATTTTAGTCGGCCATTTTGCTATCAGTGGGTATATTTTAAGTAGCTTCTTAACAACCAGAGGCCTACTCGAGTGCTTTTTTCTTCTTCTTTGATTATTCATTCCTTTCTGCTGTTATTCGTTTTTGGCCTGTGTTTTCTTCTCACCTGTCAAATGCACAGAGTACGTTGCCATGGTTTCGAGCCGTTGATGTGGTCCTCCTGCCGTCTGGGATGATGGGGTTTGGTATCCATGGAACCCAGACTTTGAGTGGTGACTCTGCTCACCCATGCCTCTCGCTCTGTCCTCACCATCTCTGTTGGGTGTAAAATCCATGTCCGTCTCCACAGGGATGGTGGACCAGCCCTGATCCCGTGGCTCTGTAGAGCCATTATGTAAAGCAGAAGGTTTGGCCGTATGGAGTGAAATATTGCGTTGGGTGACGGAGGAGATGAAAGGGGCCATTTTGTTCTCGGGCCGGGTTCGGAGGCTGCCTTTATTGCTTTGCCGTGTGGTTTATACGCGTCACTTAATGTCCTCATCTGTGAGACTCCACTTTGAATTCTAGGCTATTTCTGTTATTTTTAGCCCAGTGGTGTTTTTTTGGCTTTTAAGTGATTGAAGAGTTTTGCTATGGAGACAGATGTAACAGGCCATATACGGCTGTCAAGTCAAAGAACCTCAGGGGTTTTTGTTGTTTCAGGAAGTGGTGTGTGGAATATGTCTTTGCTAGGAGAGCATTTGGTTTTTTTCTACAAGCCATGGGTCCCTAGTTCTTGGCTTGAAAAGAATAGCCCTGAGTGTAACCAGACCCCAAATTCTGGGAGGAAATAGTGCTTTGTGATTTAGGGATTTCTTCAGATTTTGAAATGTTATTGAAATTTTACTTTAAAGGATCTCTTTTTCTATCCCTGGGACAAGTCTCCACTTTGTAACGTTTTGGAGCTTTAGGCCATTCCTCAGAACCAGGCTTTTAGGGGAGTTCTGGGGGTTTTATTTTAATTTCTTTTCTTCGTTATTATTTCCCCAAAATAGGGATTGCATATTCTTACACTGCAGGTTGTTTTGACTGAGTAAAGATGTGCACGACAGCGCTGGCTCTCGTTTGACTGATGTGTGAGCCTCTAAAAACAAGGGCAAATAATGTGAAGCGTACTACTGGAGCAGCTAATGTCTGTGTGATTTATTCTTCACCTGTATTTAGTTGCCCCTCTTCTTGTGTTTTTTGATTATATGGATATTATCTTATTGGATTAGTGCACTGTTTTGGATGTTAAACCTTATTTCAATGTGGGTGTCCCGACTGGTCCAGCTAGTTTTAAACTCCATTTGAGCAGTTTTCGAGTAACTACGTTTTTCCGTTTAAACTACGATGCTAACCGACAGTTTAACAGTTGTTAAACGTGAAATAAGACACCAGACAGCGGCCAACCTCTGATGTGTTCAGGATGTGCTATTCCGTCGGAGCAGCCAACGTGTTTTACTGGGCTTTTAAACAAACTATTTATACTTTTTCTTGTAAATCTCCATGTTTAAATCTCCTTCAGTCTTATCACTAACGTTTGACTTTAAAGCTTTTTCCGTTTGACCGTTATCTGTTCTGTAGCAGTCAGGCCACGTGCGTCGGTCACACCATAAACATAGGAGTAGTACTTGGTTAAATCAAATTTCTGTAACTTAAGCTTTTTGTAAAATAGCCGACTCTTGGTAGTACTCCTGGCACTGATAGCTTGGGCTTTATGTAGGCTGTGGAACTTGTCTTCCTTTCCGCCGTCTGCCACATAACATGGGGTTTCTTCAGTGTGGCGTCGCCTGAGGGAGGCAGACGTATCCTGCTGAGCTCCCACCGAGCTGTTGTTTTTTAGTGTTTTTAGAACACCACCTGATGGACCGCTGGAGTAGGTGTCATTCCTAGTCTATAACTAAAATTCTATGTTAAGCGCCTTTTTCAAATCTGGAAGTCACTTTAGGATTATTACGGACAACACAGTTATGAACAGTACCTAACGCCACTTGGGTTGTCAACACCAAATGCTTGCACTTTAACTCACAGTCGTCTTATTTTCATTCAACAGTTAAATGTTTATTTGAATTCTATAGTGTTTATTTCATGCTTGCGGGAAGAGCGGGAGCAAGAATTCCACTGTACTTGTACTTGTTGCGCATGGCAAATAAAGTCCTGAACTTTATTTAAGACTTGACCCCAGAGACATAACACTGGTAAGCTCCTGTTGAGACAGTGTGACAGACACCTTCCGACTAACACCAGGGATAGGACCACCTGTCTGCCTGGCTGGGGAAATATACTGATGAAGAGACAACGAGATGAAGGAAGAGTGGGAAAAAGACCAATACAGGCGAGGGAGGGAGGGAGGGAGGGGGGGGGGGGGGAAGAAGAGAGAGAGAGAGAGAGAGAGAGAGAGAGAGAGAGAGAGAGAGAGAGAGAGAGAGAGAGAGAGAATTCATTACTATGGCAACTCTCGATTTTAGAAGAGAGAAGGGATTAAACAGTTGGAAGTGGAGGTGATGGGAACTGGAAACTGAGAGGATAAGGGAGTTCAAAAAGCAGAGGGCCTCTCGTTCTGTCAGGTCGTTGTGAAGTTCCATTGGCACAGGGACAGCTATAGATCTGGTAGGTCAGGACACAGAGTTCACAACACAGAACACAAAAAAGAGAAATAGTACTGTATAACGCTGCCTAGTGTACAATGAATGTTGAAGGTACTAGAAAGTCTATAAGATCATTCCAACAATACAAGGATGTGTTAGGTTTTCCTTGGTAGTCATTGGTCAGTTAATAGGAAATAAACAAACATACTAGTGCAGTTTGGGTACAGTTTAGCATCTGAGTGTACATTTTTTTTTCTCTCTCCTTCCCTTGATCTCTTTCTCTTTTCTCTCATGCCCCCCTCCCCCACTGGGAACATCTCCTAAATATGAATGTACTGTTATTACATCGAGAGCAAGGTTTATCTGAGCTGAGCCGGAGAATCGCCGCTGCGTGTTCATAGCTTCAAAGCTAGCCCTCTCCGCCAGTTGGTGGATTCTGTGTGCAACAGAACTGATTCTTGCTGACCCGTCTGGGTCACTCTCTGCTCTGCACTTGCCGTTCCCTCGGAACAGATCGACCATGGTCGTCCTGTTGATTGCAGCCAAATTCGTTCTCAGCCAAGGTAAATGAAAATCTGCTCGAGGCCAGTTTCTGTTGCTTGTCTTCGGCTGTAAGGTCCCAGCCTCTCCAGTACGTTCACTTTCACTTCAAAGTCCCTCTCCTTTTGAATTCCTCATTCTTCCTCTCTCTTGAGCCCCCCCACTTTATTTGTTTTCCATCGGTATCTTGGACTCCCTCCCTCCGCTTACAGTTTGTGTGTGTGTGTGTGTGTGTGTGTGTGTGTGTGTGTGTGTGTGCTACTTCAGGAAGTGGAAGAAAATCAACCAAATATCTGTTTGTCCCTGAACCAGCAGGAGGACTTTTTTTTTGTTTAGTTTGCCTTACTTTGATGCGAGAAAGCAATAAGACCCATACTGCTCGTAGCTCATTAAAGAGAGAGCACAATCTTTGTGTCACTTTGATATGAAAAAATAGCACGAATGCTGCTAATAACATTTTTAACAGGCAGCACCATCTTTTGTGCATTCACAAAAAAATAGCGCTGTCCTCTTTTGACAGAAACCCCAAGTGTTCTAGCGTTAAAAAAACGAAATAATGATAGAATATCCACTTAATCTCCACCCAGCTCCCTTGCTACATCGTTAAAACTTGTTAAAGCACGGCGGTTTACTTTAAGTCTTAAGACCCAAGGGGCTTGGCTGCTGGCAGATCCCGACCGTTCTATTTGTGTTTCACTGTGATGATGGCCCGGATGGCACAAACAGCAAACAGATGGGTTTGACAGAGCGCTCGCGTTCTCTGTGTTGCCGGCATGGGATTCTGTTCGCTAGTCACTAAGTGAGGCTTAGGCGGTCAGTCAGGCAGACGGATAGGCAGGTGCTAAGACGAACAGACAGACAGTTAGGCAAGTCGGGCAGATAGGCAGGTGCTAAGACGAACAGACAGACAGTTAGGCAAGTCGGGCAGATAGGCAGGTGCTAAGACGAACAGACAGACAGTTAGGCAAGTCGGGCAGATAGGCAGGTGCTAAGACGAACAGACAGACAGTTAGGCAAGTCGGGCAGATAGGCAGGTGCTAAGACGAACAGACAGACAGTTAGGCAAGTCGGGCAGATAGGCAGGTGCTAAGACGAACAGACAGACAGTTAGGCAAGTCGGGCAGATAGGCAGGTGCTAAGACGAACAGACAGACAGTTAGGCAAGTCGGGCAGATAGGCAGGTGCTAAGACGAACAGACAGACAGTTAGGCAAGTCGGGCAGATAGGCAGGTGCTAAGACGAACAGACAGACAGTTAGGCAAGTCAGGCAGACGGATAGGCAGGTGCTAAGACGAACAGACAGACAGTTAGGCAAGTCGGGCAGATAGGCAGGTGCTAAGACGAACAGACAGACAGTTAGGCAAGTCGGGCAGATAGGCAGGTGCTAAGACGAACAGACAGACAGTTAGGCAAGTCGGGCAGATAGGCAGGCAGCAATGCAGGCAATTGGCTGTTATGTAACATCAGAAACGTTGTATTGGGTTGAGCATGCTCCAATATGTTGGATGTGGGCCATGCTGTTTAATCGCCATCTTCCTTTCCATGGATAAGAAGTTGGAGAACCATAGATCATTGCTGATATATTAGACCTCATGCACACCATAGCCAACTGCTTACTGGGCCCTTCTATTTGGTCTGGTTCTGGTTTCCTCAGCAGCCTCCTAAGTAGGATGGCTATGCCCCCTTCTTTTCCGAGGAGTTAACTCACATCAGACCTGTCTGTCTGCGGTGTCACACATGCCTCTCATTAGTGCACACTGTACTGCACGATAGAACTAGATGAAGTAGACTGTATATATCAGTGTATTTCAGCTGTTGTCCAGCTGAAGTAGCTACAATAACGCGTCTTTGTGTCTGGTCTACTCATCCTAGTTCTTTGGCTAATTTTGTACTCCTCGATTTCCACTTCCTACCTGACGATCCCACCACGTCTGCTTCACACATCTACTTCCTCTGTCTGAGAGTGAGGGTGCAAGTGTAAGTGCAACACAGCCAAATGTTGCAACAGGTCAAATACAGTATAAGTGCCATGTTGGTGTCATTAGCGTGTTGGAATACTTCCGTGCCATTGCTGGCATAGTTAAGGAAAAGGCAATGGTACAGTGCTAGTAAATCTTTTTTTTTTGCATGGCATTAGGTTCTGACAGCATGACTGCACAGTATTAAAATGATGTGTGTCTAGGACTGTCATAATAAGAGTTGCTCCAAAGGTTTTCCATCACGTAGTGCGTGTGTGTTTCTATAATTAGACAAAGCAGTATAGATTGTGTTGTGAGGTTGTGACCCGCTTGTTGTTTTGGTCATTTTTTCCCACGACTGTAGACGGAGGAGGAGGAGGAGGAGGAGGAGGAGGAGGGGGGGGGGGGGGGAGGGGGGAAGAGGAGGGGGAGTCACTCTGGTTTCCCCAAAGTTCCCAGGCCCTGAGATCCCCCCGAACACAAACTGCTGCACACACTCGACACTTGTCTCGCTGTCCGTTTGTGTGTGTGTGTGTGTTTGTGTGTGTGTGTGTGTGTGTGTGTGTGTGTGTTGGTTCCCTGAGATTAATAGATGTGCTCGCTACTACACCGTCTTTTTACTCACACTGTCAACCGCACACACACACACACACACACACACACACACACTCACGCTCAAAGCGTAGGTCTGGGGATTTGCAGGCTTAGGCACAGCTGCGGCTCTTCCACTGAAGAGGCTCCTTAACGTAGCTAAGGACATGCGGCAGCTCTTTCTCTCTCTCTCTCTCTCTCTCTCTCTCTCTCTCTCTCTCTCACACACACGGATACACACGCATGCCTACTGTCTCAAACACTCTTAAAACAAAGGTCACGGGGAGCAGTGAAGGCTCTGAACTCCCTCGCGCTGACGTCAGTCTGTGTGACTGAAACCTGCTATTTCAGATCACAAGAGGTTCCTTTCCGATCCCAGCCAGCGAGAGAGACAAGTGGTTCCAGTCACAGGGTCCTGACTCTCATCTCCCACAGTCCCACTACTTTAGAGGTTTAGAGTGGCCTGTGTGGCTTTTGATTAACCCCCTCTCAGAGTATATCGCACTGAAGACGGTTAGTTTGCG
Organism: Aplochiton taeniatus; assembly: GCA_017639675.1. Taxonomy (NCBI): domain Eukaryota; kingdom Metazoa; phylum Chordata; class Actinopteri; order Galaxiiformes; family Galaxiidae; genus Aplochiton; species Aplochiton taeniatus. Next base: position 4,878,908 of record CM030178.1, read on the forward strand.
TGCTGATTAAAACTCTTATTTGAGCTGTCCAATTGGCTTGACCTGTCTTTGGAGGGAACTGCTCCGAGGTTCTCGACCAGAACCTTGTTCTGCCCTCTGATCTTTACGAGGGTGCTAATGAATCATCTGACCCCAAAGCGCACACACACACACACACACACACACACACACACACACACACACACACACACACACACACACACACACGCTTTTATTAGCCTCAGGCCTTAAAGGCAGTGACAGGGGGCTTTAAGACACACTTCAAAAGAAAGTGCTTCTCTCCCTGTCTATCTATCTATTGGACCAGCAGCCTCAGTCAGGGGTCAAAGAGCTGGAATTACTAGAGGAGACACAGACCCACTATTCCCAGCATTTTAACGTGGCGAACAAGTGACTAACCAAAGATTTTCGAATTCACCAGCCTTCGTGTGGCTGCTCAACGGCCCTTCATTCAGTTGCCCGTTTTAGGTGTTTCTGTTGGTGTCGTATTGTATGTCTATGCTGCTTACTTCCTTTATGCGCTGTCAAAAGACTGAGTCATAGTCAAAGATGAAAGACTCCCCCCCCCCCCACCTGCTCCACATGCATAATACATCTCCAACAAGGCCAACTGTTTAAACGATTCACACGTCTCTCTAATTGAAGCTTCACTCGCGTCACAAGGGAGCTTTCTCATTCTAATCCCCGGCCTGTGTTTGTTCCGACGTTCCGATTCTGGTTCCATTGGAGAGTTCCAGCTGTCCTCTGAACCTCTGCCATGGAGGTGACGAGGCTGGCAGAGCCTCAAGATTCTACGATGACCTGGCGCTGAGAAGACACAACCACAGCTCTTAAAAAGATAACGCCTCACTGAAAAGAAGCTTTCGGGGAAATGTTTTTCTCTTTATGGGGCGAGGTATAATTATGGCGTGACAATAGCTCTGCATTATCAAACACTCACGGAGAAGTTTCCTCTTCTCGCCTGCAAACATTTGGTGGTAGTGGTCTTAACCTAGAACAACTGTAGCCTTTCCCCCTGACCAGCCGTGACGTTAAGCCGAGTTCAGAAGTTTGCGAGAAATGATTCGGCATTGATTGAAAGAACCCCATAAATTAGCTGACCGTCCAAATCAATCTTGTGTAGCAAAATCCTTTTCTTGGCTTGAATTTGTTTTGTGACACCTGTTGAGGATTATTCTCTGATATCAGGACAGCTTAGACTGATTTTAAACGGCTGGCTGCTCACATTATTCAGCGCTCATTTAAAAACGGCCAGTCTTTATCCATCCATCCATCCATCCATCCAGATCATGCATCTCAACAGAAAGTGTTGAATATGCATGGCCAGCAGGGCCTGCGTGTCATTAATTCAGGGCAGACAGCGGACAGGCAGGCAGCAAGGAGGAGAAAATACACCATGGACCTTTTCCTGCTCTTAAACCGTTGGTTTCTTATAAGAGTATAAAGGGTGGAGACGTGTGTGTGTGTGTGTGTGTGTGTGTGTGTGTGTGTGTGTGTGTGTGTGCGTGTGCAAGAGTATTTTAATCCACCCTCACATTCTGCTTGCTCTGCTAATATGAAGTGCAATAGGATTGCTTGTCTGTCTGAATAGCCTCCACATGAGTGTTACTACGGATACACACCATCGGAAACCTTATTGGCCACAAATAGTTTTTTTTAGATGAGCTATTTCATTTTTGTTTATTAACAATATTCTTCCTCGCCTTTCCGTCAATTTATTACGTGACTTAATGGAACATAGTTAAATTAAATTACCTATTTAACCCTCCAAATCCCACCCTTCAGAAAGGTTGAGCAAATATTTTTGAGGAAATGTTCTTGGAAACGACCCCGTAACAAACTGTGTCAAAACCTATGTCAAAAGAATATATGCAAAGCTACGTGTAGTTGTTTGATTATCCACTGAAAAGAATTTGACTTATCCAAGGAAAGGAATTTGACTGACTAACCCTAACAGTTATTAGACTTCAGCGTGCCACGGGCCCTGTGAGATCTCCTTCCCTAAAAAAACAAATTGGTTGAGTGAAGTAATGGAGTGTGGAGTTTGGCTGAAAGGAGGGAGGACGAACGGGGCCTTTCTGCAGCTCTGAGAGAATACAGATCCTGGTAGTGACTTGTGTCTCTCTCTCTCTCTCTCTCTCTCTCTCTTGTCTCTCTCTCTCTCTCTCTTGTCTCTCTTTCTCTCTCTCTCTCTCTCTCTCTCTCTCTCTTGTCTCGCTCTCTCTCTCTCTCTCTTGTCTCTCTTTCTCTCTCTCTCTCTCTCTTCCTCTCCCTTCTCTCTCTCTCTCTCTCTCTCTCTCTCTCTTCCTCTCCCTTGTCTCTCTCTCTCTCTCTCTCTTTCCTTCTATTAGTTTTTCTTGCATTCCCTCGTATTTATTTTTCTCTCCTTCCATCTCTTTTCTATTTCTCTTTCTCTCTCCTCTCTCTCTCTCGACCCATCCCTTTCTTTCTCTTTCTCCACCTCCTTGCTCTCCCCTCTATCTACTGTATCTGTATCCCCCCCCCCACTCCCCTCTCTCTCTCTCTCTCTCTCTCTCTCTCTCTCTCTCTCTCTCTCTCTCTCTCTCTCTCTCTCTTTCAGTCCTCCCACTAACTGATTTCTGTCCATCCAGTCTTCTCTCCCACATCCTGGGGCTGAGTAATGGATGAACACATGACTCTGGCTCTCACACTAGCAGGTGGCTCTGGGCTTCTTTAACTGCGCAGAAAAAAACCTTCCCTCCTTTTCTCCACCTCCTCCTCCTCCTCCTCCACCTGTTCTTCATCGTCCTGCTCATGCTTCTCGGTTACGCAACGATGAAACCTGGGAAAGAGATGGAAGAGAAGCACCCCTTCCGTTTAACGGTAACTCTCGCTCTGGTCCTTGGTGAAGCCCGTGGCCACTAGACAGTTCGCTAGCGGTGGATAAACAGCCGTTAAGCCGATACCCAAGAGCAGTTATGTGTGAAGTCAACACTGCTGAGTGGACAAGTTGTCATGTGCTGAGAGGATGAAGGATAATCATTGTGTGTGTGTGTGTGTGTGTGTGTGTGTGTGTGTGTGTGTGTGTGTGTGTGTGTGTGTGTGTGTATGTGTATGTGTATGTGTATGTGTGTGTGTGTGTGTGTGTGTGTGTGTGTGTGTGTGCGCGTGTGTGTGAGCACAGAGATAATCTCTCAGGTATTGTGTTGTGGCGTGCGCTGTTGCATGTAGTTCAAACAGGTGTAATTGAGGATTTCTCAACCCACTGACCCCTGCCAGATGAACAGGTTATTAGTGTGTGTGTGTGTGTGTGTGTGTGTGTGTGTGTGTGTGTGTGTGTGTGTGTGTGTGTGTGTGTGTGTGTGTGTGTGTGTGTGTGTGTGTGTGTGTGTGAGAGAGAGAGAGAGAGAGACAGAGTGCGTGACTTTTCCTTTAAACCACTTTTAAACGTTTGGTCAGCGTGGAGTGTTGTAGATCCCACACAGCTACCCTTCCTTCACAACATAAAGCATAAACTTAATTTTGTGTGTGTGTGTGTGTGTATGTGCGTGTGCGTGTGTGTGTGTGTGAGAGAGATGGCTGCTTAGTTAAGAGATTATCAAACCTGTTGTTTGTTCCTTCCAGGCTTATTTCAGTTGTAATCTGCTATTATCTAATGCTGTGAGGACATTGTTTAAAGCAGATGAAAGACACTGGTATTAGGCTTGACTAAACAGTCTGACTTGATAAGCAGGGATGAAAAAAAGAAAGCTGAGTATGGTCATGGAGCAGGAAACTGAGGAGATAACAGCACCTGGCACTTTGAAAAGAAGTGGGTTTCCAGTTTAAATGCTTTTGTGAAAGTTATTAGTTCGAGAAGTTTCAGTTTTTCGAAACTTCAGACCCCAGGTTGTGTCACTATAAGTTGACCGTAACTCTAAAGATTAGGTTCACAATGTAATATGTGTTTGAAAGGATGGTTAAATTATTCACCAGCAAGTCATTTTGTTTCCTGTTATCATTGAAAAAACACCGAAATGCCTTTCTCCCCAAGGCATGTCTTCTAAGGGTTCGACTCCTAGTAATCTTCCCCTTTCCATAGCGAGCCCGTGCCGTGCTTCCTGCTTCCGCGTCTTCTGAAGGAATTCCCTCCTGAACCCGCTGCAGTTTTCTCATCTCTGTCATCGCAGAACGGGGCTTGAGCAGAATGGAAGCCACCTTTAGATACAAAAACAAGACATACCTGACAAGAGTTTCGTTTTAATTCGTTTTTCATTTCTATGTTGGTCATATCTCCAGCCCAATCCTGGTAATCCCAGGGCTCATGCCTCTAAATAATAATAATAATAATTCACCTCCTGGTGGCTGATTGTATACTTGTTCCTTTTATTTCCACTTGCTCAGCTCAGAGGAAGTTCCTGCCTCTGGTCTACTGCGGCATGCAGACTTTCATTTGTCTTTGAAGGTGCATCATCTCTCTCCTCCTCTCTTTCCCTGTTTTCTTTCTTTCTTTCTTTCTTTCTTTCTTGCTCGATTTCTCTATTCTCTCTGTTTTACACTGCTCTCAATTTTATTTCTGTTTTATCGTTGCTATTTTTCTTATGTTCGTTGAAAGGACATTTTGTCTATTTTCTTTCTCTCCCCAATTTGTTTTCTTTTTACTCGTCTTTTTATTTTACTCTTTCGTTCACAAACTTTTCCGTGTCAAATTTTCTTTCCAACCAGTGTCTGTCTCCTCCACTTCCCTCCCCCACTCAATCGAACCAGTCCTCTTATCCACACACATTCTGTCCAGTGGGGGTCTTTGTGCTGGTCCCCCCCCACCCCCACTCCCCTGTGTACTGTGTCCTGGGACCCCATTCCTCTCCATTCAACAGGCCAGCAGACGCTATTTAAATGAGTTGGTAGGAGTGGGGAGGCCAGAGATGTCCGTACTAACAGCTTGAGGAGAAGGGAGAGGATTTAACCCCCCCACCCCCTCCCTCCACCCCCCAACAGAAAACTTTCTCAACCACATGAGCCCTTTTGTTCTTTTAAGATAGTTAAGCGACATTTTTTTTTACATTTTTCAGTTTCAAGAATTTGATCTCAAGCTGTTGGAACCTCCTGTTGTTCAACAAAATCTTCCCTCATAGTAATGGACCCACCTAAACCTTCATGTGATTTACTGTTAGATAATCTTGGATATTTAGAGGCAAATTAGTGATGAGGCAAAATACCAACATGTCTTTTGGCTGAGGCCTCAGCTACCGGATGGACCTCTTCCAGACAGGCAGTAGGCAAAGCTGCAGTCTCACAGTGTCTTCAGCCTTGGCTCTGTCCTCCAATGTTATTCACTAAAGTTTGACAAGTTTGGTCATTGGACTGTAGAATGCAACTGAACTCCCCACATCCCTTTGGGAAGAGAAAAACAAACATGGTTTTCATTGCTTTGCTGTTGTTGTTGTTTTTTCCCCCCATTGTTAATCACTGATTCCCCATAGGACTGATTTGAGTCTAAACGGTTTAGTGGGGAAAACTGACATTCTAGGAACACAAAGCCGCTTTAAAGCTCATTATTATTGAACCTGGCCCTAAACTGCTGGCTGGACCGACAATCGGTTTGATGCTTATCAAGCAACAACAACCCACATCAGGGCACATATTGTATCCCTTGTCTGTTTACCAAACCTATCCTGTGCCAAGATGGCGATTTTCAAAATACCAAACTCGAGGCTTCAAAACGGTGGTCCACAAACCAATAGGTGACGTTACGATCACTTCGTCCACTAATATACTGTCAATGCTCCCCTGTCTGTTTACCATCCCTATCATGTGCCATACATACCGGCCTTTTGTTCTTGCCATCCTCTCTTGGAGAAGTTATTGGAGGTCTCTTTAGACTAGGAAACTAGTTTATTTCTATAACCTGTACTGTCTGTACTGGAGTTGATTAAGCCATATCAGGGAAAGGTTATGAAATATTCTTAAAGCAAATGTGTGGGTCTGAACAAACTACGTTTTGGCAGAATGTGTAGAACATGGCCCCATCGCTTTTCGTACATTGCCAATTGCGAGCTGTCGAAAATGATTGAATAAGAAATGACCAGAAAAAAATATGAATGTAATATAAATGTAAAAACATCTCTCTGCTTGTCTTATTCTAACACTTGACAGTTGGGGCTCAAATCCACATTGGACGATAGCTCAGCTCAGCGCAGAGGTGTTTAAGATGACCTATGGAAATCATTTCAGGGCTGTGCTCCTGTTACCGCGGCAACGTGGGCGCTGGTGTGTTATTATTATTTTTTTTTTTCTCTCCGGTATTTTATTTATTTATTTATTTATGTTTTTTCATTTCAACGCGGGTCATGTGACCGCTGCTCTGACGTCAGTCAGGGGCTGGAGGAGGGAGGCAGCAGTCTAGCTGGGTGCTCACTCACTCAGTCCGTCGGCAGCTGTGAGCCTTGTAACAGTCGGGTTACGGGGAGTTGCTCTGAGCTTTGACTCGCTAGCTTTCCACATCGTTGCCCTTCGTTTTTTTTTTTTGCCCGTCGGCGTAGTGCTTGTTGCTTCTTCTTCTTCTCCTCCTCCTCCTCCTCATCCTCCGCTCGGTCTCTGTTTACACCCCCCCCCCTCTCTCTCTCTCTCTCATTTTTTTCCCTTTCTTTTCAGTTTCTCTCTTGTGTGTCTCTCTCTTTCTTGCTCTCCCCTGTTGCTTCTTCAACTGCTGCTGTAGCTGAAAAACATCATTCGAAAGCACCGGGTTATGGACTGCTAATAGACTTGACACATATTCCTATCAAGTGAGGTAAGCGTTTGTGTGTGTGTGTGTGTGTGTGTTTGTGTGTGTCTCTCTCTCTCTCTCTCTCTCTCTCTCTCTCTCTCTCTCTCTCTCTCTCTCTCTCCCCTTGTGTGTGTGTGCGCGCTGTTAGCAACCAGTGGTTTACTTCGAGATGAGTAAACAGTTTTGGGGGCTGAAGGATACGGCCGTCTTCCTTCTGCATTGTTTTGAGAGCCGCTTGGCGCTGCAGAAGGAAGTGGTATTTTAGACAGATTCTCCGGAGGCTGCTGTGCTGCCGTGTGTTGAATGAGGAACTGTGAAGGCATGGCTGTGATCCGTTTCCTTCAAATAATTCGGCCAGAGATTAAAACATTTAAAATACTACAAATATAAAGGAACTACAGTGATGGAGTCTGCTGCGTTATGTTCATATGGAATGGTTGTGAATGGCCCTTTGATCGGGGGATCAGAGGGGGGTTGTTTCCATGGGGATTTTCGAGTGATTGCTCTCTGTCTTCTCTCCCTCCCACATTCCTTCTCTGCTCTTAGTCGCTGACTCACATGCACGCGTGCACACACACACACACACACACACACTGTTTATCTCTTCCTCTGGGCTTTCCTCCTTGGCTATTTCAATATCTCCCCCTCTGTATACAAATGTATCTATCTCTCGGTCTATATATCTGTTTATCTCCCCCTCACTCCTGGAGGCTCAGCGTGACGTGAGTGCAGGGCGTCAGTGGAACCACCATGGGGGCTCAGTGGTGTTCACTGTCTCCGTGCCAGTCCCACACCTCTCTCTCTCTCTCTCTCTCTCTCTCTCTCTCTCTCTCCCCCCTTGAGCTCAGCTAATGTCGAGGATGCTGCTGGTGGGCTGGAGCTGCCTGTGTGGAGAACCGAGGAGGGAGGGAGGGATGGAGGGAGGGATTGAGAGAGAGAGAGAGAGAGAGGAAGGGAGTGAGAGAGGGTGGGGGGTGCAGCAGCTGCCACAGAAAACCCTGAGAGGGGGTTGACGGGGTCGAGGGTTTAGAAGGGGAGGGGAGGGGCGTCTTGAACGGGGGAAGGGTTCGGGAAAAGTGAAGCTGTGTCTGTCTCTCCGCCCCCTCTTCCTCCTCTGTCACCTCCTCCTCCTCCTCCTCCTCCTGCTTCTTTTTGCATGCCTTAGACAAAAGCAGGCCAGCAGCAACCCACATTTAGCCCCGTGCGGTGTGGAGGGGAAACGGAGCAAAACTAGTGTCCCACTGGGGAACAGAGATAACTAGGCTGGGTATGGAAAGTAGAGACGTTTGTCTCTCTCTGTGTCTCTCTCACTCACACTCACACTCTCTTTTGCTGCCACTCCCTCACACTGCGTTCCTGCTCCAGCTTGCAGCCTGTTGCTGAGGCAAGTGTGTAACAGGTCTGTGTGTGTCAGCATCGAAATGGGGGATGTGAGATTTCTTTTAGTGAGTTTTCATGTCTTGGAGTACAGACGTGAGTGAGCTAAGAAGCACACCCAAACATAAATGTATGAATAATAATAATCCCCTGCCTCCCCCCCAAAATACAAGTAAACATGCTACAATTTAGTGGTCAAGGCGATGACGTGCAGCAATCGAGAGACACTTTTCAGAAGTGTGTCTTTCCTTTGTCCACTCCAGTGTCCTCTGGGTTAACAAACTCTGAAGGTCTCCTTCTGAGGAGGGGCCCATCAGTCACCACTAGCCTCTTCCTGTTTTCAAGGAAGCCCCAAAAACACCACTGGAGGCCATCTTGGCCATAGGAACAGGGGGTTGGAATCAACAGCTAGCACAGCAAAAGTCTTTGTATTTCTTGTATTACTTTCCTTCCAAACTTGTCTTGCTGTCTCGTCATGTGGGTTGGTGTGTGCACGTACTGCACGTGTCGAATGGGTGTGCCTGTGTAGTGGTGGCTGAAATGAGTGTGTGGGTATGTCTGCGCAGACATGTACTTTTGTGTGTAATGCAGTATGTGCCTGAAGATGACACCAGTGGTGTGTGTGTGTGTGTGTATGTGTGTGTGTGTGTGTGTGTGTGTGTGTGTGTGTGTGTGTGTGTGTGTGTGTGGCAGAGAGAGGCAGCAGTCCCTTGTGCGTATCAAAGAGCACGGTGGCCGCTATTTAAACACGACTCCCCTGTGTGGGAGGAGAGCTGCTGCTGCTGCCATTGTCTTCTATCAGCTCTTCTGTTATTACAGCCAGAACTCTGTGTGTGTGTGTGTGTGTGTGTGTGTGTGTGTGTGTGTATGTTTGTACTTGTCTGTGTGTGTGCTTGTGCGCGCCTTTTCATGGTTGCATGCTCACGTTTTGTGCTGTGTGTTTGTGGTTAGAGGTGTGTGTGTGCGCGTGTGCGTGTGCATGGTTAGAGGTGGGTGGATATGGGGAGGCAGTATTGTCTGAGTGTAGGATATTAAACTCCAGTGGTGCGTAAAGCCAATTTTCGCTGCATTCCTCCCTGAGAACCAATTAGTAGAATCCTCATTAATGCCGTGTGTTACAGGTACAATGAATTGACCATCCGACCACCATTTTGTTTAACATTGTGTTTACCCATCACTGTTTTACACTTTTGGATATCGATACCCGATACTCGATATCTATGTCGTGCATATATTTATAGTTGTTCTTTCCGGCTCCAGTGCAATTTGGTTTGATCCAGTCTGGCTTGGTTCGGTCCAGCAGACACCCCAAAGAAGTGTTGTCTGGCTGGGCCCCGGTGATGGGAACACTCCATTCATGCGTTCTAATGGCTCCTTAACCTCCTGCGTTTAGCAGAAGTAGGGAGGCTCATGTAGCAGGACTGGAAAACAACCTGAAGGCCGTTTACATAACTCCTGATTTATGATGAGGATGAGGGAGAGGGAGGGAGAGGAAAGGGGGGAGCGGGAGAGAGGGAAGGGGGGGGGGGGGGGGGCGAGCGTGACTGGTGAGGGAGAAAGCAGAGGACCTCATGATAGGCCAGCAGCCGGCGTTTCTTCACACTCTGTCTCTAAAACATTTTTCACGGTTATTGTAAATATAACTGCTGCTTTTTAGTAGAGTGTAATTTATACTTGGTGTGTAGTCTGCAATTTAACGGTCATTATTTTAGGACAAAACATTCCTTCATTGTTTCTTGTTAAGCAAGCCATTAAGTTTCATAACCATCCCAAATGACATGTCTGCTATCGTTTTCAAAAGCTGTGGAACATCAATGATGTGCGAATTACAGCTTGTCTCAGTGGCCATCTGCTTTAATAGGCAATAGCTAAGTTACATAAGGCTGCACAGCAATTAACCTCCGTATCCTGAGGTTAAGGATAGCTCGCTCAGAAGCGACGTCTTTTCTAGCCCGGTTAATGTACGGTTTAGATTTAGCGCATGGCTTTCACCCGAAGCGTAACAGGTTCGAGCTTTCACTTAAAACCAGACTGCGGATGACATATTGAACCTCTAGAAAGGGACTTCTTCTGAGCAGGTGCCGCTTCACAAACATTCCACTCAGCGTGAGGACCGCTCACGTTCCAAAAGTGCCACAGACCCTGAAAACAGGAAAAGGCTTTGTTCATTGACTGAATATGAAGTAGACAGGTAAAAACACTACATAACTCACCTCTTTATTGATCGACCATTGTTACAGTGAACATGTTTGTGCATTGCCTCGTATTGTATTTCCCAAGGACACGGAAAGTCTGGGGCGGAAACATACCCGCAGAAGCCTGTTGGTCAGTACGCATTTCCACAGCAACGGCGGACAAACATAGGAAAAACCCTGTACTTCACAGTACTGAGGCTCATGAGTGAGGGTGTAGTGGAGCTGTAGGTAAGGTGACTACTCCTTTGTATAAGAGACACGGTGACAACACCCAAGTGACGCCAAAATAGTGAATTCTAGCACAACAGATGCATCCCGGATGATATATACAGGCATTGGGTTTTGAACAGGCTCATTAGCAGTGCGGTTAACCTTCGGCAGCTGGTCGACCCTTTGTCATCCTTTGCTTTATGGCAGGGGTCAAAGGTCATTGAGACCCTAAACCATGTGTTTGTTGAACTTGTATGAAGGGTTTTTCTCCTGTTGGGTTCTACTGAGATGTGTGGACTGTGAGATAAAGCTTTTATGCTCGATACTATGACTACTATGACTGCATTACAGACTGCTAGGAGAAAGAACACACACGTTACTTTTAATGCACAGCTGCTGGCAACAAATTGCCTTTCAACAGCTCAAACGCGTTCTTAAATCCATGAGGCTACACACACGCGCATACATCATCGTATTTAGTAGTCTGATGAAAAAAAAATGCTCTGGGGTCTGGTGGTACTGGCGTGACCCGTGGCAACCAGGCCGACGTTCAAACGGACCAAACTCCATTCTCCATGCGGCTGAGCTAGCTGCAGAACGGTGAAAGCCGCCGTCAACTACAGGAACCAAAACGCCATGACAAACCTCTATATTACGCACACTCACACGCACACACACACGGACCAATGCATCCCGTGCACACCAATGCTGCTGCCGGTGACGACGTAATCTTCTCTTCACGTGTCTGATGTGTGCGGCCGACGGAATGCGACCTTTCTCTCTGCACCATGGCAGCTTGCTCAGCACCATGCGCTCTGATTCCGCCCTCCAGTCTCGGGTTGTTTACAGACGTAATGAAATAGCTGCGATGCGTGTTGTTGTTTCTCCACGTCGTGTTTGTGGCCTAAGGCTACGCAAGGGGCCCTGATCTTAGTAATGGGCTCTGCGTATGATCTAAATATGGAGCGAGACATTTTCGTAGAAAATTTCAGCCCCGTAGCGTGTCCGCGTGGGTTTAATGCAGGATTAAAGTACACACAAGTGTGTAGGTATATCGGCTTGGCGGCCCGCTAAGGATATCCATGTAACGTGTGCGTGTTTGATGTCGGCTCAGCATGCGTGTTAATCTCACAATCTAAGCACCCTCAGCAACTGTTACCATACAAATCACAGCACTGTGTACCTAATTAAAATCGAGAGTTGCCATAGTAATGAATTCTCTCTCTCTCTCTCTCTCTCTCTCTCTCTCTCTCTCTCTCTCTCTCTCTCTCTCTCTCTCTCTCTCTCTCTCTCTCTCTCTCTCTCTCTCTCTCTCTCTCAGCACAGAGGTGGTCACGGTGAATCTGCAGATGTTAAATGCTTAGTACTGCTCCGGGTTAAATATTGTAATGAGGGTACCCTGCCAGTAGTAGACGAGGGAATTGGAATTGAACCCTAGCTACTGGTGTGTGCGTGTGTGTTCACGTTTGTGTTTTGGCCTGTCTGCCATACCAAGATGTATTCATGATCTGAGTAAAGCGGAACCATCCTTTATCTTGCCGTGTCTATATGATGGTTATCATGAGTGCGTTAGAAAGGTGTTTTCCGTTTGCACTCGTAACACATATGGAGTTCTGTTTTTGTTTTGTTCCTCGTCTCACTGTGTTATTATTCAGTGTGGAATAATGCTGAGTGAACGTGTTATTGTCTGAAGAAACTGGTTTCCCGCTAGCAGATGGTAGACTGAGGAATCATGCCGTATGACCGCACAACACCAGAGGGGGGAAAAAACTGACCTGGTGGAGCCTTTTTCCCCACCAAATAACTATACAGCTGTGCTGATTCACGCTTTTGCCGTTCCTTTTAAAGACTTCCGCCAACTGTGAATAAATGTTTTCTCTTTAAAAATAATCTACGTGGCAACACTGAGACACCTTGTTTGGATGAAACTTGTAGGCAGCCACGTTAAAAAGAAGAACTAGCAGGTCTAGGCCACGGTATACTTTAGTTCCGTTCCGTTAAGTGTGGCTCCGCGCCGAGGTCGTGCATTTTTATTCATTGAATTGTATTTCCTGCCACCCCCGGCTAGCGTCAGCTCCATTTCGTATTTATCAAGGACGATTCACTACTTTGATGGGAACCTACTTATACTCTAGCCGAAAGGACAAAAGGTGCATTAAGAATCATTCTTTTTGGACAATTATTTGTAAGGATACGGTTGTATAGTGACGCTGGTTGTGCTTTGTCCTTTGATGATATATGGGCTATTTACATTAGTTAAGACAGACAAACAAGACAAAAAACAAAGTTTGGGGAGAAAGCGGGGTCATAGTAAACCGTTTTTAATAACTTGGAAAGCAAACTAAAATAAGATTACACTTTTATTGGAAATGAAGGGGTTTTTAGTTTTTGAAAATCCACATTTAATTCAAAAAGCGAGTTTAGACTTTTATGCCACCAGTCATAGTCAAGTAATAATGCGGCATCAAGGCCTTGTGTAAAATCGACCACCCCTTCTAATTCCACTCCTGGGGTTGCCTGTTTGGTAGTCTGGGTGTGTATGTGCAGGGCTGAAGCATAAAGCCACGCCAAACGATTCTGAATAACTTGATGAAATCGCTCTCTTTAAAATTGCTTTTCTGGAACCTGCTTATTGGAATGATTCATCCTCCAAACCTGACACTCTTATCATTGAGCAGAGGAAATTGAACTCCCTGTGTGGTACTAGAAGGTGTCGATGTTTTGTGCCTCTAGATAGTAGCCGAGTAATTTGTCATCCCATCCCGTCTCTGGATGGCCCTTTTGATCTATCTCTGAGCAATATCGCTGTGTAGGGGGAAGGTTATTAAATGTTATTAAAAATCATTTTCAAAGAATGTGTTGGGATGATTACGTTTGATTTAATCAGTTCTTGTTTCATCAGTAGTTTTATATCGGCAAACGGTCAGATTACGGTGTCTTCTCACCCTTTAAACTTGGGGAGGTGCGTAATGGGATTTCAACTTGTGTGTGTGTGTGTGTGTGTGTGTGTGTGTGTGTGTGTGTGTGTGTGTGGTGAATAGATCCCCATTGTCCTTTGTGTGTAAACTGGTGTTTCAACACCAGCAGCTGACTCCCATAAGGGACCTGTCATCTCTCTCCCTCTCCCTCTCTCTCTCTCTCTCTCTCTCTCTCTCTCTCTCTCTCTCTCTCTCTCTGAGGCGATGGAGAGAGGATGAACGTCAAAGCAGATAATAAGGGAGAGAGGGACCGCCTCCCCTGTCGGACACGTGAGAATGCCAGGGGTTGTTAGCCTCGGGCCCATTATCATGCAGTATCTCCAATGTCATTATCCAAGCGGCCATTACACATGTACAGTGGGGCCAAAAAGTATTTAGTCAGCCACTGATTGTGCAAGTTCTCCTACTTAGAAAGATGAGAGAGGTCTGTAATTTTCATCATAGGTACACTTCAACTATGAGAGACAAAAATGAGGAAAAAAATCCAGGAAATCACATTGTAGGATTTTTAAAGAATTTATTTGTAAATAATGGTGGAAAAAAAGTATTTGGTCACCCACAAACAAGCAATATTTCTGGCTCTCACAGACCTGTAACTTCTTCTTTAAGAAGCTCTTCTATCCTCCACTCGTTACCTGTATTAATGGAACCTGTTTGACCTCGTCATCTGTATAAAAGACACCTGTCCACAGCCTCAAACAGTCAGACTCCAAACTCAACCATGGCCAAGACCAAAGAGCTGTCGAAGGACACCAGGAAGAAAATTGTAGACCTGCACCAGGCTGGGAAGAGTGAATCTGCAATAGGCAAGGCAGGTTGGTGTGAATAGATCAACTGTGGGAGCAATTGTAAGAAAATGGAAGACATACAAGACCATTGATAATCTCCCTCGATCTGGGGCCCCACGCAAGATCTCATCCCGTGGGGTCAAAATGATCATGAGAACGGTGAGCAAAAATCCCAGAACTACACGGAGGGACCTGATGAATGACCTGCAGAGAGCTGGGACCAAAGTAACAAAGGCCACCATCAGTAACACACTACGCCGAGAGGGACTCAAATCCTGCAGTGCCAGGCGTGTCCCCCTGCTTAAGCCAGTACATGTCCAGGCCCGTCTGAAGTTTGCCAGAGAGCATATGGATGATCCAGAAGAGGATTGGGAGAATATCATGTGGTCAGATGAAACCAAAATAGAACTTTTTGGTAAAAACTCAACTCATCGTGTTTGGAGGAAGAAGAATGCTGAGTTGCATCCCAAGAACACCATACCTACTGTGAAGCATGGGGGTGGAAACATCATGCTTTGGGGCTGTTTTCCTGCAAAGGGGACAGGACGACTGATCCGTGTTAAGGGAAGAATGAACGGGGCCATGTATCGTGAGATTTGAAGCCAAAACCTCCTTCCATCAGTGAGAGCATTGAAGATGGAACGTGGCTGGGTCTTCCAGCATGACAATGATCCCAAACACACCGCTCGGGCAACGAAGGAGTGGCTCCGTAAAAAGCATTTCAAGGTCCTGGAGTGGCCTAGCCAGTCTCCAGACCTCAACCCCATAGAAAATTTGTGGAGGGAGTTGAAAGTCCTTGTTGCCCAGAAACAGCCCCAAAACATGACTGCTCTAGAGGAGATCTGCATGGAGGAATGGGCCAAAATACCAGCTACAGTGTGTGCAAACCTGGTGAAGACTTACAGGAAACGTTTGACCTCTGTCATTGCCAACAAAGGTTATGTTACAAAGTATTGAGTTGAACTTTTGTTATTGACCAAATACTTATTTTCCACCATAATTTACAAAGAAATTCTTTAAAAATCCTATGATGTGATTTCCTGGATTTTTTTTCTCATTTTTGTCTCTCATAGTTGAAGTGTACCTATGATGAAAATGACAGACCTCTCTCATCTTTCTAAGTAGGAGAACTTGCACAATCAGTGGCTGACTAAATACTTTTTGGCCCCACTGTAGTCCTATTCATCTCCAATGTCATTATCCAAGTGGCCATTACACATGTAGTCCTATTAATTTCCTGATAACGACCTGTAATGACCGAGGACAGTCTAAAAGCCAATCCGACAAGATTTAATTGCGCTGTTTTTTTGGCTCGAGTAGATGCACTGTCACCTGATTACTTCGCCTTTGAATCTCAGCAGCGTCTCATTGATGAAAAAGTACTTCAACTATTAAGCCTTATTCACTGTCTATTGTTAGAACCCAGCTAATCCAGGTAGGGCCTTTATCCCCCCTGAGTGTAGCTCACTCTCCACGGGCCACTGTAGATTTGTGGTGCCTTTTCATTTGTATGCCATTTACTGCTCCCCCTCTTCTGGGTTTGGCGTGTGTGTGCACGTGTCATCGATTCTGTTGTTCCTGGGTCCGGGGTCTCTGGTCTGGTTGTCTTGGGGACGATGGCGCGAACTTTGTCTCAGTCTTAAAGGGTTTTATTTTTCTGCTGGTGAACCTTACGTCTCAACTCAAGCCATCGTTTGAAATATGTACTTAACTAATAAAAAAAAACCATGGAAAGCCCACAGGTCTGAGTTTGAAGATCTTGCTCAAGACGCGACAGTAAGGGCAGACGCCTGGCGGCGTGAAGCTCTGCCACCGCGTTAGGGTAGCAATGTTGTCGTGAACCTGATCCTCTGGCATTATCAAGTTAGCCGTTAGATTGAAGAGGATTGGCCCTGTAGCCAGTGGGTCTCACAGGGTGGCAGGGCTCAAACACTGTAAGGCTGTTGCCATAGCTGAAGTCACCAACTACTTTTTAGATGGAAAAGTAATAAAGAAAGTGTTAAACACCAGTATGACCACTACTGCTAGTGCCTTTCCTGTTTGGGTTTTTATTTCAAAGAAATCTATGAACATTTTTGACAGAATTTCTGGTATCTTGAAAAAAGTGTCAAGTTCCCTGGTTTATTTTTGACTGCTGAACCTCTCGCTGTATGATGCAACTTCCCTTGTATTTAGTATTTTCCATGATGCTATTTCCTGTTGCATTATTCCTCAGACAACAGGAAGCGGAGCAGGGTCTGTTTGAATTCCCTCTGAGGCGTATCTCTGAGTCCCCCCCGTCTCTGTGTAACTCTAGCCGTTTTCTTTTCCCTTCTCTCTGTCTCTCTTTCTCTCTCTCTTTCGTTCTGTCCATCCCTCCTCCTCTTTCGTTCTCAATATCTTTTAGTTTTGTTTGTGTTCTTTGTTTTTCCGTCTTTCTCCATGTCGTCTGTCATTTCTTTTTGCTATCACTGGGTTACTAACTCACTCTCGCTGTCTTTTTCTTTCTTATATTCCTATCCCGCTTTCCTAAAAATTTCCTCTTTGGATCTTGTGATACATGTAGAACCTAGACAATTATTTGCATTCATTCTCAAGCGTTTTTCAATCTCTCTCTCTCTTACAACCACTGGTTTTGGCAGACATGCTTCTTTGAAATCGCTTAATAAGTTCTTGCACCACTCGTAGGTTTGTGTGTTGTGATGGGCACCAAGAACTCCCATTTTTCTTTCAGTGTCCGCGCCCTCACTTTAAACTGTTGTAAAGACGGGTGACTCTAACCGCCCATTTTGTCTCCAAACTGTTGACCGCCGTACCGCTGAGTCATAACGTTAAACCGAAGGATCCCAATTTGTCTCACCAAAATAGCCTCCACACAGCGACCTTGTTTTACCTCAATCCAGACCCATGTGCAAATCAATGGCCTACAGGCCCCACTGGATAATGCTAGAGACCAGAATAGCTGATCTAATCAACCAAAGGACAAACCGACAGGCAAAAAACACACACACAGACTGACTGACAGAGAGAAAGAAGGTGGGAGGGATATGGTTCTGAAAAGCCATAAGGATGCAGCTAACCGACCAGTAGGTTTAATCGGATGAGAACCAACCAGACACAACATGTTGGACCGGCCCTCTCCTGTCCCCTGCTTGGCCTCCCCGGGGGTTAGTCATCCTGCCAATTAGGCGGCCCCTCGGATCCTGTGGACCCCTGTGCCAGGCAGGAACAAGCAGGTCCCCAAAGGCCCCAGCAGACAGGGAGCTGAGCAAATTAGTCACGACCCTGGAGAGAACCGGGCAGGGGTCATTTAATTTCCTGCTGCATGCTCACACACACACACACACACACACATACACTCACACAAACACACTTGGCGGGGTTTTCCCACGGGACGCTGCACACAACATGTGTTGTGAGTCATTGTTTCAACTGTACCCCACGCTGCTTTAGCATAACCCTACCATACTGCCAGGTCGAAGCAGAACACTGTAGTGCATGCCAACAACACAGACATCACAAATCCACTCCTTGGGGTATCAGCGTTACAATAGAATCGAATAGAATACTTTTAGTCCTCTGCTTTTTCTTGGGTAGATCTGGTGGCGATTCCGTTGAGGATGCAGGTTGACGTTTGACTCCAGTCCGCGGAAACCGTCGCTGCAGCAAAGCCGCTTGGTCTGGCCTGCTGCTCCTTTATCAATAGTCACAAACAGCTCGCTCGCCCTCTCTCTCTCTATCTCTGTCTCTCCTGTAGTCTGTTACCACGGCAACGTAACGAAGGTTGAGCAGGGCATTTAAAAGTATAAGAGCTGGGAATAAAAGACGCTCGCGTCGCAACGCTAGCTAATCAACCTAAAGAGGAGACTTCAAACGTTATGGCTTAAGGTGAACCGAGGGAGGGAGGGAAGGAGGGAGGGAGGGAGGGAGAGAGGGGGAGAGAGAGGGAGAGAGAGAGAGAGGGAGAGAGAGAGAGAGAGAGAGAGAGAGAGAGAGAGAGAGAGAGAGAGAGAGAGAGAGAGAGAGAGAGAGAGAGAGAGAGAGAGAGAGAGAGAGAGAGAGAGAGAGAGAGAGAGAGAGAGAGAGAGAGAGAGAGAGAGAGAGAGAGAGAGAGAGAGAGAGAGAGAGAGAGAGAGAGAGAGAGAGAAAGAAAAAGAAAAAGAAAAAGAAAAAGAAAAAGAAAAAGAAAAAGAAAAAGAAAAAGAAAAAGAAAAAGAAAAAGAGAAAGAAAAAGAGAAAGAGAAAGAGAAAGAAAAAGAGAAAGAAAAAGAGAAAGAAAAAGAGAAGAGGGAAGAGAAACAAGACAAGACCGTCCCAGACCTGACACTGGCGTTACAGGGGAGAAAAAAAGAGTTGGATTTCATACGTGTTGGCTTTGGTCCAAGGAGTAGACTTCAAAGCCAGCCTGCCTGGCTGCCATCCTGTGCCACTGTTACCTGGCTTGTACTGTGTGTGTGTGTGTGTGTGTGTGTGTGTGTGTGCGTGCGTGCGTGTGTGTGTGTGTGTGCGCGCGTGCACATGGATGCTTCTGGTTATGTGTGTTATTTATTTTTTTCTGTGAACATCATCTCTCTATCTCTCTTTTTTCAATCCCTCCGTCCTCACCCTTATCCTCCCTCTCGCATCCCAGGGTCAGGGTCTCCTGTCTCAGACCTGTTGTGCTGTGTTGTGTTAGTGTTGGCCAAGAGTCCTGCTGGCCGGCCTCAGAGGAAATCCATTAGAGAAAGAGTCTGTGTGTCTGAGTCAAACACGTCTTTAAGGACCAATTGGAAAAACGTCAGACTGTCAGCTTTTACTCTCACAGTCCATTCGCTATCTCTCTCTCTCTCTCTCTCTCTCTCTCTCTCTCTCTCTCTCTCTCTCTCTCTCTCTCTCTCTCCCTCTCTGAATTTGTTTCTCTCTAATGCTTTCTCTATGTGTCCGTCTTCCCCCTTTTCTCCCTCTCTCTCTGTCTCTCTCTCTCATTTTGTTTCTCTCTCCATTTCTTTCTCTTCCTCCCTCATACGTTCTGTCTGTCTTCCCCTTTCTCACTCTGTCTTTATTGTTGCTGCTGTCCATTGTTCCACAGACTAGAGAAACCTTCTCTCTTTCTCTCTCTCCTGGCCTCTTTTAGTCTTCCTCTCTCCTGCCCTTAGTCCAATGGAGACGCATATATTATTTTAACGTCTTGAGTAATTTTACCAACCACCCAACAAAACATACATTTTCCTTTGATAAAGGTGCGGCACAAACATCGCTAGGTGTGGGAAGTGTCTAAAAAAACTGGGAGCCACTCCTGAAAGGGAACGAGTGGTAGATAAAAACCTGTGTGTGTGTGTGTGTGTGTGTGTGTGTGTGTGTGTGTGTGTGTGTGTGTGTGTGTGTGTGTGTGTGTGTGTGTCTGCACGTTTGTCCCCCTATTTCTGTGTGGGTGGTTCGTTTAGGCTCGTTGTAGGTGAAGAGAGAAAGAAAAAGGAGAAAAGAGCTGGATGGAGAACACACACACACACACACACACACACACACGCACACACGCACACACAAAGAGATAGACGGGGAGACAGAGAGTCCAAACAGCATATTGGCCCAAGCCTGGGTGGAACTGAATGGGCTGCCTGAGCCGGCTGGAGTGTGTCGGTGCAGTGTGGCGGTGCAGTGTGTCAGGGAGCCGTCTGCTGGGGAGCTTTGGCCCCCGCTGCTCCTCAGCAGGGCTCCCTCTCGTCCCTCGGAAAACACAGAATAATCCCGGACAGCTGGACCAGACCAGAGAATTCCAGAATGCGGCTGGAGGATTGTAGAAGTAGAACAAGTAGATCGAACACACAAACCTCGGGCCGGAGGGTGGACCACCTAAAATGTGGAAGGATGTCATACTGTAGGCTGTTTACCCGTTGTCCTTGGCAACGACCTAAACGGCACAGGTCTTGAATTCTGCTGGATTTAGTTTGAAGGCGCACCTCGCGGGGGTGATTCCAGTAGGCTTGTCCTTTCTACTGTATCTACGTCTACGTGGAGGAATGAAAATATGTCTTTACCGAGGACTGAGGGGGGAAGGAGAATCCCGCTAAGCCCGAGTTATGCTCTCACCACTAATCTGGGACAAGGCTTGGATCTGTGTGTGAGAACCAGGGTGGGACAGGCCAGCGAGCAGATGTCAGATTTGAGATCTGGGGCTTTGGAGAAGGAACTTTGTGTCTCTGTCCCTTTTGAATCACGTTGCCCCTTGCCCCTGCTGTTTCAAGATAGTATTTTTAAATACCTCCCAAATGTTGTCCTTGCCTATGAACATTCCCTTCACTTTTTTCACCACTTCCTACTTCAGGTGGTCTTGGTCCATGGAAACCTTCAGCCCTTTAACATCCCTCTCCTATTGAGCAGCTGTCGGACCAGAGCTTAGCGCTATCCAGAAGGATGGAGGGAGGGAGGGAGGGAGGGAGGGATGGATGAATTGAGTTTACAGTGAAGTGTTGAGTTGAGGGTTTTGTAGGTCATGGTGTGGTTGCTGGGCAGAATTCCTTGAAATTGAAAATCTAGCAATTCGCATAGGATTTAATGGATTACACTGGCAAGCGCTCTGGTGCCTTGGAGGAAGAACTATTTGGTTTCCCTGGCTGATCATCTGCTCTCCACCATTCATTATGTCTGGACTCAGGCTGTCGTTCTTTCTTTCCTTCTTTCCTTCTTTCTTTCCTTCTTTCCTTCTTTCTTTCTTTCTCGTTTGCTAGCTGTCTCTCTCCTTTTTTTCCTCACCTGATGATGCCAGGCAGCTACTTGCTACTCATCTCACAGACCTGAACCAACACAGCCGACACCCTCCACCATTTGTCTCATACACACATACACGCACACACACGCACACACACACACACACACACATCAGCACACACCTCTTTTTGCAATCAATGAGTGTGAAAAAGTCACTTGTTTGTTCCAGTCTGTTGATGTGCGGGTGTAAGGGTGTAAGGGTGTAGGTGTGTGTGTGGGTGTGTGGGTGTGTGGGTGTGGGTGTGGGTGTGGGTGGGTGGTCGTGGGTCTGCTCGTTCGCCCGCTCGAGTGTCTATGCTTCTGCACATGTATATTCACTCAGAAGCTTTATCAATGGCTCTGGAGTCTTTGCAGGGGGTTCCCATGGAAACTGCTGTGGAAAATATCCGACTGCTATTCTGAAAGGTCTTTAGAAGCGAGTGAGGTGCTCATGGGTGTGTGCAGGAGAGATGAGACCATGCAGTATGTGTATGTGAAGGAGGAGGAGGAGGAGAGATGAGACCATGCAGTATGTGTATGTGAAGGAGGAGGAGGAGGAGGAGGAGGAGGAGGAGAGATGAGACCATGCAGTATGTGTATGTGAAGGAGGAGGAGGAGGATGAGAGATGAGACCATGCAGTATGTGTATGTGAAGGAGGAGGAGGAGGAGGAGAGATGAGACTATGCAGTATGTGTATGTGAAGGAGGAGGAGGAGGAGGAGGAGAGATGAGACCATGCAGTATGTGTATGTGAAGGAGGAGGAGGAGGAGTGCCGGGGAGGAGGAGATGACGAAGTGGTGGACAGGTAGAATCGAAAACCATCTGAAAAGTCAAGGATGCGTATTGATGTATTGAAAGGAGCGATAGTGTTTGTTGAGGATGTAGCCTATATGGAAAGAGGAGAGGTGGACTGAAACAAAGAGCAGAAGGCCTGGACAGAGCTGCATGCTAGTGTAACAGTTTGAGGGAGGATGTTTTGGGTTTTGTTGTTTCAATAATCATAATCATGCACGGTAGAGTTTGACGAAGGATTTGAGGAAGATAAAAGGAAGCAATGTCTGCCATCCCAGTTTTCTTATTCCACGTCTTTGCCCTGTCTATGAAAGGAGAATAGGGAAGTCTAGTTCTACAGGAATATTGAGAAAGAGCTGGCGGAAATCAGGTTAACAGCGGAGGAGTAGATCAATTTTAAGTCTTGAATTTAAAGAAGGAGACGTTTATATTGATAAGTTCAAAAATCACAACATGAATGCCAAGCAAAAAGAAAGAGGATGGCTGATGGACACTGAGAGGGGAACAAAAATCAACATTGTGAGGGGTGTCGACTACTCCACCCCTGCCCCCCACTCCCAGTTTTACAATCAAACGCCCCTCTCAGCCGCTCACTACCGCATCATCATTCGTGAGGGTCAGTACGAGACCCTTCTGGGTAATGTAGTTCTGAAATCACCTTCATGATGGCACTCTGGGTATCAATGAATTGGGCTTTTCCATTAACATTTCAGTCTGTCTATTTGAAAATATGATGTGCAGTTTGTACTGGATTTGTAGCTGTTTGTTTTGTCGCGTGGCACGATGTCTAATGTATAGTACATCGCGTTAAGCCTCTTATCCGTGCAGGATCCTGAGGTTATCTGCCGACCAGTTGTTGGATTTGCCAAATGTCACAGAAAGGTCTTGTTTTTTGTTCTGTTGAGTACAACTCAACAGAACTTTAACATAATCCTCAGATGGAGGCAAGGCCAAAAATAAGCTGGTAGATTTGTATATTTGTTTTCCTTCAGTTTTAAACCATAACTTCATTGTCAGTTTGACTTGCTTTTGAGTGACAGTTGGAACGACATTGGGTAGATTTGATTTCCCGTGGGCTTGAATCTAAATTCACTTTTGGTTTGAGTCAAGAGTCTTGATTTGAATCTGAATTGCATACTGATTCCCAGAGCATGAGTAAGCAAAGGAAATAGCTGTTGCTTTAAGGGCACGACAAGGTTTCTGTGTCACAGTTGGAGACCTCCAGGTCAGACCTGTGTCAGGCCGTCAGGACTTCTCACTCACGCACACAGACAGACAGACAGACAGACAGACAGACAGACAGACAGACAGACAGACAGACAGACAGACAGACAGACAGACAGACAGACAGACAGACAGACAGACAGACAGACAGACAGACAGACAGACAGACACTTGTCTGTGCTCGCCCCTCAGAAACACTGCAGCAGCGCTAAAGATAAAACCCCACGTCGTCACATCAGAGGGGCTGTAGGCGCTCTCCAACTGAGCGTGTCCTGATTGGTGACAAAGCAACGTGGAGGGGGGGCGGGGGGTCAGGGGTCACTGTTATGGATGTACCTCGGGAGGCACCCGGAGTGACGGCGCGAGACAGCAAGGGCAGCCTCAACAGGCCTGGGTCTACTGTCAGGACCTTTCCCTTCCACAGACCACCAGCCACACGGGGGGGGGGGGGTTGAGGCGAGGGACGTGAGGGTGTGGCACTCCCCCCCCCCCCAGTTAGTCCCTCAGACAGAACACACCCTGCTTTAAATGGAGTAGAAATCAGTGTGACGGAAACATTCACAGTAATGCTTAGTCATCTCGGATTATGGAAGTGTTTGTTTATCCACGCTAAGAGGCTTACAGTTGAGTTTGTGTCATTTAAAATACATCTGTTTTTATAACATGTTTTATAAACTGAACTTCATAGTTATCCAGGCATCTTTTTTACTGTTGCCTTTTAAGTATCCTTGTGGTTGTTGTTCTACCTCATTGCCCAATTTAACTAGGCTAGTGCCACGTACTGACCACTATTATTAAGATGCGTGTATTTTTCAACCTGTTCCAGTCATCAACGGTCCGCTCTCTGTTCTTTTATTAAATGTTAATCGGGCGTTGCCTTCCCACTCCAGGCTGGCTGGGCAAACAAGTGTTTTGGCAGATGTAAACTGTGACTTATCACAAAGAGACTGAATCCCCCCAAAAAAGTGTGTCTTTGAGAAATTGTTCTCTGTCGTGCGTCTTTGAAGTGATCACTGATTACTGTCTTATTCCATCCTGTCATAGGCGCTATTTTAAACCTGTTTACCAAAGCGCGGCGATGAGGATGTTAACATGGTCGACAGTCACTAGTGGGTTGCTATGCAGTTTGGTTTCGGCCATGACAACGTTTTTCCTCCAGCCAGTGGGAAATCCTGTGGTATGATCAGGTGTAGTCAAATTAATATTTGAATGACTATAACTGCTCATATTTTGGCCCGTGATAATCTCAATGATATGCCATTCTGATTCATTTAATGATGAATTCAAATGACTGTGCCACCCAGGTAGCTTCAAATGTCTTCTCGAGATCGCTGCTGGAAAAAAAAACTTTGATTCATTTTACATATGAGAATCGTTTGTGTGGGTATTCTAAAAGCCACGGCTCTGTCAAGTTAGTTGTCGAACGAGTCATTTCCAGTTCCATTTCAAACTGACAACCACCAAGCGACAAAACACAGCTACCACAGGTAGCTGCATTGCGACCACCGCCGTTTAAAGCACAATAAGAACTACATTGTGGTCTGCATACGAGTTTGTGCGTACTTACTAAGAACCAAGCCAGCAAAATGGGGAGTGAAGGTGCTTCTCTCGGAGGTACTTTTGTTCTCACGGTGTGAAGGTTTCACTTCTCTGTCTGTAAAGACCTCTGTCTCTCTCATACACACATAGACCCCCCTCCCCCCCCCCCCCCCCCCCCCCCCCCCCCCCCACACACACACACACACATGCTCCCGCACACAGAGGAGCAGTGTTAATGGAGGTTGGTAAGAGAAGGCTACGTTATAATGGTTATTTGGTCAGGTATAATGGCTGCATGTGATGCCTTGTGCAGAACAGGGTCAGTAGTCTGAGCGTCCAATCAAACGCAACCTTCTCACGGGCTCAGGGAAGCTACTTCTCCTTGAACAGCGTTGAATATCACGGGGCCTTTGATATAAGACTGACCACCTGGCTTTCCTTATGTCGGCTTTCTTTGTGGGTTTCAGTCTCTCTTATGGTTCTCTCACTTGATTGAAGCATCTCTATTCATCTCTTTTCTGTGGTTTGTTTTTCTTGTCTTTTTCCCCCTTGTCTCTCTCTCTCTCAATCAAACAAACAAACGCATTATCTTTCTGTTGTCTTACACCTTCCAACTTGTTATAGCACTGCCTCCACTTCTTCCTCAAATATCGCACAAAAACAACATATTGTGGCCGGTCGCCTTCAGCAATAGCCCCGTTTTTGTCCAACATTAGTTTGCTCTGTGTGCCTAATCCTGAAAGTGAATGCGTTTAACCCTAACCCTAACCCTAATCCTGAAAGTGAATACATTTAACTCTAACCCTAACCCTAATCCTGAAAGTGAATACATTTAACTCTAACCCTAACCCTAATCCTGAAAGTGAATACATTTAACCCTAACCCTAACCCTAATCCTGAAAGTGAATAAATTTAACCCTAACCCTAACCCTAATCCTGAAAGTGAATACATTTCACCCTAACCCTAACCCTAATCCTGAAAGTGAATGCGTTTAACCCTAACCCTAACCCTGAAAGTGAATACATTTAACCCTAACCCTAACCCTAATCCTGAAAGTGAATACATTTAACCCTAACCCTAACCCAAACCCTAACCCTAATCCTAATCCTGAAAGCGAATGCGTTTAACCCTAACCCTAATCCTAATCCTGAAAGTGAATGCGTTTAACCCTAACCCTAATCCTGAAAGTGAATGCGTTTAACCCTAACCCTAACCCTAATCCTGAAAGTGAATGCGTTTAACCCTAACCCTAACCCTAACCCTAATCCTGAAAGTGAATGCGTTTAACCCTAACCCTAATCCTAATCCTGAAAGTGAATGCGTTTAACCCTAACCCTAACCCTAATCCTGAAAGTGAATGCGTTTAGCCCTAACCCTAACCCTAATCCTGAAAGTGAATGCGTTTAACCTTAACCCTAACCCTAATCCTAATCCTGAAAGTGAATGCGTTTAACCCTAACCCTAACCCTAACCCTAATCCTGAAAGTGAATGCGTTTAACCCTAACCCTAACCCTAATCCTGAAAGTGAATGCGTTTAACCTTAACCCTAACCCTAATCCTAATCCTGAAAGTGAATGCGTTTAACCCTAACCCTAACCCTAACCCTAATCCTGAAAGTGAATGCGTTTAACCCTAACCCTAACCCTAATCCTGAAAGTGAATGCGTTTAACCCTAACCCTAACCCTAATCCTGAAAGTGAATGCGTTTAACCCTAACCCTAACCCTAATCCTGAAAGTGAATGCGTTTAAGAAGCGAGTGAGGAGTGGTGAGGTGTTCGCTCTGCTAAAGTCCATGGCTTTCATCTTTGAATGAGGTCCGATGGCAGCACATCCTTCATCTCCCCCATCGTCGAGGGTCCAACCGAGTGACTTGTGCGTTCTTGGCCTTTTATAGAGTCAGCGATGTGTAAAGGGCAAATTACATTTGCTTTTCCATGGAAAGTTCCAACACCGGTAGGGAAGGAAGTTTGTTTGGCCCCGTGATAAGCTTGTTTAAAAGACTCCTGAAAACACCGGTTTGCTCGCCACCGCCTTGCCTCATACATCTGGGAGGCAACCTCGGAGCCCAGGGTCTGGGGCTCATCACATTCAGCAGACGGGACACAGTTACGGGTCTATGTGGATTTAATGGGGGGATATAGTTGAAAGCATGTGGGTTGTACAGGGCTCAGACTGTTATCTTGTTCACAGAAACTGCCTGGGGTGGTGCCAAAGGTGTAGTCGGCTAGGAACACAGAATAGACAGTGTTTTGAAATAGAGAGCTAAAGAAATGTAAATAAGAGAGCGATCTTTTTTTTTTACTTAAACTACGTGTTTAAAAGGAGAGGCATGCATTACTGGAAAAGAAAAGGACCCAAAATTAATGTTATCAACACAACAAAACACTCTGTCTCTCATTCTCTCTCCATGTCTCTTTGTCAATAGTCAAATTGCCATGGTAATGAAAATTCTCTCTCTCTCTCTCTCTCTCTCTCTCTCTCTCTCTCTCTCCCCCTCTCCATAGTCATATTGCCATGTTACTGAATATTCTCTCTCTCTCTCTCCCTCTCTCTCTCTCCCCCTCTCCATAGTCATATTGCCATGTTGCTGAATATTCTCTCTCTCTCTCTCTCTCTCTCTCTCTCTCTCTCTCTCTCTCTCTCTCTCTCTCTCTCTCTCTCTCTCTCTCTCTCTCTCTCTCTCTCTCTCTCTCTCTCTCTGTTTGTACCCCAGCTGTAACCTGAGAGCGAGCGAGCAACATGGGGAAACAGAACAGCAAGCTCCGTCCCGAGGTGATGCAGGACCTGCTGGAGAGCACGGACTTCACGGAGCACGAGATCCAGGAGTGGTACAAGGGCTTCCTGAGGGACTGCCCCAGTGGCAACCTCTCCATGGAGGAGTTCAAGAAGATCTACGGCAACTTCTTCCCCTACGGCGACGCCTCCAAGTTCGCCGAGCACGTGTTCCGCACCTTCGACGCCAACGGCGACGGCACGATAGACTTCCGGGAGTTCATCATCGCGCTGAGCGTGACGTCAAGGGGCAAGCTGGAGCAGAAGCTGAAGTGGGCCTTCAGCATGTACGACCTGGATGGGAACGGCTACATCAGCAAACAGGAGATGCTGGAGATCGTGCAGGTAAAGACACACAGACACGCCAGCCCTGTTTCCCCGACGAGAAAGGGAAATAAGCATGCTCTGTGTTTTTTTTTAAATTTTTTTTTTTTTTTTTTTTAACACATCCACAATTCTAAGAAAAATGTGTTAAGTCTGCGAGAAGAACAACGTGCGGGAAAAGAGTTTCGGGTTGTCTTCATTTTGTGCGGTTATGGGCCTGTTCGATTTGAGTTATAAAGCCTCACTTTAGCTGGCAGTGAGACTTGCGTTACACAAAAACACAGTTTAAGTATGGCAAGTGCATGTGTGTGCATGTGTGTGTGTGTGTGTGCGTGTGTGTGTGCGTGTGTGTGTGCGTGTGTGCGTGTGTGCGTGCGTGCGTGCGTGCCTGCGTGCGTGCGTGCGTGCGTGCGTGAGTGTGTGAGGGAAGGAGAGAGGGAAGGAGAGACTACTCCCAGAACTATAGTGACACCTTTATCTGCTACCAAGCGCCTTGATAAACAGGCACACGTACATCTCCACCAAACAGATGGACCTTAACATTGGCCAGGCTGTGATTATTAAATGCAGTTCCATAAACAGCCCTGTATCCATAGCACTCATATAGCCAGATAGTTGGCGGCCTTCCCCTCGTGAGCGAGCCAAGAAACCGCCGACCACATGCAGTAAGAGGCAGGAATTCACTAATCATTCCTGTAATGTGCTCACTCGGTGTCATTTAGTAACAGTTTTTGCAGCCAAAACAAAGGTCTCACAGAAGTCCAAAAAAAACAACAACAAAAAAACGGGAACCTAAAGTTTGCCATGTCTCCATGTATCTGTGGTGTCATGACATCACTGCATTTTTCCCCTCAAAAACATGGTTTAGTCTCGGTTAGACTACAACGAGGGGCCAAGACCGAGTGAGTGGTCAAGGAAAAGTCACGTCCGTTATCTGAGCCTTAATGCAGTGTGCAGGTCACCCCCTCCAAAAAGAAGAAGAAGAAGAAGAAGAAGAGGAGAAGGAAGAGGGGGGCCAGGCATTTCCTGTCGGTGTTCTTTGTGTAAACAGGGCTTGGGTCTGCCTGGGGGCGCCTCCCTCTTGCTGCTATTTCTGTCCTCTCATTCGTTAGATTTCCCTTGAAAGACATTTTGTCCCGGATCAGTTTCACCTAAGTTCCTTGACACCGGCTCTGCGTTGTGGTTTTGTGAAACAAAGTGGTCTTTCAGATGCGTGGAGACTGGGTCAAACCAATACTGGGATGTTCTGAACTCCCCGTCATCCTGGCTTGAAGGGGGCTTGGATCCATACAAATTGCCGTACAGAAGAGACGATCGAGATCGAACAGAAACTTGTAATTTTATGGTTTGTGGGTAAAGAAGGTGGCATAATTTAGTCATTGTGGTTTACTGAGTAGAAATATTTAGAGGAGTATAGATACGTTTATGAAGTGAATCAGTTCTGCCTCTTCTAGAGTGCTCTCTGGGTTCTAATGATATCGTTTGTTCTTCTCTTATGAGGTATTTGGATTCCACCCCAAAAGAGCAATGCTGTCGAAGTTCACTATTAATTCTGCTTATTCTATTCCCATGTTGTTCATGGTCCATGTCGCCGTAGTCCACAGAGCTGCAGGGAAATGCAGCCTATTTAAATACTTCTAAAAGGCTTTGACTTTAAGTTGTCTCAATATGTCAGCGACACGTGTGTCTCATCGTAGCTTCGTGTAATGCCAGTTGTGTTCTTAATGGGATAACTGTATTTATGTGGATTTACAGTGGAAAGCTGTCCCTCAGCGACCGGACAGAAGGGACTCTCGTGATGCTGTGGGAACAAACTTCATTTGTTTCCCTCCTGTGGTTTGAAAGGCACAACTGCAATTAGACTCACACAAAGATGGTTTCTTCTGTCATATGTCAGTGTAGTCTAAACCTTCCACATTCTTGTAGGGAATTTACCACCTCGGATTTGTTGGATCATTCAACCCATACTTGATCTGCGGGTTCAAAGGCTAGCGCGACCAAATTTGAATTCATACCCATTTCGTTTTTGTTTGAATGTACCTATTCAGATTTGTTTATTTCAACGTTTCTAATATGGAAATAAAGGATGAACTCTACGTAAGTCTTAGCTAAGGTATTTATAGAACTAACGGCAGCCAGACTTTGGTGGTGCATTTATAGAGCTAACAACAGCAGCCAGACTTTGGTGGTGTATTTATAGAGCTAACA
The DNA here is from genome assembly GCA_017639675.1 of Aplochiton taeniatus. Lineage (NCBI taxonomy): Eukaryota > Metazoa > Chordata > Actinopteri > Galaxiiformes > Galaxiidae > Aplochiton > Aplochiton taeniatus. Next base: position 4,908,727 of record CM030178.1, read on the forward strand.
ACAGCAGCCAGACTTGCTCCCCCCACATGAGACTCCTCACTATGAGACCACTTCATTATTCATCCTCACTTCCTACCTTTGTTATAAATAGAAGACAACCCTGGGAAGAGGACGGATTAGCCCCTCTTATTCTAATTTGAAGGTGCGTGCTGGGGTGCCTCGAGTTCAGGGGAGCTGTGTGAGAGTGTGAGTTGTCCCGTCCCCCGTCCCTCCCCTGTCCCCACAGCTAGCCCGCCCTCCACAGAGAGACGCCCTCGTCCCTGAGACTGGGGCTGTGGTAGAGAACACAGGACGATGCTCATAGTCTTTATCCTTCTGCCTCTCGTTGACTCTCACTCTGTTTGTCTCTCTATCTCCCACTCTGTTTGTCTCTCTATGTGTCACTCTGTTTGTCTCTATATCTCACTCTGTTTGTCTCTCTATGTCTCACTCTGTTTGTCTCTCTGTCTCACTCTGTTTGTCTCTCTATCTCTCACTCTGTTTGTCTCTCTATTTCTCACTCTGTTTGTCTCTCTATTTCTCACTCTGTTTGTCTCTCTATGTCTCACTCTGTTTGTCTCTCTATTTCTCACTCTGTTTGTCTCTCTATGTCTCACTCTGTTTGTCTCTCTATGTCTCACTCTGTTTGTCTCCCTATGTCTCACTCTGTTTGTCTCTCTATCTCTCACTCTCTTTGTCTCTCTATTTCTCACTCTCTTTGTCTCTCTATTTCTCACTCTCTTTGTCTCTCTATTTCTCACTCTGTTTGTCTCTCTATCTCTCACTCTGTTTGTCTCTATCTCTCACTCTGTTTGTCTCTCTATCTCTCACTCTGTTCGCCTCTCTATTTCTCTGTCTTTGTCTTTTTCACTGTCTGTCTCTCTCTCTGTTTCTTTCTCATTTCCTCCATCCTCTCTGTTTCTTTCTCTCTTCGCCTCCATCCTCTCTGTGTGTCTTTTAGGCCCTTGCTTTGTCTCTCCCTCTCCATTGCTCTTCACCATATTTTCTCTCTCTGCTCCTCTCTCTGTGGTCTCCATCCCTCTCTCTTTCCCTTCATTTTTTTCCTTTCTGTCTAGCTGACTCATCTCAGACACCTACCTCCAGAGTGCAGGCTTAAGAGAAAAAGTCTTCAAGCTTCTGAAGAAGAGACAGTGGAAAAACTTTCGGAACTAAATGATTATTTTAGAACTGGTAACTCCGTCAAGTCTCATTGTCTTGACTGAGGAGGGTAAATAATAGGTCCACCGTTTCAGGCTGGATCCAAGCCCGTCTCGTCAGGTGGGTTTCTGCGCTGTGCCACGGCGTCGTTGGCTGTTGCTATCAGGGGAAATAATGGGTGCTTCCCAGGAGCTGGTTGGAAAGTTCAATAAACAATGCTTTTCAATAAGCCAGTTGTGGGCAGCACTTGATATTGTGACAAGTTCTGGTTTAATCCAGCTCGCTCTGGATTTTCACCAACACTTCGGGCCAGCCAGAGGCTTTAAAAAAAAAAAAAAAAAAAAGGTTTTTTCGCAGAAAAATGTAAGGCATTGCTTTCATCTCAGATGAAAAACCCATATAAAATGGTGTTATGTCTATGACATTATATAAGGACACCCTAGAGATGAGGCCTGTTCTTAATGCTGACCCGGCCTCCCATTCAGCCCAGGAATCTGTGGGCCGAGGCGTCCTGGTGCTAGCTAATGGACCCTCCTACTGAGAGTGGGTAAATGCTAGGCAAGCCGGCCATTACCCTGGGTGTGGGTGTCATTGAAGGCGACAGGTTGCAGACGGCTTGGCCTTGTTCACCTCAGATATCGACAAGCCTCGGATAGCTCAATCCAACCCTCTCATCAGTAGCTGATAGTGCCCGACGTCGGCCCCCGCTCTCTTCACTGTCGGGAACCTCCAGTCAGTACCTCCAAGCCGGGGCGAAACCGACTGGTGAGTTGATCGGAGAAATGATCAGGGCGTGATCTTTGTAATGTTGGTTTATTATGCAGAAATATTAGGGGGAGGCTTGAGATGTTTGAGAGGTGGATCATCTCCGTCTTCTCAGGAGTGCTCTCTAGTGTGTGCTTTTGAAAATAGACTGCGTGTCAAGGGCAGTCAAGTGTGTGTGTGTGTGTGTGTGTGTGTGTGTGTGTAATGGCAAACTCCAAAATCAGTGCTCAGCTGGTCCTGCCTGCTTCATTATCTCGGTTCTCGCTGTTCATCAACTCATCCCCCTCTCTCTCTCTGTCTCTCTCTCTCTGTATCGCTCCCTCTCTCCTCTCCTCTCCTTCTCTTACCCTCCAGACATATTTACTCCCTCTGCCCCCCCCCCCCCCCCCCCCTCCTCCTTCAGGTAGGAAAAATCGGTATCTTTTTGTGTTTCTCTAGTCATTGGGGAGCTAATAGGCCAGATGGGTGGACGTCTGACTGACTGAATGGATGGGTAGTTGGATCGAGCGATGCAGAGAGAACCAAATGAGACGCCAAGTAGGGGAGCTGGAGAGGGACGAGTGGGGAGAGATGGGGAGGAGAGGTGGTGTGTGTGTGTGTGTGTGTGTGTGTGTGTGTGTGTGTGTGTGTGTGTGTGTGTGTGATTCCATGCTCCTCTCCTCCTCTCTGCAGGAGGAGGGTAATAGTCCTAAGTGTCTGATCGGTAGCTCCACTCTCTCTCTCACTCTCTCTCTCTCAGCCCCCACTTTAAGCAGCATGTGGTTGGTGTTGGTGGCGTAGCTTTGTCTGTTTCTGAAAGGAGGCCTGAAAGCAGACAACTGTCCGTTCATCTTCTTTTTATGATTATAGAGAGAACCTCCTCTTTATTCTCCTGCACATTCAGGCTGGAGATGCAGGGAAAGCACTTTGTGTTTGGTAAAGGTGGCCTGATGCCTAGCCACTGAGCTGTGTGTGTGTGTGTGTGTGTGTGTGTGTGTGTGTGTGTGTGTGTGTGTGTGTGTGTGTGTGTGTGTGTGTGTGTGTGTGTGTGTGTGTACCAGACACTGTTCTAAAGACATAGAATTAGAATGGATCACTCTGTACAACTAGCATCAGGCAGGTTTGAATGATACTGTGTCCGGCTCACTAGGAAATATGTGTGGGTTGTGTTTTTGTCAATTATGTGCCAGCGTTTGTTTGGGAGAGTCTGATAGAGCGATAGTAAGAGGTTTTGTGTGTTGGTAGAAAGTGCTGATGGTATTTACGTTGGTTAGTGGTGTCGCTGGTGCCAGTCGTGTAATGGTTCCAGCCCCTAGCTTCAGCCCCAGCCTCAGCCCCTAGCTTGAACTCCAGCCCCAGCCCCATCTCCAGCCCCTAGCATCCTCCAGCCCCCCCCCCCCCCCCCCCCTTGTAAAGCCCTCGTGCCACAGGCTGATTGGGGGCAGAGTCTAGGTCTATTTAAAGTCCCCCCCCCCCCCCCCCCCAGTAATCACGAACAACGCTTCACTGTTCAGACGTCACCACCACTCAGTCCCCATCAAGCCTGAGGCGCTTCTCTTTATTGGGAAAACTGCGGCTGTTGTTTTTTTTTTATTATAAAACCCAGCTCGAAGCTGTTTAGCCATAGCTAAAATATCTGTCAAGGTTCATTGAGCGTACCACAATTCAAGTGATACAGCAACCATGTTAAACTGTATAAACAGTGCCTTGTTTGACATATTTTTCAGCAGTCCAACTTTATTATTTACCTTCTCCTGCCTACAGCAGGCCACATGGGTTAGTACTTTATAAAACACTATCGGCCCTGGTATGGCCTAGCTCTGCTTAGCCCTGCAATGGAAATGGAGTTAGGCTAATGATCAAGGTAATAACATTTGACTGTGCCAGAGTCAGCGAAAACTATAAAATCCCATGTGAGGATATGTGTATATGGCAGCAGCCCAACATGGCTGTTTTTACCAAGGGTTTTTTGACAGCTGTGCGTTTGGTAACACGTCACTCTGCCTCGCCAAAGTGTGCTCGGTAGACAGGGCCGCGCTGTATAATTGACAGCGTCTGACTGTGTGTTTGGCTGAGCACAGTTGCGATGTTGTAACAAAGGAGGGGAACTTGTTTCGACTGTCACAACACCCGCAAGGCCCCCCCCCCCCCCCGAGTCTCACACCAGCACAAGGACGGCCTATTGACGTCTCCCTGCCTGGGTTTTCCACATCCACTTTATTGAATCTGTGCGCTCAGCGCTTAAGAGCAAGCGGAAAGGAAACAGAATAGTGCCGTCTTCACGGTACTGAATATCTGCTAGAGACATTTCACCTAACACGAGAAAAAGGAAAAGACAGGAAAATAAAGTCAAATATGGTGTGGCGCAATGTTGTGTCTCTTCTGATGGGTGTGTGTGTGTGTGTGTGTGTGTGTGTGTGTGTGTGTGTGTGTGTGTGTGTGTGTGTGTCTCTGTTCAGGCTATCTATAAGATGGTGTCGTCGGTGATGAAAATGCCAGAGGATGAGTCGACACCTGAAAAGAGAACAGAGAAGATCTTCAGGCAGATGGACACCAACAGAGATGGTTTGTTTTTCATCACTACTAAAAAATATATTTTTTTAAATGATTACATTTCCTTCGCTCACCAAACAGCCTGAAGACAACATTGTAAATCATTTCACAATTCAAATGTTGCAATGCCGTTCATGTATAAAATATGGCTTTAATTTCTGTTTTAAAAGCTGCCGCTAACATCAGCAGCAGCAGCAGCAGCAGCAGTAGTTTTGTCGATAAATAAGAGTGATGGTGATAGAGTCAACAATAGCACGGCCATTGAAAGGATTGATCCCACAGCTCAACTCATCCAATCTAGGCCTAACTGTGTCCTAGCTGCCTGCGATAATGCTTCACATGGGGCATAGACTTATTTCATTTCTAGCACAATGTCAAAATAGATAGAAATACTGTTGTTTATTTTCAAAACCAAGCTTGCAGGACGCGCTGATTCTGTATCTGACCACCTACCTACCACTGATACAGGTGATGTTTACTTGGTGGTAAAAGTGGACTTGCACTCCACACCTTGGCTGTTGACACACTGACAATACAGAAAAAGATTTGGTATTAAGACTTTTTGTTTGGTTTTTGTTTTGTACATATAGTCTCTTTAACGAAACAGGTGAAAAGGAACTAGCCGCTATATTGGCCATTAGTCTGTTATTTTGACCTCTTGTCAATGCCTCCAAAGAAAAGAAACATAGCTAATATAGTCATACAAAGCCAAGGGAAAGGGAAATGTACCAACGGCTTGATGTGAAGATGCCCCAGGAATACTACCTTGCAAAACGGAACTGGTCTGTTGCACTGTATTTTTTGAGTGGTTTCCTGAGTGGCTTGTAGTGTATGCGATTTGTCACAACCACCTGTTGGTGTGTGTGTGTGTGTGTGTGTGTGTGTGTGTGTGTGTGTGTGTGTGTGTGTGTGTGTGTGTGTCAGTGCAGACTGCTAACCGTCATTTGATCATGTGCTCCTCCTCCATTACTGAAGGTTAGATGTGAACAGGTTGCACCGCAGACCTTGTGATTGCACTCGTAGCTCACACAACACACTCCAACCCTCACCATGAACACACAACACACTCCAACCCTCAACATGAACACACAACACACTCCAACCCTCACCATGAACACACAACACACTCCAACGCTCACCATGAAGACACAACACACTGCAACCCTCAACATGAACACACAACACACTCCAACCCTCACCATGAACACACAACACACTCCAACCCTCACCATGAACACACAACACACTCCAACCCTCACCATGAACACACAACACACTCCAACCCTCACCATGAACACACAACACACTCCAACCCTCACCATGAACACACAACACACTCCAACCCTCACCATGAACACACAACACACTCCCACCCTCAACATGAACACACAACACACTCCCACCCTCACCATGAACACACAACACACTCCAACCCTCACCATGAACCCTCGGAACATGGGAGACCATCCGATGGTCTCGCCAGGGAGTGGCTTCGTAAAGAGGCAGGGAGAGGAGGGAAACGCTGAAAGGGGGAGAAGGGAAAGCTATAGGAAACAAAAAGAGAACGATATGCAGGAGACTTGCGGTGTGATTTATGTTGGAGAGGGAGGAAAAGGAGAGAGGGCGGAGAAGGATGATCGGAGGAAGAGATATTTCATTTGCCCCAGGGTTATTGAAGTGTACAGTTATCGTTATTAGAATCACGAGTGTGTGTGTGTGTGTGTGTGTGTGTGTGTGTGTGTGTGTGTGTGTGTGTGTGTGTGTGTGTGTGTGTGTGTGTGTGTGTGTGTGTGTGTGTGTGTGTGGTTTGAGAATATTTACAACCATCTCAATACTGCCACCTGCTGTTCAAATTTCTGCTGCATTTCTTCTCCCGTTTCATTCCGTGTTCTGTTGGGAAATAGATAACTTATTAGTCAAACCTCAAATATCTAACTTTAGTGTTTAGAGTCGATAGGTCGTAGTAATACTCAGCTTCTTATTTTAGACCCAAAAATTGGTGAATGGTCTTTGGAAGTTAGCATTTCTGCTGAATATAAATAAATAAGATATTACTGAAACCTGCTATATATGCTGTCAATTGTAATGCGTAACACCTTAATGGTTGAGATTTCTTTAGCCTAACAATACTTATCATGGTTATAAGAAGCCAGCTCAATAACTGCTTGAATCCACCCCGATACAGTGAAGCATACATTATTGTAGTTGAGTCACGTTGACACGTTTACACCGGCAGCCAACATTGTAAAGGTTTTTTTCTTCTTCTAGAAATCATTCTATGACAGTGAAATAAATTATGTTGACTGTTCGCTGGTTGTGTCCCACAGGCAAACTGTCTCTGGAAGAGTTCATCAAGGGGGCCAAAAGTGACCCCTCCATCGTCCGCCTGCTCCAATGCGACCCCAGCAGCGCCGGACAGTTCTAACCACAGGGTTCCACTCTAAAATGTAAGGCTTGTGTGTATGGCTAGATGAAGCAAAACTGACAGGAATGAATATACCACTGGGTAATTATTAATTGTAGCAATTGTAGTTTATAATTTCTTGTGTGTGTGTGTGTGTGTGTGTGTGTGTGTGTGTGTGTGTGTGTGTTCCCACCAGTGTTGGGGTGAACCGTAAAACCCTTTTCCCTCCACCTTGGAGAACGCTGATGAAGATAATGATGATGATGATGATGATGATGATGATGATGAAGACGAGCCTTCAAACACGCACTGAGGACAACGGGGGCCACCGGGGCCAGCTTTCCATTGTCCCCCTGACCAGCCAACGAAAACTCCTCTCCAACTCATTCGAAACCACCGCCAACCTCCCCCACTACCCTTCCCCAAAACCCAGAAAAAGACTGAACCCTGAGTTTCCCCATCCTTGCGCCCCCGATGTGTTTTAGACTTTCACTTCAGACCGTTTTCCCCCCCCAACAGGAATGCATGCGTACAGTAGGCCCCTACAGTACAGTTTGTTGTGTCGACCTGCAGGCTCTGTATGCTCCTGACTTTCAGTTGTCAGTGCCCTCTTAGCATGGCTGTAATGCCTACTGGGTCCTCTCAATAGCTCTTGGGTGTATCAAAGACGGATTGTGCGTGAGAGAGAAAGGGTGAGCGAGAGAAAGAACAAGAGAAAAAAACATAGGAAGAGATGTGTTGAAGGATTTTGTAAGAGATTATTTAACCTGGAGAAAAAGGTTATAACCTTTGTCCCGCAGAAGAAAAAGTAGGTTTTACGTTTTTTTTTTCTTCTTCCTACTGTGAGAATGGATGTGTTGTTTTTGCAAGCTTGATTACATTTGTTTTGGTTTATTCCTATTTTGTTATAAGACTTTCTACACTTCAAAATATATAGTGGATTCGATATTGTGCAACTATGCATATATACTGTTATAGTCCCACTTATGTTGTTCTTTTCAGAAAGAATAATATCATTGCATCATGAAGGGTTTTCATATCTTTGAAAATGTATTATAGTGATAGCTACCATGCATGGTTTTTACTGCCATGAACAACGTTTTGACAGTCTGGAAAATATTTCTAATACAAAATCTTTTGTATTGTTCAATTGGACAACATTTTTACTTTCCAAGTCTCATAGCAACTATTAGATCCTTAAACCCCCCAAAATAAGAGCAAAATCAGAAGAATAAAATCTTATTAAAATGTATTTGTTACTTAAAGCTGTAGAGAGTTATCAAGCATGCTAATCTGTTTTAGTTCTCATTTTATGGTGGGAAGGAACACGTCTTCCTTCATATTCTATTTTAGATGTTTTAAATGGCGCATGTTGAAACTGTTTTTCAATACGTTTGGTGAGGTTTTGGGGGGATGGGGATGGGGGGGGGGGGGGGGGGGCAGATTAAGAGTATGCATGTGCCCTTTTTGCATCTGTGAATGTATGTGTGTGTTTGTGGATATCAGTGGTTATTGATACTGCCCATTCGTCTTTGTCACAGATGTCATCGTTTAGCTGCTTTCAGTGAGCTATGGAGAGCACACATTACAACTGCCAAAGCCGACACCTTAATGTTAAAGCGATCAAACTTAACCTCTAAACGTAAGGAAACTCCAAAATAACAAAGCACAACTGTAGATACACAGGCATGAGATCTCAGACAGTAGTGAGAGGCAACAGTATTTTACTGACAGCTCAGTAGATTGACACACACACACACACACACACACACACACGTACTTATATTTTAATGCATAGATGTGCTTCCCTGTGCTGTGGACAAAGCAAGTGTATCTGTGCTTAGTGAGTTCTTGTTCTTCTAAACCCCATAAGAGGATCTTAGCCATAGGCTCCACTCTCTTGGGCCCTAGCTCACAGGAGGCAAACAAATGGATCAATCAATTCCAAAGGTTTGCAAAAGATCCTCCTGGTAAATCTTTCCCAGTAAAACCTCCCAATGATATGAATGCATTAGTTAGAGTATAAATAGCTGTTATGACCTTATCTTTTGTCCCATAGATTTCACAGGTTTTCTTCGTCCTCCTGACCTCTTAGACGAACACTTTCGGAGTCCTTTCCTTCCCCTTACAACTGAATGTAACTGAGTCTCAGTGCTTTCAGCTGAATGTAACTGAGTCTCAGTGCTTTCAGCTGAATGTAACTGAGTCTCAGTGCTTTCAGTTTCTGAATTGTTAAACCGGGCAGATTTTGTGAATGTTTTTATTAACTAACTGCTGTTTTGTAAAGAGATAAGACATTTAAATTAACAGACGATATCAACTACTGCAATGATAATGTCACATTGTATTGCTTTAATTGTTATTTCTATCATTTTTAAAAGAAAAAAAAAAAAAGCTGTCAGGTGTAACATTTCTGTAAAATACAATAGCATAACGTGGTCAAGTGCCAAACAAAAACAGTATTGTTTAAATTTATACTGTAAAATTATCTGTCATACAAAATGTTTGTAATTGTTGCATTTTGTAGTTTTTGTATGGTATCCTGTTTTTAGTGACAGTGTAGTTTTTGAACACAGGATTCTGTTTTTGGTCAACTTTAAAAAGCAAGAATTAAATTTGCATTTTTTGTGCGCTATGCTTTTGATGCTGTCTTTCTTTCCATATATTTCAAATTCTTACACCATTGTCTAATAACTAGCACAAACATATATTCATCTGCATTATGCCTAGTGCTATTGGAAAGTTACCTTAGTGGTATCAGTTGGCATGATTCATGCTCCGTATATAGAAATGATATGAGTAGAAGGGACAGATGTATTGCATTACAACAATCAACAGTGTGTTCAGTGTAGTGTTCCAGTCCAACTGATGTTCTTTTTCTTTTATGTCAGGGCTGAGCCTTTCTATGTTAATTAGTTGAAGAAAAGGTTGTTACTACTGTCATTATATTAATGCATGTGAGAGTAGCCACTAGTAATGTCAGAAAACACAAACAAATACTTAATAAAACAATATTTATTGACAATTGAAAGGAAGGCACTCAAGAAAAACACATTCATGTTCAAAATCTGGTAAATCATTCCATTGTTGCGGTTTGGAGTGTATGTTTTCTGGGTCTTATGAATGGAATGAAGAAAGATTCTAAAGAATCTACTCCGGTGAAAGTTATCATTAGGACCAAAACAATTGAGACGGCTAATACTGAAAAATAAAATATGGGTAAGCATACTGCGTACGCATATTGCGTCCCAGTAAGTGTGGGGCAGTCCCCTTTTCGTTTAATGAGCTTATGGACATGTTGGTATCAAAATGTCTGGGACTGTACAACCAAATCCCTATACAAATACATAACCATTCACCAAAAGATAGAAAACATTTAAAAACATATACAACATTTTCTAGAAAGGCCATAAGTGTCAAGCGCAGTCCAAGTTTAAGTTATGGGTCCTTGTTTCAATCCAGCAGTCTCCAGGGTTTCTGCGGTCCAGCAGGGGTTCAGTAATCTCATTGATACATCCCAGAGGGAACCGCCAAGCAGGCAGAAATGTAACCTTGTTCGGTCCGGTCTACTTTCTGCTGCAATATTTTAAAACTCTGGACTTGTTCCTTAGAATACTGCCTTAAGGTCTACACGTTCCTTCTAAATGGTACCTTTCTCCACCTGTAGGGGGCTCCAGTACGTCAACGCAGACCAACATTTTGGTTTAAAGTAGGACTACTATTCCATGCCACCATTTGCTCACATTGTGTGAATGTCAAAGGCACCCAAGTCAAAATTGACCCTCAACCACTAACATGCCCCGTCCAATGTCGCTGGCCTCTGAAACAGACTCGTGTTGTAATCTCGTTTCTCTGTCTCCAACCATATCCCTCACAAAGGTCAGATCTCAGACAGCGTGACCTGGAAGCAGTTTGCCAAGCTCTCAATTGACAGGATGAAAGTGTCCTCGTTGGAGTAATGTTGGACCATGTTGTCATCCATGTTCACCAGAATCCTTGGTGGGAGACAAAGACCCGAGACAGCACAACGTGAGCTTGTTGACGGTCAAAAGCTTGCCATGGTTTGTTTACAGATGTGTTCTTTGCAGTGCTTCTAATGTCTTATCACTCACCCTTTCTTGCTTTTCTTGTAGACTCTTGTCATCTTGTTAAATGGCACGGCATACTTCTCAGAGATCTGTGGGAATTCATTTCCGTACAGTCATCAGTTATCTAATACACTTGGGCTGCGCAGACAAGCTGCCAGTCGACTTGTCAATATCAGCTCCAATATTTTACGGACAAGCCCGTCTCAATAGGGCCATGGCCAACGTTGTCAGCGCAAAGTGTTACTTACTGCCTCTGTGAGAGACTTGAGGGTCGGAGAGCTCAGCATCAAGGCATCGAACACCTCGTCAGATTCTTTTCTCACGTACAGCAGGACTGCAGAGGCAAGCCACAACAGTCACTGCATACAGGTTCCAACAGACACCAAAGTAAGCGGTCTAGGACTTATAGTTTAAACAATATGGAAAACTGTACTTTGAAGATAATGATAGATGTTAGGGAGCTTTGATTAAATACGTTGGATACACATTTCATATCATAGGCTTTTGGGATTCTGGAAAAGTTATGTAAAAAAAAAAAAAAAAAAATATGCAGACATGCAGACATGTGCTGACCTTTCTTGGGAGACTCGGTTTTGAACTGTTTGGCAGGGGGCGGAAAGAACTCTGGGTCAGGAATTGGCCTTTTTACCACGTCACAGCTAAAACACATTGTTGTTAATAAGCTTTTGTTACATGGTAAAGGTAAAACACCTCTCATTTAATTCTAATATGTAATAGTCTAAGAACTGATCATTGTGTTGGTGTATATCTTTACAGGATATCTGCTACGCTTAAGACGAAGAGCCTGGTTGTTTTCTCACCCATCTCTCTCGATCTCATCAGAATTAATATCCAAAACCTACAAAAAGATAGACCAGCAGGAAATGAACTTCAAAGACCACACATTGGCGGTTGTTGGTGTGTGTGTGTGTGTGTGTGTGTGTGTGTGTGTGTGTGTGTGTGTGTGTACACCTTTCCCCATGTATGCATATAATCCCTCACCTGTCCAGCCCTCTGCAGGTTTCCATAGTGGACGTCTGGGATGAAGAGGACAGGCTGGGAGTTCAGGTCAGCCATAGATTTGAACAGCATGCAGTCTGCCTTTCTGGAGAGGCCCGCGGCTGCTGCACTGACATTTTTCTCTGGTCCACATAAAAGCATAAGATTGCATTACAGTTATTACAGATAAACACGGATTACTCAGAGATTGTCAGGCGTGGGTCGCCATGCAACCGTTGAAAACGATTACCAAACCTTCTTTTGTCAAGGTACACCATTAGGGTCAATCTACTGACTGGGTTCTCATTTCATCTCAGCCGAGCCAAAAAAGCCACATTATTAGACCCTAACACAGACACGGGTTGAAATCCACCACCAGGAACCCTTTTTAAAAAACGTCTTTCATAGTTTGAGTTTGCCTGGCACAACAGAACCAACAAAAGAAAACTGTTGAAATGTTCAACCCTGTTCACCTGCCCCCCTATTGGCCTACTAGCAAATGCTCCAGACAGTTTCACCCCTGTTTTACTCAACACTGATGTGATTAACGCTCACTGTTAAATCACAGACGGCTTGTGTGTGCAGGGGCATGCATGCACCTAAATCTTGCACATAAATCTTTTTCTTCTTCTTCAGGGTCACTTGTTTTACCTTTCGTCTTTTTCCCCCACTGCTTTCTCTCCTCATCTCGCATCTTCCTTTCTGCTCCCTAAAAAACATAGGGGAAAATCCATAGAGCTAGTAAGGGAATAATCCATAGAGCTAGTAAGGAAATAATCCATAGAGCTAGTAAGAGTAAAATAAAGTCTCTGTGTCCTTTAAAGAGAGCAGTAGAAAATACATCATACCGTAATCACATATCACAGTAGTTCTTATTTATGCAAAACAAATTGATATTTAAAAAAAGAAGAAGAATGCATTGCGTTTATAGAGCGCTTTTCAAAACACAAAACACTTCAAAACATCATTGCAGCTCTGCCAACCTTATCACAGAAAACTTTGATCTGAGAGAAAGCTCTGTGAATGGGTCTGTGGCCACGGTTGTTGTAGCTGTAGGTATCGATCTGAATCATCAAGGGCATGCCCTTCACCCCCTTCTGAGAGGAGAAGTCTGTGCTCAGACAGTTCACGTTGATGAATATCTGGCAAGGAGAGAGGAGTCGAGAGAAAAGGGAGAGGAGAGGTGAGTGAGTGAGTGATCAAGCGAGTGAGTGAGTGACTGAGTGAGTCATTGAATGAGTGAGTGACACATTTTTAGGCTACAGTTCCCATCCAGCCATCCAGATATGAACTACAAGTTAGGAGCTTTTTCCATATGCTCCAGTCAAAGGACAGTAAGGAATAAGAAAGAAAAGGTCATGTCGATTGCACTGTTAATAACACGATACATTATTTAACCTTTGAATATATAAATCACACTAAACAGGCATATATTTCCAATCTACCCCCTCCTCTTAATGCATGTTGACTGCAGTTTGTCGAGTTCTCCTGATCAATGATTAAATCAGTTGTTCATGTCAGGAGAGAAGCGCAATCCCAGGTACACAGCCTCCACCAACACTCATATTTCCAGTTAAGCAGGAACAACAGCTCTCACCAGGAAAAGAAAATGGTACAAACAGGTGAAAAGTATTTTTCCCACTGAGCAGCATCCTCAACATCGTGTCTGAGCCTGTTAAGCTGACGGCATCGTACTAAAAATGCCTGTGAGAAAAATAAGCCTTTTGTTCACTGCACTCTCTCCAACCGCTACACACAGACATCCACGCAAACATGTGTAGTGGGCGAGTCCAAAGGAGACTGTGTGTGTGTGTGTGTGTGTGTGTGTGTGTGTGTGTGTCCTGTCCACCTAAAACAATACACCTCGAACAGAGAACGCTATGGGGATCAATCATCTCAGTCAACCCGCTGAGCACCTAACAGGAAAAAACATCATCTGGGCTGCAACAAGGAGCGATCCATCCAGCCAACATAGACCTCCCTCCCTCTTAAAGTGATGATTGTCGTTGCCTAGCAACTGCAGAGCGCTGTCCAAATGGTGGGGGACAAAACAATAACGAAATCAACAATAACTGGAAAACAACATCAACAACAACATCTGATTGGCATCCTGATTTTGTATTGACACAGATCCATCCGCACAACCTGTTGGGGGTGACAGAGAGCCCTCTGTCAGGCTGTGGTCTGGTGCCCAAGGACAACACTTTTCAAACACACACTCACTGGGGAGGGAGAGAGAAAGAGAAACAGAGACTATTTCAGAGAGAAGCAGTGTGAGTTCTCCCCTGCTGCTCTTGCCTACTGTATCTTCACTGAGCTGAGGGTGTGTGAGTGTGACCCCACTCTATTGGTGTCAGAGTGGGGCCCGGGAGCAGCTTCAGAAGGGCTCGCAACAAACAAAACCAGAGATCCAAACAGCCCTGGCAGAGTGGATAGCCACTCAGCAACACTGTCACTCTATTTGAGTGCACTCCCTGGCATACACACAGCTCCACATCGCAAATTAAATATTACTTTATCCCAGTTATCAAACATCAAATGCATTAACTTTGAGTGCAGCCAACAGGCATTTGGGCAAAACTGGGCAAAAAATGGGGCATGATGTGACAAGAAAACATTCTTGCCCAGGGCCCACAACATAAGGTGATGTTAATATACAGTATAAATATGATTGATGGATTTATTCCATTATTGGAGTGTCATGCTTCCAATAAAGCCCAGTCCATATGGATTTATAAGGTCCTGTTCAGTTTCACAAACAGTGATCAAGCTATATATATATATATATATATATATATATATATATATATATATATATATATATATATATATATATATGTCAATTTCCTCAAACAATGCAAACAAAATGAATTGAATTTGTACTGGCCAAACATCCTGATGGCTTTGGGGAAAAAACGTCCAAACTGTAAATATTTGTTCCTGTATCTTGTGGGTGTGGGGAAGCAACCCTGGAGCCAAACTGAGCAAGCCTAGACTGGGTGCTTTGACTGTGTGTGTCTATGTGTGTGTGTGTGTGAGTGTGAGAGAGAGAGAGAGAGAGAGAGAGAGAGAGAGAGAGAGAGAGAGAGAGAGAGAGAGATGGAGGAGGGGGAGGGGTAACCTTTGCTTCTTCATTAATATCCCAAGTGAAGGAGACCGCGTTGTAGGCAATTTCCTCAATGTTTCCGATGGTGTTGAAGCTCTCTTTGTAGTCGGCTGTGTGTGGGGAGACGATTAGAGGAGCACGCATTATTTTCTAGCTCTAACGAAAGACACACAGAAGAGAAAAAGAACCTTCCATTGAAATCACATGAGAAAGAATGAGGCTGAAGTTCAATGGCGAACACTCCATGCGTTGGAATAATCCCTGTCACAACATGAGAATAGCCTGGTGCTGTGGGCAGAACAGATAAATATAGGTCCCGTAATATTTGAATAGCTTAAAAAGTGAAATCTTTCAAATTAAATGTGCACTTAATTTACGTTAAATACTTGATAACTATTATGTTCCTAATCCTGGTCCCTATAGCATAATTATATTCATACATTTTTGAAGCACATCTTGATATAAAAAATTACAGAAATCCCAATGCTTATTCACCAATAGACCCGCACTAACCCAGTTCAACCCAGTACAGGCCCCACCCCCACCTTCAGCCTTGGGACTTTTGCGTCTCCAAGCAACATATATACTCAAATCACTCATCTAATGACTCAGAGCTGTTTAGGAAATCCGGATCCCAACCGTTATTCAAATTCGGTTTGCTATGTCAATTTTCTAAAAGGGGTAAAACTTAAAAACTGACAAGGTTTCTGCCATGTCTGCCAACTGGTCACTCCCTCACTTCAAAGGTTTACCGACGTGAAAAGGGCAACTTCGCTCATTTTACAATGCTGACATGCAATTAGGTACAATAATTTGAAGAGGCACATTTTTCTCACTGAAATCAAAGGGGAAATTTAAAGTGATATTTTTAGAACAACAGCTACCTGATCTGTAACCTGTGTTGACATCTTACAATTTCCAAACGAAAAGGCCAATTATGCTGTGATGGAATACACTTGTGACTTAATCATTTTAAGGTGTCTCAAAGCACAGATTTTTTATGTTTTTTGGTGGTTGCTAAAGTTTTTAAAGCCTTTGTACAACTTTAACATGAATCTATTTACTCACGTATGTCAGTAAAAACACACACTAGGGAATGGTAAAGCACATCTACAGTTGAGCTCTCACCTATATCCAGGACCCTTTGTTTGGCTGTGTGCTGCCGCGAGTGCCAGTACCTCCAATGGCCCAACTGCTCCTCTCTGGTCTTGTCTTCACTGAAAACCACCATGACCACACTCTAAGGGGAAAACCAGTATGACATCATTCCCCTCACGCTCAACAACAGGGAACCACACTGAAAGTCCTTCACTAGGGATTATATTGTTTCAGTTGGAAAAATATCACAATACCGCTACAGGCGGCTTTCTATTTTAACTAATCTTTTAAAGTTAATGTTATGTGTTTTTCCAAAGCTCTGCAGGGCCAGGTGGATGTTCACATTTTGCCTACGGGTTCCCGAAATTCACTTTTAATCATGGAGACATAACTATACTGTTCAATCTATTTGCATTTCTCCTTTCCTCCTTCTTGACGCATGTAATCTGGTGTACTTCTTCTTTTCTATGCATGTAATCTGGTGTACTTCTTCTTTTCTGTGCATGTAATCTGGTGTACTTCTTCTTTTCTATGCATGTAATCTGGTGTACTTCCCATCTTCTTTCCTACGGTTCTCCCTCACCTGAACAACCCTCTGCTGCAGCGGCTCAGAGTCTCCCACGATGCCTTGCACTGGCGTGGGCGATAGAGGCGGCCCGCTAACCCTCACTTGGCTGCCAGGTCGGTGCAGGCGGACTTGAGCCCCCGTCTCCCTCAGGCTGACGCCGTAGAACTGGCCCCTGTTTAAGTAGACCATGGGCGTCTCGGACCGCTGCTGCCGCTGCACGGACGTGCCGGCCTCTAGGGAGTACTCGAAGGTCCAACTGTAGCATTGAAAGACAAACGAAGGAAAGAGGGATGTTGGCATCACAGAGGGAGGACATTTACTCAAAACTTATTTTTTTTATGGACGGGTGGGAGCACTGGGTCAAAGACTATAGAATGTATTTGCTTCTGTGTGTGAAGGAATTGGTGACTTACATTGATTGGGTATCAACCAATTCGTCAAATCCTACAGAAGGTACTGGTCTGGATCTCTGTGAAAGAAATTATATCCAGATATCAGAAGACATTTTCCTGTTTGGTTAATTAATAGCTGCCATATATGTTTATTGTCATTGTTCAGAGTTAAATGCATATTTTAGTATTTGCCCTATTCTTCAATTTCCTTAACTGAAACTTTGAAGCTAGTGTTTTACTTTGGATTTGAATTTTCTAAAGTTCAACATATGGAAATGAATGAAAAGAAATTTGACAATTTTAAGAACGTCATTGTGGTTCACTTTAAATAGTCTCTTATCTGGAGTTATTTTATATTCAAAGTAAACTCCACTTGCATGTTCCGAGTCTCAAAAACATGATCTCCTCTGAACTAGCAACCAGGCAAGGCAATTCAGTTAATTTCAAAGCTACAGTCCAAACAAGCAACAATCCTTACCTCCGGCTTGTCACGGTAAGACTCCTTACTTCTTACGTCATCCTTCACGTACCTACTACCATGGCTGGCCAAGGAGGAAAAATCAAAGGGGTTCTGCTCATAAAAGACCCTTCTGTTGTCTTGAAGGGGCTCTGGTCGGTAGGAGCCACCAGAAAAGCTACACGGAAAGGCCTGCTGGACCTCAGTCTTTATTTGGGCCAAGGGACCAGTCCCACTGCCTCCATCTTCCTGCCCTGGTTGACTTCCAGCACCGTGCGGCTCTCTCCTGGCGTCCAGGTGCTGGAGGTCCGAGTTCAGGGACAGGTTTACAGGCATTGAATCTAGTCCCTGAGAATGGTTTCCCAGCGTCTCAAAACAGCCCCCTTGGAGGACAGGCGCAGGACCATGGACGTTGGCTAGCTTAGTGGAGCCCAGTCTCTTCTCCCTGGGAATCTAGAAACATACAAAATAAATCACTTTCTACATTACACAAAGCTGTGTGTGCGTGTGTGTGTGTACGGTTATCTTATCTGTGTGTGTAATGTTAAATGAAACATGTATTAAAAAAGGTTTCAATTTTTTTTTATATATATATACAAAGAGCTGTACATCTATGGACCTACCTAATGACTTACACAAATGCCAATTACCCCCCCCCCCCCCCAACTCACACACACACACACACACACACACACACTTGTATATTCTTAGTTGTGTCCTATTCGTTTTAGAATCTTTTCCTACAGGTGATTAGTAGACAGAGCAGCTTTAATATTACCTTGTAGTAGTCATAGAGTAAACACAGAGCCGCCGCTCCGTCCTCGTCTCCATTGAGGCTCATCATAGCCTTGGTGGCAGCCGTCAGGGGGTTCTCAAGGTAGGTCCTCCATACCTCGTCCTCACTGGTGAAGGCTCTCCGAGACGACGACAAGGACATCTCGTTAGGAACCACCACCACAAGTCGCTTACTGCTGAGTTAAACAAAAGAGGTGGGGGGGAATACTATTAGACGGACATGCCGCTTGTTTATATGATGTTTGAGTCGCGCAAAGCAGCAAGTGTATGCCTGAGGCTTTTTCTCACCAAATTTCAATCAAGATGTCCAGACCTGCCCTGCTTAAACAACCACCCCCTATCTCTGACACACACACACGCTCTCTCTCTCTCTCTCTCTCTCATAAGTGTTTATATCAAATAATATGAAATCATATTATATATGATCATATCCTCAAAAAAAATGTGTCATAAAAAGTATATAGTGCTAAATATGCAAGGTTTCTGTAAATATGCCAGTTAACTTCCAGATATTTCTAATCCTTGCTATGAATACTTTAAAATTCAGACTGGCCTTGTTTATATGTTCTCTGTTAACCAAAAGTTAGTCATCAGCTGCATGTGGTCACAAAGCTTCAACGTACCAATTATGTGTACATTTAAGTTTAACAATAAATCCGCTCGGCTTTGCTCTTTAACAGTAAAATATGTACTAAATGGAAAATGTAGCTATTGCCGTGGATTTAGAAACTAGAAAAATAAACTACTTCATATTGCAAGAAAACATTGTAGGCTGAATGGTGCAAAAATATATATACAGGCTAAACATTAACGTGCTCACTTACCTTTCCATGCCTATATTGTTTTCTGCTCTGCACGATAAACTGGACTTTCTAGTTTGTGCAGGTGTGGGAAACTGGATATGAGCACGCTTACAGGTAATACCTGGGCGGTTCAACACTGCGAATGGCTCGGACCCAATGTGTACTGAATTATGTTTAGAGAAACGGGCGCTCCCTACTGTTCAATCGAGCAAGAAAGACAACTGCATTTCCGACTTGGCTAGACATTGCTAGCTTAACCTGAGTAACGTTATCCTTATCTTGTTTGCGTCTTCTGAAAGCTTGTTTTTCGAAGGTAATACAAACTGCTAAGTATCTGATTTAAGTTATTTCTGAATCTATTCTTGATAGAAAATGTAACATTAGTTATATGGTTTTTCGTAGACAGGATACACGATACTCCAGCTTCCCTGCCTATATGGCTAACGCAGTTAGTTAGCTAACCTTAGCTAGTTGACTCCCGTGATGCTTGAAATTTCCACCCTGGCTGGGCATTTTTCTGTAGCTAAATGTTGTGATGGCGCATGCTCTTTACTTTGAATATATTTGCATGTATCATGGCAATGGTTTGATTTGATACGGTGTTTAACAATCACTGTAGTTGTACTGCTCTTTGTTCCATCGGGGTTAGCAAGGTGTAACAGTACTAGTAAACGCACCCATGTCAGGCATGCCATTGCATGCTACTAGTACAGGTCTAATCAAGAACTGCTGCTAATTTATGTCTCAAAAGCTGAAAAGGGTTGCACTGCTGTCTTCAACGTAATATTGTCATGGATTACTGTAGCAGCGTAACTATTAGTTATATGTCAATGCTATCACCGTATGCTAAAACGTTACATCGCTTGTAATTTCATGTCAAGTCACTTAAAAAAATAAATAACAATAATAAGACATGCTTAATTCTTTTTGTAAGCACAACCCAAAAGAAAGAGATGGCCCGTGGGCACCAGAAGATCCAATCTCAGCAGAAAAATGCTAAAAAGCAGGCCGAGATGAAGAAGGGCAAAGGGCATGACCAAAAGACTGCAGCAAAAGCAGCTCTTGTGTACACCTGCTTAGTATGCCGGGTAAGTATTGGGCATTTGAAGTGGTAGGCCTGCCCGCACAACTCTAATGGATCATGTTAACAGTATGATATGATGTGTATTAAGTGTGTGGGATGAAAAAAAATCTTTAAAATGTGACTGGTTAGATAAAGGGTTGGGTTGGCATGATTCCTATCATCAACATCGGCAAAGCCAGAGTTTAACTGTCTGTGGGAAGTTAATTTCATCATTCCCCTTGGTTTTAAAACACTTTCCATTTTTAACTGATACATTGGTTTGAGTTGTTTGTGTTTTCTTTATCAAAAACAACTGGTAAGTTATTCTTACTGCTTCCGTTTTCTCTTACCTTCAGACCCAGATGCCTGACCCGAAGACTTTCAAGCAACATTTTGAGAGCAAACACCCCAAGTCCCCCATGCCTCCTGAGCTGGTGGACGTGGAAGCCTAAGTTAGCGGCTTTATCCAGGGAGTTCCTACAGAACCACAAACCAGGGCACATTCAGGAACCACTACTTCGAGAACCATGACTATTCTGTGTTTATTTTTCTATATCTGTAAAGCATGCCTCTAGCCTGTTGTGGCCCTGTGCTTCCCCACAGGTCCATGTCAGGGGTTCCTTCTTTTTTCACAACAAGCTTGCCAAAAAGACCATGGGACAGTCATTTACTACTAATTACACACACTGTTCAGCTTGCTCTGAGGTAAATCTTATTTTTTTATGAATCATTCCTTTTACTAAAAGAAATCGGTGATGCATCATTGGTACGGTAAATAAAAAAAGTGCTCTCTATGGGAAAAGGGTTTGCAGAATACAAAATATTGAGGCCTCAGTTTTATTCTAGCACCACATTAGTTCAGATTTACCCCAACTCTACACCATTTCTGTTTTCCTTTTGATGTTTTGGTGGCTTGAGTACTATGAGGACATGCCTGATCTAATTTTTTTGTTTATGTTTAAAAAAGTTTGTCCACTGTACTTTTTGTTTTAATCCTTCTTGATCAAAACTTGTCTATGCCTACTTTTCATATATGCTTTACCAGAGGGGTCACTGTCTTCACGTAATTGTCCCCATTTTACATATCATTGAATTTCCTCCTGTTCTAGAGGCAAGTGGAAAAATGCTTCTTGCTACGGTTATGAAATCAAAATGTAATCTATGAGATGCAAATAGAATATTGGAGTTGGCACTGATTGTTGATTTAAAGGACTGGGTGTATACTCTGTCGCAGAGTATATTGTCTTTGTAGTAAAAGGGGTGAAAGTCCTAGTTGACCACTACAGTATTTGCAAAAAATGTAATTGACCATTAAAGTATTTTCTACTAATTGTACTAGATGTGTACTTGCTGTGCTACTTCGTGTGTATGTGTGTGTGTACATTTTAAAAGCCTTGAAGTTCAAGTGCCAGTTAAATGGCTTGTTTTGTTTTACATATAACAATGCAGAAATGATAGACCAACAAGAGCTGCCTTTTCCCGTTTACCATCTATACTGCATGGCTTCAGTAGCAATTCTTATCCCTACTTGGTGTTTTAAGATTTCCTAGGCTCTTTGAGAACATTCCTGTTACATCCTTTTGACAGAAGATAACGGCAAAGACAGAAGTTGCCTTTCCTCAATATTCATAAATGGATGGGTATGTCTGCCATTGTAAGGGCTATAAACTTCCCATCTTGTATGCATTTTGGGCTTATTCAAGGCGTGTATGTAGTTTACTTACTTTTCTTATGTTCTTAGCGTAGTCTCCACAGAGGCCAGATTTTCCAAAGCAATAAAGTTCGATACAAAACATCAAACAAAGCAGGCGTTACGTTGCCACGTTGCAAGTAAACAAAATATATTTCATACATATTTTTGCCAATTCAAATGATAGTGTCCTGTTTTCCAATTTGCCTCTTCTCTGTCGCAGGGCCGGATCAAGGTCCTGTGAGGCCCGGGGCACATTTCTTCTAGAGCTTATAAGCACCCAGGCTGGTGGTCAGCTTGCGCTGTGCGCTGAGGTCCCTGCCGTTTAACTTCCCTTTCAAATCTTGGGCTGCGTTCCTGGAGGCCCCTGCAGTCCGAGGCCCCGGGGGGCACTCACCCCACTGGTCCGGTGCATAATCCAAGCCTCTGTTCCGTGTATCTCCACGGTTGCCTCTGCACGTTTGAAAACAGTGTCTTCTAGACTTCCCTCTTCAGTGGAGCGCGTAAGTTTGCAGAGTGCCCCGGCCTCTCTCTAAGTTTGTCTCAAATTAGTGGCCAGGAGCTATCTTTCGTGTACAGTTCTACATTCACCAGACCAACTGGTGGCGCTATTGTGCTCAAACTATTTACTTAATAAACCAAAAGAATATGCACTCTGAAACTATGTTTACTTAATAAACCAAAATAATTTGCTCCAACAGTCAATAATTTAAAAACAGCTGGCATGTTTTAATACACACATATCATGTTCTGATAAAGAACGTTTTCCTCTAATTAAAGAAGACAAGGATATGCAGTGAAGAATGGACCGCTTTTATGCCTCACTATCTTGACCAAATGAAATGAATGTCCATATGGTAATCATCCAGTTAGAGGATGACACTAAAATAACTGGCTTTTTTTTCTCTCTCTTTGAGGTGGTCTCCAGAGGAGATATGTTTAAACCCGCACTCATGATGATTGTCCTAACTTTCTACGTAGCTTTTCACATATACAGTGTCCAGAATGACCCCACTGTTGGTTTCTAAGATCACTTATGGGCTGTGGGCCCACTAATGACTAGTGCTCTCCCTGTCAATTAACACCAGCGTGAGACACTCAGACATCCATTTGAAGAAGGACTCTTGAATAATGCTGGATTTTAATTTTCTATACAGTGGGGACAATGATGTGATCGATGCCTTCATTACACAAAATAACACTGGAAAAGTGGTGGTGACTTTCATGGGCACAGTTACTATATTCAGAAAACAAATTTTTTTTTAATTATTTTGATTCCTGACTGAAAGAGGTTATATCTTTACAAAATAAATTATTTTATGTTATTATTATTTTTAAATAAATCGTATCGTGTCTGTCTTTTGTATGCCCCAAAACACATCAGAACTGTACTTAATCAGGGAGTATTAATTGTGATGCAGGTACATTCGTGTAAGAGTTATAAATCGACAATGCAATAGCTAATTTGTCCCCTCACCATATGCCGGAGATATCCCAGTAACAACTATAAAAAGATGTGACTGTGCAACGGGTTAAATGCATTTTACGGATTTGAAACTAGAGTTAAAGGGGATTTAATTTTTCCAATTTTGTAAAACATATTTATTAAATGTATTTATTTCAAAACATTGATTATTTTTAGGCTACATAATTGTCTTGGTGTAGCCTAGTTGCAGTTGCTGTCTGATGCTATGACTGATATTGGTTTATATCCCAAAGCATCTGTGGAAATCGGTTTTTGCGTTATATGTATATATATATATATATATATATATATATATATATATATATATATATACACACAATATATAAGTATTACTACTGTTTGTTACTATTAACTTCTGCGTGTGTGTGTGTGTGTGTGTGTGTGTGTGTGTGTGTTTAGGGGGAAGTGGCTGCAGTGCACCAGGGTCTAAAAAAACTTACTAAACGAGTCATGCAACTAATAGCCTAGCCTACATCCTCTGACTCACCCTTTAGTTAAAAACTCTCAACTTGTTAATTCACCCTGTCTGTACAAATCGTAGGTCGCCCTAGCCTATAGGTCTATAGAGTAATTTTCGGCTAACAGGGAGTTGCATCATCCACTTATATATATATGTATTATATGTAAAATATAGATGTCTCTGTTTTCAGTTTGAATATGTACAGCCAATATCCGACATCTCCTCTTAAATGGGTTGAAGATTTTTTATTACGGTCTTGGGGGAGACCATGTGACAAGGTAAAAATAGCTTCACTTTCCCCATGGACACTGACTAGACCGCAGAAATAGCACTTTCTATTAGGCAAGCTAGCTGTCTGTCCTGTGCTCTAGTTATAGCTCTAAAGGTCTTCCGCATTACCAACAAATAGATATTGTGGAAATTAGCACCCGAGAGTCTGATTTATCTTTATCTTTTAGGTGCATTCACTAAATGGCATCCAAAACGGCATTGTATATTTGTGTCAGAGTAGCAGCTAGAGGTTCAATTGTGTTGCTGTAATAGGGTACTTTGCTTTTTTCTAATTTAGTTCTGATTCAGCCGGGCATCCAGCATGGCTCTGAATCAAAGCCATGTTGTAGACTAAGCCTACTTGAGGTCTTTTTCCAAATGTGCTTCCTTAAACTGTCTTTCATCACAACTCTTGATAAAGGGATAACTTTAATAATATCTAGATAAAAGAAATGGCTACAGATCGCTTGCTAAAAGATTTGAGGTCAGATAAAGACAGACTGATATACGAATTAAAAAAAAGTCACACAGGATGAGTAAAAAAAAAGAAAATTAGATGTATTAAAACTACCATACCCACAAGGCAGTGTAGTTCGGTTGCCTAGGTTCCGCTTGACGTCAGTCTCCCCTGCTCACTCTCCGCTTTTGGCTGGTGTGATTGGAGGGAAACCCCGTGGATTACATTCAGTCAGTCGGGTTTCGAGAGAGTCAACTGTAGCGTCGCTAGCTTGCTAGAACGAGAACACCACTATCTCCTTGTACTCAGGTAAGAATCGAATGATCTAGCAATGCATATGGATAAAATGATTTTCATTTGCTTTGTGTGTAATTAATAGAAACGTTTGACTTTGAATCCAACATTTCCTGAGCGTGTAACGCTAACTTGCCGAAGCTAATTTAGCACTACTAGTCACCCGACTAAGAACAATGGCTAACGTTAGCCATAGTTCCGGATCTGTCTAATTGCTGGCTTAAAATGGCACAGACCAGACGCCCATAGACAGGGCAGACGAAGGCGTGTCGGACGCCTTGGACGATGTCTGGTTTGACATAGAAAGTGCTGCGTTCAGGGCCCACTATGAAAATCGATTTGAGCTCATTTTATAGAACGACTCAGGTTGCGATTCCTCGCCAGATAATGTTTGCCAACCAAGACGGTTAACGGCAACGTAACACTGACGTGATAACCTATTTAGGTATTTAAGCAGTAAAACGGTTAACGTTAGACCCAGGCGGTCAAAAGATAATGAGTTAACGATAACGAAGTCTAACGTTGGGTGGATTTCTAATAAGGTGAACGCTAATAGATCGTTAACAATGGATTCGGTGTCAAAAAGCCTGTCATTAAAAAAAAATATATAACCAGTATGAAATTACATTGGTGTGGTTTTGTAACGCTAACATGAAATGTGCTTCGTGTGGAAACACCATCTTAAATTGTTTTCGTCCATCTGCATACAATTTAGCACGAGTCGTTATAAATGTGTCGTTACTCAACTCCAGGCAATAGCCTGCGCCAACTAGAAGCGGGTCACGAGGAGAGCTGGTGTGTTCCCAATAACTTAACTTGTGTGTTTTTCCATATGACAAATTTAAGTGATTGATTGCAACCCATCAACGAATGATTTTCTACGATGTAGGCTATTTTGAGGCCGTGATGATGGCGATAGACAAATATATTTAGTCGGAAATCAATCCAGCAGGTACAGATGGGTGTGGTGTGTGTGGAATCAAGGCACATCCGCGTTATTCCTTCAGGCCAAAATGTGGCAACATTTCTCAACGTATTAGGCACGAGTGGTATCGTGTGTGTAAATCGAGGTTTGTAGAATTCACTTTGGGGCGGAAAATGAGTTCAGAATTGATTGGGATTAGCTATTCAGTAGAGTCAGAGTGAGTGAGGAGCCTAAGGCCATTCTGCACATAGGCCGAGCGAAGCAATATCGATTCATTGTGGAGAATTTGCTAGTGGCACGTACTAGCTTGCAACACGGTTGACATGCAGCACGACATGCAACACGGTTGACTTGTCAATTTGTTAAATTCAGGAAGTGAATATTTATTAACTTTCTGGATGAAATTAAGGTTAATAAAGGTCAGGCTTTTTCCATTCCTTATTTTTATTATGAAAATAATTACATAAAATGTACACCAATACTCCTTCGTGGCAGTGAAACTGTATGCTGACTAAGAGTGAGGTAGGAAGGTATCCGTCCCTGTTATCTGGCAGTAACCATGGTGGACTCCCAAGTATTACAGTTTATTTGTTTATTGTATAGGGGGAGGTTGAGGTGTTGTCAATTTACAGTACAGAAGACAATTTATTTTATTAAAGGCAAATGCATAAGACACTGTCAAATACCCCAAATTGACTTGGAAGGAACGAAGTCTATATATGTATTTCAACACCTTGTTTAGAACATCCATGTGTATTTTTATATTAGTTGGCAGCATAACAGACGCTTTGTAATCCACTGTGTCCAACACTGTTCGTACTTATCATGTGACAGACTAATTATACCATGCATCATACCGACCCTTCTCTCTCTTGTCTCCCCAGCCCCGAGTAGCCATGGTGGACAAGAGCGAGGTGGTCCAGAAAGAGCTGGTGCAGAAGGCCAAGTTAGCTGAGCAGGCCGAGCGCTATGACGACATGGCCGCCGCCATGAAGGCCGTGACTGAGGAGGGCGCCCAGCTGTCCAATGAAGAGCGCAACCTCCTGTCAGTGGCTTACAAGAACGTAGTGGGCGCACGGAGGTCCTCCTGGAGGGTGGTGTCCAGCATCGAGCAGAAGACCGAGGGCAGCGACAAGAAGCAGGCCATGGCCAAGGAGTATCGGGAAAAGATCGAGAAAGAGCTGAAGGAGATCTGCAATGACGTGCTGGTGAGAATTTGACAATGACCTGTTTTTTTTTTTTTTTTTTAGATCGTTTCGGTGAAAACTTTTTTTGGGTTGGTTTATTTGACTTATGTGTCTCTGAATCTTAATATTATCATATGGCAATCAAATCTTTTCAGCTTAACCAGTCAAAGCCGCTTGAGCCATGGGTCCATCTTTTTAAATGATACCTAAAACAAACTTATTGAGAAAAGTCATCCGTTGTTTCTTCCACCTGTCAGTTTAACGTTGACAGGTCCGATGTGGGGCCTGAATCCAGCACCTGGGTTCACCGTTTCAGTACCCCAGACGGAGCTACGCTTTGTGTAGTTCCTGTGTCACTTACATTGCAACACAGGTGCTGGCTCTATTACCAGAGCCACACCCCACCTCTATATCTGTGGCTTTACTCTCCCCCTCGCTGTGCCTGTACAGGAGTTTGACAGTAATCCAGATAAATCACTTGTGCCTGCTCTAATTATGAGCGAGGCCGTCCAGCCATTGCTCATTACTGCATTGCTCGCTTCATTTCTCCCACTGTGGTCAGAAAAGAGGTAATGGTGTCGCAGGTGAGACACAGCTCTCTCTCTCTCTCTCTCTCTCTCTCTCTCTCTCTCTCTCTCTCTCTCTCTCTCTCTCTCTCTCTCTCTCTCTCTCTCTCTCCTTAAAAGTTGTGAGGAATTGGTTGACTGCCCAGAATACAAATTGAGAAGCATTGAGCTCCCCCTACCTGTTGGCCACTGGCGTGGGGGTTGTGGTATCTTAGTCGTCTATCAACGAGTTAAGAGTTCAAAATGGCATTTTCTTGTTGGTATAGGTTGCCGTTGCATTCGTGTTATTCATGCTTCTGCCCCAAGGAGGAGATGGGAATGTGAGATTGTAGATGCAAGGCGTTACCTCACAACAATACAAGAGACACGCAAATATAGGGCTTGAACTGTCCATTGTTGTTAAGTAGCGTATCTTGGGGGAGTAATATGACTTGTCAGACTGGTCAAGTCTCACTCCTTTCTTTCCTTAAGCACTTTCTGCTGCGCCTCCTGCAAAAGTCTGAGCGAAGTCAAGCAAGAGTGGCAAGGAATGAGAAATTGTTATGAAAAAACAATTAGAACACCCTCGTCATTGCCTCTCATAGTCTTCCTATTACGATAAGTGGTAGTTACAGTCACAGTTGTCTGTCATATACAGTTGTTAAGGGTTTTTTAATCTTGACTTGTTACATAAGCAGTGTTGGGATGCTCTGTCTGTCTGAACAGGTTGTTCTGAAGTGATCCGTAATGCCGTAGACCTACACCCCATGAGTGGGAGAGGGTTCTTGGAGTAACAAAGGATAGGTTAGGCTGTCCCTGCGGGGCCTTTATGTGTTCGTCTGAGCAAGCTAACAGGGAGTAGAACGAGCTGTAGCAACTCTCCCTCCGCCTAGATTTGCATGCACTCTACCATGCCGCTCCTGCTATGTGCAAGTGGACCTGGTGCCTTCCCCAAAGGGGTGTAGCTAGACAGCTGGACGAGTGCCCGTTGTCTGAGACCGTATCGGGCTGCCGTGCTGAGTCTGTGCCTGCTCGTGTATTATCTGTTCTGATGAGTCACTGGGTTATAATCCCATAATGACCGAAGCTGAGCCACCTGCGTTCTGGGCCACTGACCTCCACCTCAGCAGCTCCACGCGGCCCCAACACCCCCGGAGCAGCAGCACTCTGCCAATCCCAGGGGAGAACAGGGTGGGTGGTGGTGGGGGGGGGGGTTCAGGTCACTTTCACAGGCTGGGATCAACGATAGGCCTCTTCCACAGAGGGGAGGAGCCAGACTGCTCTGACGCATTCCCTGTTGTTGTCAGAGGCATTGTCATTTTGAGCCCCTCCCCCGTCAGCAGGCAATGTGCCTGCCAGGTCGCGGCTGGACTCCCTCCCCCCCCCCCCGCCCCTCCCAATTCAGTGTACAAAAAGTCTGACGTATAGCGAGCATTTCATTCCTTTGAGTTAGGAAGCTTTTACTTTTGATAAGTCTATGCAACGGCTGATTGTATTAAAAAGCAGGTTTAACCTTCCTCAACAGCAGATTCTACACACACATACTCACACAAGGATTATCACAGAAAGAAATGCTTTGTGCCTTATGGGAATCAACTTTCCCTCAAATTTTTTTCAGTTTCTGAGGACAATGTTGTGTAACAACCCAGTGTTATCCACGGCCATATTGTTGCGTAACATTCCCAATACACTGCATACCAGGGGCCTACAGCTTGTAACCTAGCTGGTCCCTTGTCTTTTTAGACGGAGCAGTTGAAGACTTGAATTACACAAACTGCTCCTCTGCAGAATATGACCCCATTTGTAGTAAGCGGGTTTATAAGCCATCTCGATGGCAGCGTATGTGTAGTTTCATTTTGTGTTTTTTTTCCCCCCGCTGCATGAGTGGCACATTACCACCGGTCGCCTATCCCACAGACAGAGACAGACACAGAGAGAGTGAGAGAGAGGAAGAACCCTTTCGCTATGTGGTGCACAACTGGTCTGGTGTGGAATGCCAGCCGTAGTTCTCATCCGCAGGCCCACGGCCAGTGCCCCAGAATAGCTCTGTGTCTCTCAGGCACAGCATGGAGGCAGCGGCGTCCTCATCTAGCCCTTTCATGATCATCGAACATGCAGCCCCTGGGTTCATCGACTCACGAGGGCAATCGTAGTAGTAGCGTCCCAATTCCCTCCTACCGTTCATCTGGATACGGGAATCAGGGATGTTTTTCGCGGACTGACCACATCCCTGCTCCTATTACCAGACCCTGATCTTAAGAAGCGCGGACTGTCTGGCCATCTGTCTCTTGCCAGGCTCGTAGCTCAGATCCACACCCGCGAGTGCGACGTCTATGCAGCCCACCAGTTAGACCCCAGCACGGGCCCGTCCCTCTGTAGCCAGGCTAGCAGAGCGGAGGGAGTTCAGGCAGGAGAAGAGAGTGGCGTATCTATGCCGCGGAGCTGGGCTCTCTGACCTACTTGGACTGTGCGAGCTCATCGGTAGTTCAGCCTGCCTCCTCCCTCCACCCATCCATCCCCCACCTCGCCCATCATCACCCCCTTATGCCCCCAATCCAGTCCTACCCCCTTGATGGGCTCTGAAACACTCTGTCCAGCAGGAAAGGAAGAGGTCAAGGAGGACAGAGATTATGACAGAAAGAAAGGAGGGTTTTGGGGGAGCCTCTAGCTGATCCTAGCTCATTTTGTGTGTCTGCGGAACTAGCACTCCTCTCCAGGGGCCTAGATGGATAGGGGAGAAGTGGCTGGTGATTGAGAGAGAGAGAGAGAGAGAGAGAGAGAGGGAGGAGGCATCCTGGTTTCAGGACTACTGGAGCAGTCAAAAGTGCCATTCCTGTCCTCATCCATAAACCCTGTTCAGCTGTCTGTATAGAACTCTCAACCCCGAGCACGTCCATGGTTCGGGACTAGTATGCAAGTTACGTTAATGATAAAGGGCTGTGCTATTTGCGTGTTTCTAACAGATAGCATTTTTCTGTCCCTCTCTCTCGCCCTTACTCTATCTCTCTCTTGCCCTCTTTTCTTTCTCTCTCTCTCTCTCTCTCTCTCTCTCTCTCTCTCTCTCTCTCTCTCTCTCTCTCTCTCTCTCTCTCTCTCTCTCTCGCCCTTGGTGTGCGTTTGTTTTCCATCTGCAGGGGCTCCTCGACAAGTTCCTTATCCCCAACGCCACTCCAGCGGAGAGCAAAGTCTTCTACTTGAAAATGAAAGGAGATTATTACCGCTACTTAGCTGAGGTGGCTGTGGACGACGAGAAAAACGGTAAGCCCCGCTATAAGTCCTTCTTACGCCAGGCCGGTTTGCGTGTGTGTGGACGTCTGTCCTCGTCTGTTGCATTACAGCGGACACGTGCATATGTTGGCGGGCGCCCATGCTGTTCCACTTGGATATTTCCCAGTTGTATTTAGAATTGACACTAAGCAGTGTTGGACCAAAATGTCCCGTCGAAGTCGATGTCATACGTCTGCAAGCATCCGTTTGTGGATCTGTGTTGAGTACGTTGAAAAAGCTGGTAGCTGACATTCTTTCTTGTCAAGGGAAATAGAGTGAAGATTGACCAATCAGGAAGTTCTCATAGTATTCTACTTCCTGATGCATTTCCTCTTACTGCTCCCCCATTCATGAACTCACTGACAGGATGTTCAGTTTTGTCTGCGTGTGCATGTGCGTGCGCGCGCCTGTGTGAATGTCTGTGTTTTCCCAGAGTGAATCGGTACCAAAAAGGGAACTAGGAACTGTCATATTTAGCCTTTCTGTTGAATTGTTTAATTCATCAGAATGACTTAAACCCTAACAGAAAGATTGGTTTTGAATCGAGGCTAAGCTATCATACTTTTCAGAGTGCGAATAGCACTGGCTCCTGTAGACAGAAGTATTTTACAACCTGAGCTAGTCAGGAAGGGTGGGGTTTTTGGCCCCAAGCCAAAGTGACTAACTCAAAGGAACACTCTGCTCACTTAGCCTGCCTCGGACAGCATTGTGTGTGTGTGTGTGTGTGTGTGTGTGTGTGTGTGTGTGTGTGTGTGTGTGTGTGTGTGTGTGTGTGTGTGTGTGTGTGTGTGTGTGTGTGTGTGTGTGTGTGTGTGTGTGTGTGTGTGTGTGTGTGTGTGTGTGTGTGTGTGTGTGTGTGTGTGTGTGTGTGTGTGTGTGTGTGTGTGTGTGTGTGTGAGAGAGAGAGATTCAGGAAGGGCTGCGTGGAGAGTAGGGTGAGGCCCCAGCCTATTGCGTCTTGTGCCTCAGTAGGGGAGTAGCTTGCCAGTAGGAGCAGAGCAGGTGCTGACTTGTGCCTGTGCCCTTTAATGAGAATTAATAAGATAGGTTGGGAGTCCTAAATCTGGGAGCATTGAAACATTTTATCTGCCTATTGGGGATAGTTTCTTCTTTTTTTTTAGCTCAATTAGTCCCTAGGAAGCCTAGTGTGGTATTTTATTTCAGGACAAGACATGCTATTCTGCTTTGTTGAAACTCTCACACAGCTGACAAAGTGCTCTCCTATGTGGCCTGCTATTGGCTTGATATGGTTGCTCTATTATCAAAGGGCGTGTAAACCTCAACAGAAACTTGAGTCAGTAGAAGTGTAGTGCTTATGCATACTGGCCTGTTATGTGGGCCACACCCATGAAACTCAGAAGGCACACTTCTGGGTGGAAAGATTGTGTTCCTTACACTGTTTATCGTTGTTAGCAAAAGACCTGGGAAAAGATGGTATTACATGATTCTTTCCAAAGTTGACAATATACAAATTAGTTGGGAATTAAATTTCGTTTTTCTTTGACTTTTTTGGGGTTCAAAGTCAGTTTTGGTAGTGGCCTTCTCTTCTCGGGACACCACGGTTTGTCAGCTTGGACTCATTCCTTCACCAAGGAATGAAACCGCGTGGGCTGTTCTCAGATCCAGGAAGGCCAGTCTTACTCTGAGCCAATGTCAGAACAACAGGGATGGTTCCTCCGGCCCCTCACTTCCCCCGTTTGGGGCCGACACAGTCCGCACATTGTAACGTGTGCAGGAGAGGAAGAGACCCCCCCCCCACACACACACACACACACACACACACACACACACACACACCTCCTGCCTATTGGACACAGCAGGGTGAACGTGGGCTTCTCCTCCACCCCCACAACGGTGACGTCATCTCATGATAGGAGCTCAGAGATTGTTTTTCCCCGAGGAGTAGATGGGAGAGATTGAATTTATCTGGTGAATAATTATGTTGGAAAGCTTTTTGCATCCTCCCACACCATATTAAGGGTTGCTCAGAAATCTCTCTCCCGTTGCTTGTTTCAATAAACATTGAAATAATTGCTTTGCTTGCCATATTGGCATTCTAGAAATGTAATTCACTCCCTAGTTGTTAATTAGTTAGAGATTGTATTTTTTTTTTTTTTTTTAACTTTCTACTGGCTGGACCATTGCTGCCTGTGTGTGGTCTGTTGCCAAGGCAACAGCGTGTAGGGCTCCTTGTAGTAGCATAGAAATACAATTGGATTCAGATTCATACTGCCTGAAGCGTCCGTGGCTGTACCAGCTGGTTTACCTGGCATAGAACGAGTCTGAAGGATTTTGCACCATTTTAAAAAGTCGGAGACCTTCTCGGGGCAAAAACGTTGAGATCGAAAGACCCTCTGCCGCTCGCCTTCTGTTATTAAAGTGTACATAGTCAAAAGACATTTCTCCTCTCTCTCCCTCAGCCATCATTGGCAACTCACAGGAGGCCTACAAGGATGCATTTGACATCAGCAAGAAAGACATGCAGCCCACGCACCCCATCCGCCTCGGCCTCGCCCTCAACTTCTCCGTCTTCTACTATGAGATCCTGAACTCGCCTGAGCAGGCCTGCAAGCTGGCCAAGACGGTAAGCCACACACAAACGCCAGTATATGGGCACGCACACAAACACAACATGCACAGCACACACTCGCACATAAACGTTGTCATATCTCAGTGTAAAGAACTTGAATTGGGCACTATTGTTTTAAAAAGCACTATGTTGTGTTAGTGGTAACGGCAAAGGAACAAAAATGATCATGAGGGATAATATTTCCCAGTGTAAGATGTACAGTACTATATATATATATATATATATTAATAATAAGCTACACGTTATACGCACAAAAATTCAGACTCAGACCAGAGGCATATATTCACACTCCCCTGTTGTGCGCACACGACAGGCTGAACTTCTTTTTCTAACCAACCTCTCCTCTCTGACTACTGGGCAGGCTTTCGATGATGCCATCGCAGAGCTGGACTCGCTGAGTGAGGACTCCTACAAAGACAGCACATTGATCATGCAGCTACTGAGAGACAATTTGACAGTAAGTGAGACGGCGTTGCCGTGGTTTCACAGTAGCCTCCTAATGGTGTTTGGCCTCCGTGGAGTGCCTGTTCACAGTGGTGTGAAGTGCAATATTTATACACTGTCGTAAGCAACCATATCCATTGGAAGGCGGTGTGCGGAAGCACAATAACAAAACATGTACATGGAATTTATTCAAGTCCGGAATTTAGAAGGACACAAGGGGGTTGCCGGGGATTCCGTTGGCTGGGTAACCAGACCCTCTGTCCTTCTCCCTGTCTCCCAGCTGTGGACCTCCGACAACCAGGGTGACGGTGAGGATGCAGAGGAGCCCAGAGATTGAGATGGAGCCGCTTGTCCCTGTCTGCCTGTCATCGTCCCAGCTCATCATCTTCGTCATCATCAACATCATCAACGACAACAACACTGAGACCACCTCATCTTCATCGTCCCAGCTTCTCTCCATCTCCTTTATTTTTTTTTTTAAAGTTCTGACAACAACAGACGTCTCACACTTCTATCAGTTTACTCTTCTTTTGTAGTTCCCCTTAGGGAAGGGGGGGGGGGGGGGGGTCCAGGGCTAGGTCAGGTTGGGGGAGTCGGGATGGACGGTTTGGTCGGAGAGATGTGTTTGGAAGGGTTCGGCACTTGTCTGCTGACCTTTGTTTTTGTCCGGAGGGGTGGGGGTGGGACAATTGGGGTGTTTGCATATTCATATTCATGTGTCTGGGTGAAGGTGAGTTCTCAACTCGTGCAAATGAGGCAAGTGGAGTTTTTAAAGTTGAAACGGTAATACTGTACGTGTATTCTATTCCTGTTTAACGGTCTTGTGCTTGATTGACACCATTGCTTGATGATACTGTAACGTTACATCTGTGGTTTCATGCCATCCGGAGTCTACTTCGATCTGAGACAGCAGCAGCAGCAGCAGCAGTTTTAGTCTGTAGCTAGAGAACTGACAGCAAGAGGAGTGCATGGAGCGTCCGGGGACAAGGCTGTCGACAGCAGGCATGGTTGTGATAATAAACAGAAAAGTTACATTCCATTTACTGTCATTTGCTCAAGTTTCTTATTCCTCTTTTCTTTTGGGGGTGAACTGCATTTGTATTTCTATGTATCAATTACGAGGTATAGAAAACTTAAGAACAAAAGAGCACACTAGCTTGTTGCTGTCGCCGTTTGTACTAGCAGAGCAGTACGCAGTTTTTTTTTTTCTTCTTTTCCCCCATGAGCTTATCTAGTTACTGCTTTCCCAATTAAAGGTTTTTATTTTGATTTTAATTTTATCTTTTTTTTGTTTTTTTGATACTTTCCTAAATTGCATGTGGCTAAGAAATAGTTTGCGGGGAGGTAAGAAAGGTTGTCAGGCTGGCTAGCTTTGTTCATGTCTTTGGAATTTTCATACAGAGCACCCAAGCATAACTGTTATTTGGAGGGAAATATGTAATTTCATGTATGTGGAATAAAAAGATAATTTAAAAGTTTAAAATTGTCTGGATTTACTTCTTTTTTTTCTTTATAATAGATTTAAGTTCAAGGCAGGGAAAGGTTTATTAAACTAGGAAAAGTAGTCTGAATGTAATGTGCATTTCTTCAATTTCCAAATTTTCTGAATGGTATTGAATGAAAGGTGGCTGCCATTTTGTCTGAACTGTTGTGCGCTGAATGAATCACTGAGCGACAATGAGTGCGTCACACGCGGAGGAGGCAGAGAGGCCAGCTCACAGAAAGGCCTTATTCCCAGTTATTAAACACCATTTGCCTTCGGAGGCTACAGTAAATGCCATTTGTTAACACTGAAACAGACCACTTTTATTCTTGCCCTATCTCTGTCATGAGAAGTGTGCCTGTGGTGCCAAACATGCGCTTCCTGGAAGGCCCCTGCTTGCGCCTAGTTAAATTCAACAACTGCTCTACAAATATGCAAGCCCCACCCGGGGAAGCACTGACAGTCGGCGAGCTGTGGAAAAGACCCAAGACTTGATCCATGGGGCGCAGCACCACTTGAATAGACTTTTCTTGTGTAATATCCTCGACGTCGACGTGGGAGGAACTTAGTCTGGCAGGATAGAATAAGCATAATGAAATGCAGACAAACGTGTGGAATTGTGATACTTTTAACTGCTCATGGCTGCTGTATAGCCTAATCCCTGAAGAGCACTGTCGCTTTGGAATGCTATTAATTGGTGTCATTGCTCCCTCAGAGTAGCCTAATATCTGATCTAACATGATTACACATTCTACGCTGAAGCATGTGGTGTTCTAAACAGTCATAGCTGTCACCCGTCAAGTTCAGCCAGCTGATTCCCAGTTTTCCTTATCGGCACAGTTAGGAAAAATGGATGCCTTTTAAGACTGTCAAGTTCTGTCTTTGCCCTGACGTATTCACAAATATCTGTGAGGAAAAGATAGAAAGAAAAGAAAGGTTTTGCAGGGTGAAACTCCAATGCAGGCTGAGACTGGGTGTGTCTGCCATCCATGGTTACAGAATGTGGGGGAAGCCGGCACAGCTGAGGGTCCTAGTAGCCACAGAGGAATGTGGAACTGAAGTACTAACTAAACCCCGCAACAAAAAAAAGGCATATGAGATTTCTTTTTTTATTTTAAAGGGTAGCTATTTAGATACTTGAAAAACAAGGGAACTCTTGAGTTCTTTGAATTAACTAGCACGCAATAAGCAATAAGCATTTCATTATTAATGACTTAAATAGATACTTTTTTTCTCCTCAAGAAGTAAATTTGTTTGAAAAGTGCTTGCCCAAGGGCACTGTTGACAAAGGAGAAGAAAGTAAGTTATACATTTTTCAGGGCTCTTGAAAACTCTCGTATAGACAATAAATGCCTCTATGCCAGATTTACACGAGGGGCACAGTAACAAAGGTGTACACACCTTACAAGAACCATGGGTGTTGTCATCACACTGCCCTGCCCTTCCCTCCTCTTTTCTACCGAGTATCTGTAAACTGGATGGCTTACCTGAATTGATTGTGTAATAGATAAAGAATACTGTCTCCAAAAGATTGTAATGTGATTACTTGTGCGATTAAAATCTCATTACGGTTGTAGCATATTGCAATCTAATTTAGGTGTATACAATTGTTTTGTAATAGCAGAATAGATAATTAATTAAATACAAATGTCCTAAATTGTACTTTTGTATTTACATGCATTTACTGCGCCCCATGGCGGACACGAGATATTATAACAGTTTAAAACCTTTCCCTTAATTTTACTTCATTTTCCCTTCCTCCCATTTAAATTGAAATTGTGTATCCTCAGTTGTTTGTTACAAGTTAAATTGTATTGAGTTGAGTACAGGTTTAACATTTCGATAATTATACTATGTTAAAGGTTTTAAAACTACGGATATTTTAGGTCAAATAAATGTTATAACATGGCGTTTCTCTCTGTTAGGTTGTACTTTTCATTATTTTGTAACCAGTGAAAAATAGCAAAGCGAGACTAGAAAAGTATTCCAAATATCAGAATCGAATGACGTCACAATCGTGACCAGGGTGCCGTTCTGCGTCGCTGGTTCGACTGGAATCGCCAATCCACACGTCCTTTTCATTCCTGCAATTCGTCTGCGTAGGGTGTGCAACGGAGCTAGTCTCGGCACACATTTTATTATTATGAAACAAACCAAAAGCTAGGGTACAAACGCAGACATATTTTTATAAGAAAAAGAAATCGGTGAAGCAGGATTAAATTTGAAAAACAAGAAACGAAACGAAGACGCAAAATTGAAATACGCAAAAGGGAACATTAGCCTGCTAACGTAGCTAGCATTATTGTTGAAAGCGTGGGTGATTAGCCAGACAGTTTGATAAGCACTGCTATCGGTTTCCGTGGGCCAAAAGGGTATTTTCATTCCATTTTATATTGTTCTTGGTGGTATTGAGTTCATATTTTAACACTCGTTGCTTGCTAGTTTGCCTACGAAAAAATCCAGATTATTTGTTCAATTCTGAGATCCATCGTGTAGTTAGGCCACTCTGTTCGAAATTGCTAACGTTAGCTCAGCCACCGGCCTGATAAGCTGACTGCCTTCACACCGGACCAACGTTGATACCAGCTGCTAGCCTACATTTTTGGTTAGCTCGAAGAAAACGGCATAAAACACTGCCTTTTCCAAAATACTAACATTTGCGGTTTGTTTTTTGGTCAAGCTTTATTTCCCTATTTTTTACCCTCGTGTTGTGTTGCCTGATATAAAACGTCGTCAAACATGAACCCGAGCGCGCCCAGCTACCCCATGGCCTCCCTCTATGTCGGGGATCTGCACCAAGATGTTACCGAGGCCATGCTCTACGAGAAATTCAGCCCGGCCGGGCCTATTCTTTCCATCAGAGTTTGCAGGGACATGATCACACGTCGATCTCTGGGATATGCCTACGTAAACTTCCAGCAGCCAGCAGATGGTATGTTGTCACGATTTGTAACTAACGTTACTACTGTCTTCATAATGGATCATGTCTTCGTTATGGTACGTGTGGGTGCTTCATGTTGGCTCACGTGATAGCAGTGGTACTGCATGTTGGCTAATCATGTTAGATTGCATAGAATCGCTCAAAGACTTACTTTTTGTCGACACGGAAACGGGCCCAATCCTATACCCTTATACACATAATATTGACAATCTCTATATTGCAGTGTTGTTCTGTCACTCTAAATAACACTATTTGTTTGATGACAAAATACCAAATGCTCTCATGCCCAATTGAGCTACATGAGCTACAGTTTCTAAATTCTCAAGACATTTATTTGCATTTGTTATTCATTCTGGATTTCTGTTAAATTTTCAGCTGAGCGTGCACTAGACACAATGAACTTTGATGTCATCAAGGGGCGTCCACTCCGCATTATGTGGTCTCAGCGTGACCCATCTCTGAGGAAGAGTGGCGTGGGTAACATCTTTATCAAGAACCTGGATAAGTCTATTGACAACAAGGCCCTGTACGACACGTTCTCTGCCTTCGGAAACATCCTCTCCTGCAAGGTAGAATGCAGACTTGTTTCCCAGAGTGTCTTGTGTAGTTAGTTAGTATTTAGCTCATGGTGTTGACACTCAGCATGCTAAATTAACACAGTGGTGTGAAAATAATGTCTTTGTTTGCCAGCTCATGAAATGCATGATGTTGTATTGTAGTTAAAATGCTCATTAATATCTTTTCCCCAAGGTGGTATGTGATGAAAATGGCTCAAAGGGTTACGGCTTTGTGCACTTTGAGACCCATGAGGCTGCCGAGCGTGCCATTGAAAAAATGAATGGCATGTTGCTCAATGACCGAAAAGTGTAAGTGTGATTATGTCTACCGTACAAACCAAGCAGGTACACTTGTGATGGACAGGTCCATTGTCTTAAGCAATAGATAATACGCTTGGTTTTGAATGTTGTTAAACTTGTTGAACTGCATCTTGTATACTAAAACAATTTTGTGTTGCTTACTTAGCCTGTTTAACAGTCTCTTCTGTGACTTGTTTACTTCTAACCTTTGCGATACCATTGGTCATTTCCCAGAAATTGGGATTTGAACTAAAAATACCTAATTTATAACTTACCCTCAGGAAACTGTGAAACCTGTTTTAGTTTTTTTTTGCCATAAGAGCACCGTTGTGCTCATAGAAATGACTGAATCCGTATCTGGAAGAAAGTTCTAGGCCATACAGTTCTGTTAATTCACCAAGCAAACGGTTTCCATTGTGCCCAGGAACCTGTTAACAATTAATGAAGACAGCCACTAACTTGTATCTACTACAATAGGTTTGTCGGCCGCTTCAAGTCTCGCAAAGAGCGTGAAGCAGAGCTTGGCGCCCGTGCCAGAGAGTTCACCAACGTGTACATCAAGAATTTCGGCGAGGACATGACTGATGAAAAGCTGAGGGAGATGTTCAACCAATATGGTGAGTGTTTTTTCTGTGTCTGTCGGGTCTTCGCATGTCATCAGACCTTTCACAGAGGTTAACACGTAGGAATTGGGCAGCACCTTTAATTAGGAGATGCCTATTTATATGTTCTTGGGTTCGTAGGACCGGCCTTGAGCATCCGGGTCATGACTGATGACGGCGGCAAATCCAAGGGTTTCGGCTTCGTCAGCTTTGAGAGACACGAGGATGCACAGAAGGTCAGCTCTCTTCCAAATTCAGAGCCATCAATGACGTCTGTCTGTCTGCCCTCAAGCCCCATAAAATGTTGCTTCTAACTGGAACGTGAAACACTAGAAGGCTGTGAGGCAGTTTTGTTAGTTTTGCAGTAATACGTGAATCGAGGGAGTTCGCTGAGTGGTCCAATTCGGATCAAATAATACAGGAACAAGGGCGTATATGTCAGTAAGAAACTTCGACTCAGCGGGTTTGTGTCTCTTCAAAGGCTGTTGATGACATGAACGGCAAGGAGCTGAACGGGAGACAAGTCTACGTTGGCAGAGCACAGAAGAAGGGAGAGCGCCAGAACGAGCTGAAACGCAAGTTTGAGCAGATGAAACAGGACCGCATGACCAGATACCAGGTGAGTTGGCGGAGAGGGGGAAAACGCGGTGATAACAGTCCGTGGGAGTTGCTGAGGCCGTTGTTAAAGGTCAAAATGGAGTTACCGGCTGTTCTTGTCATTACGGTAGAAATTTCCAAGGGTGGGGTTTGAATCTGCAATGGGAGTGGTTCGAGGTTCAGTTTCACTTTCGTGTAAGTGCAGTGCAGTTGCAAATGAAGAGTGAAGTGGCTCGGATCGATAAAATACGTTTGTTTGCCATCCTGGAGTGAACCATAAATGGATTTGGTGTCTTGCCAGGGTGTCAATTTGTACGTGAAGAACCTGGATGATGGCCTGGATGACGAGCGGCTGCGTAAAGAGTTCTCTCCCTTCGGAACCATAACCAGTGCTAAGGTAACCGTCTCAACGGGAACCAACTATGAACAAGGATTGATGAGTCACTCTACAGTTGAAGTGTCTGATTATGGTTGTCACTGAGACCCTGCTGTTAACGAGCGCACACACTTCATTCTGTTGGACCG
Organism: Aplochiton taeniatus; assembly: GCA_017639675.1. Taxonomy (NCBI): domain Eukaryota; kingdom Metazoa; phylum Chordata; class Actinopteri; order Galaxiiformes; family Galaxiidae; genus Aplochiton; species Aplochiton taeniatus. Next base: position 4,949,554 of record CM030178.1, read on the forward strand.
TGTTCGCTACTACCAATTCCAGGTCTGCTCGTTGTGATCCTGGTAGTCTGACGCCTCCCTGGCTCTCTCCCCGTCCCTCACAGGTCATGATGGAAGGCGGCCGCAGCAAGGGCTTCGGCTTCGTCTGCTTCTCCTCGCCCGAGGAGGCCACCAAGGCCGTGACGGAGATGAACGGCCGCATCGTGGCCACCAAGCCGCTGTACGTGGCCCTGGCCCAGAGGAAGGAGGAGCGCCAGGCTCACCTCACCAACCAGTACATGCAAAGGATGGCCACGGTCCGTGCCGTGCCCAACCCTGTCATCAACCCCTACCAGCCCGCCCCTCCCTCCGGCTACTTCATGGCCGCCATTCCCCAGGTAAATTGAAGCATCTGTGGACGGAGTCATTTCCATAATTCACCCTGTGAGATTGACGCGATTGGTCAAGGACTGACAAACCTTGTTTTCAATGGGGGGGAGGGGGGGGTCCGGGTCCGCCCGCATTCATTTGACCCAGCACCTTGCCGAGTCAATTACAGCTAGTAATGTGTGCTGACCCCCATGGTCTGCTCGCCCCCCTCAGGCCCAGAACCGTGCTGCTTACTACTCTGCCAACCAGCTGGCTCAACTCCGACCCAGCCCTCGCTGGGCCACCCAGGGCGTGAGGCCTCAACGTAAGTCACCTCATCCCGACACACACATAGACATGACTGGGGAAGAGGATACACTGATTTATAAAAGACTGAACCAAAACTCGTAGTGGTTTGTCACTTGACGAGGTCTGGATTGCTAATTAGATGGAGTCTTGTCAATAATCCCTCTATCCCCTCCGTCTTTTCCTTCCAGACTTCCAGAACATGCCCAACGCCATGCGTCCGTCCGCCCCCAGGCCCCAGGCCTTCAACGCCATGCGGCCAACCACCTCCCAGGTCCCGCGCATGATGACCTCCCAGCGCATGCGTGAGTTCAATTGGCTTTGAGAACCCTGGTCAGACGTTAGTTTCGTAAAACCGGAGGCGTTTTTAGTTTTTACGCTGAAAAGACGACGTCTAATGACCACGTGTCTCCTCTCTGTCCCCTCAGCCACCCAGGCCCTGGGCCAACGCCCGACCAACGCGTCCTCAGCAGCCGCCCCAGTGCGCACCATGCCCCAGTACAAGTACGCCGCGGGCGTCCGCAACCCCCAGCAGCACATGGCCTCCCAGCCACAGGTCGCCATGCAGCAGGTAATTGTCCTTCTTCCCAGGCAAACTTCAACCCTAAGCCTTCAACACAATGCTTTAGCAAAACCTGATATGTGCATAAACAAAGGGGGTTGTAGTTTTTTTTTCTTTTTTATATTTTATTTTTATATATATTTTACTCAGTCCAGTTGGTGATGGAGATAAGTTTAAAAAGTTGAGTCTTTAGCTTTGGAATTTCATTCTCGTCCCGAGTTCCAGTCTGTTTGCTGGTTAGTGACCTAGTCTCTTTGCTTCCCTCTGCAGCCTGCCGTGCATGTCCAAGGACAGGAGCCCCTGACCGCCTCCATGCTGGCGGCTGCCCCGCCCCAGGAGCAGAAGCAGATGCTGGGTAAGTTGGACTGGCCCTTCAGGCCCCTGGTTAACCGTGCCTGGCTCTTATTAATTCTGTACAGGATTTCTTTGCCATTTCTATACTCTGGTCCTACATTGCTGCATATTATTAATCACCTAGAAGATGTATTCGTTTTTTAAGTTGATAATTGTCAACCACAGTCCCACCACCAACTTATTAAACATTAAGAAATGTTTGGTTCCCGCACTTCAAATAAATGATATGGTCTCATTTATTGGTGTTTCGTTTCCTCTGATTCTGATCGTCCTATTTACCCCTCTTTCTGGCTTGCTCTTCTTATCCAGGTGAGCGTCTGTTCCCCCTCATCCAGAACATGCACCCCAGCCTGGCCGGTAAGATCACTGGCATGCTGCTGGAGATCGACAACTCTGAGCTGCTCCACATGCTGGAGTCCCCTGAGTCTCTGCGCTCCAAGGTCAGTCTCTTGTCTTCTGCACAAAGACTCCTGCTTCTATGAATACCCGTTCTCCTAGAAAAGAACAGATCTTCCTAGCTTGCAGTCTGATTCTTTTGGGATCCGTCTCTGCATCATCAAGGGCTTGCCCTCCCTCGGGGGTGGGGGGGGGGGGGTGATGTGATGGTCTCCCACCGGTTATGAATGGTAATCAGATTCACGTCTTCTTTGTGCAGCCAGTGTGTGACGCAGGTCTCTGTGCTCGAGTTTGCCTGTCCGTAGGTCTGTGACACCAGTGTCCTTTCACACCCCATGCAGCCTGTCTGATGTGTGTGTGTGTGTGTGTGTGTGTGTGTGTGTGTGTTATTCCAGGTGGATGAGGCCGTTGCTGTGCTGCAGGCCCACCAGGCCAAGGAAGCTGCCCAGAAGTCCACCACCCCTGCTGGCGTCCCTAGCGTCTAATGAGGTGGGTGCAGCTCACAGAACTGTACTGTAAATGAGTCACCGTGGCTCACCACGTCAATACCGCTCCAAGGGGAAGAGCTAGCTTGTATGATGAGGGATCGATCACATGTTGCTATTTTTGTTCTGTGAGCATTGTGAAGAATTTTCTCGGGAAGCTGTCCTTGTTCATTGAGTTGATACCGGTTATCAATGCTAGTTCCTTTTGCAGTAAACATTTTTTTTATGAAGAAGCTATTGTTGGTGGAAGTAGCTTGGTGTGATGGAGGAGACATTGGTTTTAGTTAATTGAACCCATTTGAATTCAGGTGTCATTTGTTTGAAATGTCTACACGATGTTGTTTTACCTGACTAATCTCCCCCCTCTCACTCTCGCTCCCTCCTATTTTGTTACAGGGATCAAGCATTTTGAAACCTGCTTCACCGATGAAAAAAGATAGAAAAAATAAATTTAAACATTGAAAAACCTAAAACTCTGAAAACATCGAAAAATGATAAATTATTTCTTTAAAAAAAGAGATGAACATGATTGACTCTGCCAGGTCTAGAAATTGTTTGACTGGACCTTGATTATAAAAAGCAAAAGTTTGTTTAAAAAATAGAAAAAGCTAGAAAATCTGAGGTATGAGAAATTTGATGAATGCATTCCTCTGTTTTATGTCCTTTTACTGTGTCAGTGCTCAGAATATCAAACTGTTATGTATGGAAGGAAGGTAGCTGAGCATTTTGAAAAGTAATTTGTATCGTAAACTGCTGGCTGTAATAAACTCTCAACGTTACGAAGGACTTTTTCTTACTCCACAGGGTTTGAGATTTAAATTGTGTGATAATGTAGAACGTCGCCTCAGAATTTCTGTTTTGAATGATCCACATGAGTGATTGCTCACATGCAATCTGACTGTGTCCCAACCATAGAGTACCATGTTATGGCTATGCATCCATTATTTTAAGTCTTTGGAAAATTACTGATTTTAGTTCAGGTTCAATGCAAGAAATGCGAAGCAAGTATATTCTACATTTTGTCTATGATTAGAGCGATAAGACTAAAATACGTTGCTTACATGGTTTAGATATTGATTTCTTGGAACATGTCTTGGTCAAGCAACTACCAAGTAACATCACAAGGGGGCACTAGAGATCAGTGAACATGCAAAACCAGGTTAAGTTAATCAAGGGTTCGTGGCATTAACATACATTATTGGTGCTTCATAGCGCTGCCATTGAGGATTTGCTGCCGCAGCAATGTAGTCAATACTCACTACAGTATGATCTATATCGGCTCTATACGGCCAGTGTACTTGTCTGTATAGCTATCACGACTATGACATTTTAATTGCGGATTAACTTGTCATTCGAATATTCGCTATTGTCTGGGTTAATTTTAAGTAATATAGTAGTGGTATATGGTGTATTAATAAACCACGTGTAAAAATAGACGGATGCCCTGTAAGGGAAATGAGGCATTTATTGAGATTGAGCACATACAGCCTAAATAAGAAATTAGGCCTTTCAAATCAATAAATACTGGTTTTGCAGTTAGAATGTTGCTACCCCATGTTTCTACCCAACAAACACTTAAACCTTTATCAATGTAGTAGACTAATGTCCTCCGCCGCTGTGACAGCGCAAATTCGAAGCCCACCACATGATGTGAGGCTTTCTGATCACCACAGAAAGTATGAAACACGGAAAATAAGGATCAAAACGGACAACCGCTAACTGGGCAACATAGCCACATGAGAGGGCGTAGGGCTATAGGCCTAGGCCTGTAGTATGAAAGCGGCACAGCTTTTAATAGCATTCGAGAAATAAATATATCAGGAAAAAAAGTTTGGAGACTGCTTTTTATTAATATTTTGACCCGAAGATAGGCGATAGGTGATGTATGCAGCTGCAAAACGCGCAACGGGACATGACAGAAACGAGCCTAAATCGCATAATGTTGCGGCATTTTTAACATTGGCTTAAAATTCCCTTTATAATGACGATTACGAAAAATGATTGTAGTCACCTGAAATAAATGTGACCAGGACAAGACGAATGTAGGCGACAGCCCTGTTCTTGTTTGTAGCAGGAGATTCCATTTCATATCACACGCCTGAACAGATTGTCTGCCAACTACCTTACGCTGAGACTTTCAAGATATATTATATTATATTATTATAAATAATAAAGAAGTGATAAATCAGATGGTTGAAAAATGCTGCATGGATGTGGTGTGTGTTACGTATTCATCGACCAAGAGGTTATCGTTGATATATCATGCACTTAATGAAACTAGGCCACCTTTGCATAATTAAGTAGGTCTATCTCTGCTGTTATAGTCACGACAACCGAGCAATGGCTTTTATGGTTATAAACTCAAATTACAGTTGTTGTGTAATGTAATAACCCATAAAATCAAATTGATCAGACAAAGCAAATAAGAAGTTTATTGTCCTCATCTGTCAGTTGAACAAAAAAAAAAAACACTTACATTTAGAAAATAATACTGTCCATTTATCTTGGAGACTCAGTTTTGTGGTGTTGAGTACGACAGTTTATCATTTTATCATAATTTATATGTTGAATATGTATGTAGGGCATATTTGGACAGTTCAAATGGAATCCTTGGGTGGTATCTAAAAATGTATCTCCCAACTAAAAGGCACAACCCACTTACACTGTTTTATCTCAATGATTTGTCCATAGTTTAATTTAAGTGAATTAAAATGTTTAAAATAATGCCTTTTGTCATTGAACCAGACTTTGAGATTGGAGATTAGTCACGGAATTTCTCCTCTTTAACCATCTCTTTTTTTTTCTACAATGGTGAATCAACTACAGCATTTGGGCATAAGGCTTTTTCCCAGATGTGGGTCATAGGTTCAATTAAACGAAACCATCCGGGATGAATGACATATTTGCTCTCAACCCAAATCCATTCTATATATATTTATATGTTTTTTTTAAGGGCTCATCCTGGATTATGCTATAAAGGATATTATAACACTGCATCCTGTGTATTTTGAATTGACATTGTTCAAGGTCTTGAACATTTGAAAAAATAGTTCATTGCATCCAAATCTGAGTCATCCATCAACTGATTTGTGGTTATTCTCTCTGTTTACCTTGTGACTGAAGTATTTTTTACTGTAACCCTCCAAACACTTAAACAGTTATTACAACTTCTCCACCTCTGTTTACTGTACTGAAGATAAGGCATTGTTCCCGCTATTCCCAGCTGTAAAGATCCACTTAATTCATTCCTTCATTAATCACGGAATTGAGAGCTTGGTCACCTCCTTTCTGGGAAGGGAAGACAATGTGTCAATGTCTTGAGGAAGAGTAGCAACACTTGGACAAGAGTGAAGTTTCCCTCAACAGCTTATTCTCATGAGATGGCTTTTTGAATAATCTAATTGTGTGTTATTTATCTTTTCTTTCCTAAAATACTTTGTAAGGCTTGTTATGCCTGTCTTCTGCTTCTAGCTTATCATAATGAAAATGTTTGCTGATTATTTCTGATGTTTTTTTTTCATGAAACTGTTTCCAGACCTCATCCACAGCATGGGCTCAGCATGGAAACTTACTTTGCTGATAGGAATGTGATCAAATAAATCTAAAACGATTGCACCTTGAAGCTTAAGGCATCACTATTCCTTTGTATAACGTTATGTATCATAGCGAGGAGAATTACATTGAAATGTATTAAATATCATTGTTCTTTTTCAGAATTTTGATAGTTAATAATGTTGAATATGACTAACTGTAATTCCAAACCACTTTCTGCTCAATCATGCACTGCCTGAACCCATGAAAGCCTCTTTCCCAGCCAAGGCTCTGGCTCTAAAGCCAAACTCAACTTCTGTACTCCCTGTTTTATAAGGAACAACAGACCCTTCCAGTGTCTCCCCAACCCTCCAACATAAACACCTTGAGTCTTAAGACCTATCTCCTTTGGCTGGGCTGTGAACATATTTTAGTGGTGGGGATAAATAACTAGAATAAATGCTTTTACATGGGATTTCATTTCACAGGATTTTCCAGACTTGAGGCATCTGTTATGTATCTGCTTTGGCTCTGCAGAGACGGAATTTGGGATAAATATCAAAATATCCTTATAGTTGGATAGTTTTACAAAGTTCCTTTGTACTTTCCCTCCTTTGGTTGTGTGTCATCAAAAGGAGCATCTTTATTTTAGTGTTTCTGTACTTCTTACATTCCAGAAACACAAAATCATGTCTTCAGACCCAGTATAAGATTTTGCTTAACTATTGCCTACAGTTTTTTCCACAAACATGCGCTCAGAAAAACAAACCTAAAAGATGTGTGGATGTGTGCTTGGGGAGGAGGAGGAGGAGGGGGTGCTTCTAAATACATTCTTGTTTGTGTTGTACAGCCGTGTTTGCGAGACTGTGTTCCTGTGTGTGTTGTACAACCGTGCTTGTGTGACTGTGTTCCTGTGTGTGTTGTACAGCTCTGTTTGTGTGACTATGTTCCTGTGTGTGTGTGTGTTGTACAGGCATGCTTGTGGGACTATGTTCTTGTGTGTGTACAACAGCCGTGTTTGTGAGACCGTGTTCCTGTGTGCATTGGTCAGCAGTGTGCAAGTGTATCCCTGTCGGCTTTGATCAGCAGCGTTTGTCAAGGGCTTTGCTGACCGGAATCTTCAGTATTGTGAGAAAGTGGAAAAGCCTCAGATTACCCTAGATTCTTAATGTCACATGATTTCCCAAAGGCTGTTGTTTTTTCCCTGCCTGTAAGGAACTCTCACCCAGAGGATTTACCCTAAGTAAACAGAAGTTTCTGTGTTGAAATGATCAATACATTTGAGCCTGTCTGTGAGCAGGGTCCTTACCATTTCGTCCTCTCCTCTTCTATACTTTGGAATAGATTATACATTTTTTTGGGGGGGGGGGTTCAACCTCGTGTAATCCCCTCTAGTTGGGATTAGAACTGTTTGCATCTGCACAGCTTTATCTGTACACATGGCAATGGAATATCTTTACATCTGTGGAGAACAAGTCATTTATCCATTTCAAAACACAGATTATTGTTCAATTTAGTCTAGACAAAATATAAAATGAATTTTTTTCAGTGGAGCTCTACATATATTGCATTTGCTGTTATCATGCTTAATAGTTCAGTGCCAAATAAACTTTGCCGTCCAATTAAGATCGAATTGAACCGAGCTATTAATTGTAGTCGTCTTTTTTGTTTTGTCCTTGTCAGAGGTTTTCTGTAAAAAAAGCAATGGCTTGTCTGCTTTCTTAGAGAAACACACTGAATCAATACAAGTATTAATGAACTTGTTTGTGCAGTGTGGTAGCATGGTGAGGTAATTTAGACTGTGTCAAGTTGCTGTAGACAAGTAAGACTTGTTTAAAGATTATAACACAACCAGATGTCTTCTAGGTAAGGCCCTTTCTAGCTTTTGGGGGGCCCTATCCGAAGTGTTGTTTGGGGGCCCCTATTTTGTGAAACTATTGTAAGGGAATTCCAAAACCTCTTGTCTAAGGTGGACATGCATTTAACATTTAAATCCATCAATCTGGTGCACTTTAAGAGATCCGTGGAAAATATATGCATATAAATTTAATTGTTTTCACTCAGCACACAAGAATGATTGCTTACCAATACAGACCGGTCATATTCATTTCTAGAGAATATAGACTAAATTGACAGCTTGTGGGGCCCCTGGTTGCTTCGGGGGCCCTATGCAACCGCATAGGCCGCATACAGCAAGAAACGGCTCTGCTTCTAGGCTAACTGTTTTTACTTTCCCCATGTTACTGAAGATAAGATATTACTACATTTGAAAACATGGATATGGAGACTCCAAGCCGAAACTCCTCACACTTAGTTTTGTTTCTGACTCGCATTAAATTTAGTCATACTGCCGTTGCCGGAACGCAGTTGTCAACAGACAAACTTGACAATTACATAGCTTTTTGAAAGAACATTTCATTTATAGCTTAGCTGACAATGCAGGGCACCTCAATATCTGGATAAGTCAGTAAGTGTGTACTCGCATGCTGGCTTTTCGTACGATTGTGTACCTAGATATCTGTATTTGCGCGTGTTAAACAGTCAAAGTGACAGTCATGACAAAGATCTCGCGATGTCTTTTAAATTCTGAGACCAAACGGGAATACCCGAACAAGGGAGCCAGCTCAGGAGAAGCTGTTGATCAGAACGGAGCGGATAGGTGGGACTGACGACAGAAGATAAGTGTGGCCAGCGGTTGAGAACAGGAAAAGTAGCGAGCTAGCAAGCAAGTTAGCGTTACCTTGAACGAGTCGCTTCATCGGAACTGCGTTGGAAGGACAAACTGTTTTTTTTGTTATTGTCCGAGATAAGTCTCTTGAGCAACGGTAGGTTCGAAAAGCTAACAGAACAACCGTTCTTAGCTGCACAGCTTTCGATCGCTATTTACCTAACGTAATTTAGCTTTCAGACATAGCTAGCTCAAGAATGCGAACCCGTTTCGAGTGTCTTTCTCCATTGTGCCATTCTCTCATTTAATGTGATTGCCTCCACATAGCACATACCAGTATACTTGTCAACGTTAGCAAAGATTGCTAAAGGGTTAGCTGAATTTGTCATTGCGCTTATGGTTTGCTGGCTTTTAATTTTACCTAACGACGTCTGTTACGTTAACGCTAACTATTCTAAGCTCACTGCTAGCGCAAGGTTAACTTTCGTCTAGCTACAACACGGATACCTGAGCGGTCAGTATTGTTTTTTAATTTAACATAGCTTGACCAAAGTTTTATATTGCAAGAAAGAATCGCACCATTTCCATTGTTTGTTATTTGGCAGTTTAAAACAAAAATTGTAAGAGGTTGCTACTTCTATGTCAAGGTGATGTTGTGGTCCCATACTAGCTCCCAGTAACTGGCATTGAGGCATGCTCACTTTTTACAGATCGTTTCCAAGTAACAAACGTTTGGTATTGCTGTACTGCTGGCCATATCAGCTATGCTGGTTAAGGGAATGATCCTCAGGCCGCTCGAGCTGCTGTCCGAGTTGGAGTTAGCTTGTTGCCATTGACCTGTTGGACATTCATTATTGAACAGAGTATGTAGCCAAGTAATTCGCCCTGGTCTGGGTCCCTTTAGTATGAGATCCAAGTCTATGCAACAAGTTTGTGATCGAGACACCTGCTAGTATGTGTGTGCCAGATAATGATTTACAATCGGATAGTATCCATGTCAATGGTTCATAATGATTTACAGTCGGATAGTAATCATGCCAATGTTCCATAATGATTTACAGTCGATAGTAATCATGTCAATGGTCCATAATAGATCATCATATGACATAGGAAAAAACCTAATTACAGAAATGGTAATAATCCTCTGTCAGATTATTGATCAATGCCAATTCCATATATCTTGCTGGCAGTTGGTTACATAATGGTGGGGTCATCAGCATAGTAGCAAAGACATTTGATGGTCGTTCGGAGCACTTCATTTTACCACCACATCTGGGGAATGAGGGTTTGACAGGGTGACTCGAGGTATTACTCTGACTAACTTTGTCCCGTCACAGCTTTCCGTTCCAGAGGAGCAGTAAGGCGAACAGATTGTACAAAGTAGGTGTTCAAGGCAGCCTTAATCTTATCTCTGTGATGCGTGGTGGTGATCACTTTCGCATCAGAAACAGAAACGTGCACCCAGGACGACGACTGCTTGCTGCAAGCCACACCACTGCTCGACCTTAGGCCGATACTAAAGCAACTCTAAATCTTGATAGCTAGGTATAGGCTATTGTTGGCCCAGTCGGTGCATTGCTGCAGATAAACCTTAAGGAATCGTCTGTCAGCCTTTACAGTACAAGTCCCTCGTTACTAGGCTGGCTCAGAGCCTCATGCTCAGTATCTTGTTTTGATGTGAGGCCTTAAAGGCAACTTTTGGGGTCTGGTTGTCAGTTTAGATAAACTGGGGCGTCCTCTTCCTGCCGCAAATGCTGGTCTTTAGACTGTGTGTAGCAGAGCAGATGAATTGTGTCCTGCTTCCCTAAAGCCTCCAGCTCACTCTTTTAACTTGACTTCCCCCCCTGGTTGTTACGACCGATTACCCTTGGCTTTTGACATGTTAGAGGGGTTGCCCTGACTTTGACTGGTGGCAATAGACGGTGTATCCGTTTTGTCGCTGCCAAAATCGAGGTAGCCAAGGGTACTTTCATGGAATCCTTTTGAATTTCGTTTTACTTCAGGAAATAGAAACTCATTCGTTAAGTTGATGGGCAGCCCATGCCATTGCGTTTCGCTTGATTTGCCTTCTTGCACAAACTTTACAGAGAATTGCACTTGTAATGTTTCTTCCTCAACCCGTTTCTGTCTTAAATTCTCATTGTCTTTTAAGAAGCAGATTTAATCTAATTAAATAATATACATTTATAAAGTATCAGTGTGAGATTGAGAAATTATCTCTAAAAGTATAAAAATATACTATTAGTTTGCTCTGTATCATTGCAAACTAACGTACAGGCTGACTTAGTGCTTAGGTCAAGGTGCAGATCCCGAGGTTGCATGTCCCTGTAGAGGCCGTTGTCCCAGTGAGTGGAGACCTGGTCTGTGTTCCTTTCCTATGTTTGTGAGGACCGGTGTGTGACTCCCCCCACTCTGCCCCTTAGCTAAACACAGCTGCCTGCCGTGGAGGGCTGGGTGGCCCACCAGGAGACCAGCCCTCCCTTCTCTCTCTCTCTCTCTCTCTCTCTCTCTCTCTCTCTCTCTCTCTCTCTCTCTCACTTTCTCTCTCTCTCTCTCGCCCTGTGCCATCCACAGAAGGGGCTGAACTGTTGTTCTATTCCTTGGAAGGGGTGGGGGTCAGCATAGCGATTCCTCAACGTCGAAAGGTGCCTCTGCTTGTTTGTACTGCGTTGGGCAAATGTGTTGCCATATGGCAGCCACGTCGAGGCCTAGTCACTTGGTTGTTAAGCTTTTAACGCTCTGTTCAGCAGATCCTCTGTTCCTATTGCCCTAATGAAGATGCATATTGGCTGTTGGTACCGATTACAAATGAAGGAGTTGCTTGTAGAGGACAAATGAACAAAACGTCCCTAAGCAAACGCTGACTCAGTCTCCAATGCCATGTCTAAAACTACGACTGCTTTGCTGTCCCATTATTGGTGTCTGGTTTTAGTATCATGAGTCACCTTCAAATGTGTGCTTAAAGAAGGGTTAGAACTTTTTAACAAGGGGTAAAGAAAGAAACTGCTTGATCTAGGGCGTTAAAACCCCTAAAGCAGGTGTCATCATTGAATGCTTGCCTCAATCTGTTTCACGCTAATGCTTGAACTACTAATAGTAGCAATAGTTTGAAATTACCTTGAGACATTGATCGAATATCTCTATTGAATAGTGCACGTTGGTAAGAGGAAATGAATTCCCCACGCCATTGGTTTCGTCAGGGTAAGTTAGGCAGGATCAGAGGAATGTGGTCTTGGCAAACTGATTTGCCCTGGTAACGCTACGCGATTGGCTGGGCTGAGCGGCGGAAGGGACTGTGACTGTGTGAACCAAATAATTCATCGTAGGAAAGGTGATCCGGAGACCTGTGTGGGTGTGAAGAGCTCTCAGAGTTACTCCTCCACAGGAGAGGATCTAGGAGGGGACGGCTCTCTTCCCAAGAGGTTTTAATTTGATTTGACTTGGTTATCTGTCTTTCTGTCTTTCCTTCTTTCTCTCTCTTTCTCTCTCCTTGCTGTATTTTTGCTTCTCTCTCTCTCTCTCTCTCTCTCTCTCTCTCTCTCTCTCTCTCTCTCTCTCTCTCTCTCTCTCTCTCTCTCTCTCTCTCTCTCTCTCTCTCTCTCTCTCTCTCTCTCTCTCTCTCTCTCTCTCTCCCCCCCTCCCTCTCTTTGTTTCCCCCCCTTGCTCTCTTAGCTTAGCAGAAATGCCAGGGTGGTTACCTCATTTCCTCCCGTCTTGAAGTGAGGAAAGAAAGGAGAGGAGGGAGCCACTGCTAGCCTGCCGCCGCGCAGCGAGGGGGGAGAAACAAGGCACTCGACTGAACAGTCTTTGTTATGATTGGAAACAGTCCTTTGATTCGGCCTCCCTGTTCGAGCTCTCGTTGTTCGTTGTCAACAACAGATCCCCTGTTGACTCCGCTGTGTTTGCTGTTGGTCTCAGCTGGTCTGCCCTCCTCTTATGGGCCGGAGCACAAATAGCCCCGTTGACTTGCCGTATCCCCTTATGCATTGTTTGGCTGTGAAGGAGCAGGGATCGATTTGGCCGTTTCCCCCGCTCTGTTCCGTCAATGTGTTTTGCGATCCCAGTGTGAGGTGCGTTTCCCCAAATACAGGTACGAGGCTTGTTTCCAAGGGGACAATAATAACCCGTGTTGCTTCTTGACCCAGTTGTTGCGCAAACAATATTCGCCGTGGACAGTGTGACCGCGCCCACACAGCCGAGTCCCGCTGCCAGGCAGTGCAAAGTTCAACCAGGTTCTGTGTCGGCCCGCGCTGGCACGGACCGCCCGTGTGGCTCAGTATGGGGCTTTGCTGGGCCGCAGTGGAAACAGCCACGCGTTGAGTTAACTGTCCCCAAAATGAACACAAAATAAAAACACACACACACAGGAGGCCAGGAATGTGCGGAGAGGGGATGTTACATGCAGACAGGCAGACAGGCAGACAGGCAGACAGGCAGACAGGCAGACAGGCAGACAGGCAGACAGGCAGACAGGCAGGCAGGCAGGCAGGCAGGCAGGCACAAGAGGAATGTGGCTGGTCACTGGCTACAGGCTCAGCATGTCTGGATGGGGATGTGTCCCTGTGGTGTGTGTGTGTCTCTGTCTCTGTCTCTTTCACCAATGCTAGGAACCAGGCTAATGCTGGGACTGTAGAACTCTCTGGTCACTGTGTGCCTCCTCCCACAGCTCCCCACTTTAAAAGCCTAATGTTCCCTGCTTGATATATGGAGTACGCCGCTTTAGCCGTGACTAAGTTTAGCCACTAGCGTAGCATCAGAGCTCTAATTATCCTGGCTGCCTGGAATAGCTGGCATTCCCTATCCTCTGTTGACTCACCAGGGGTGGTCTGGATCTCCGGTCCGTTCCAGTCTGCTTTGTTGACAGAGCGCTGGTCCTGCCCCGATTCGAATATAAGGAAATCTGCCCTTTTATTACTAGGGCCTGTGCTACTGTGCTAATGTTTAACCAGTGTCCACACGGCGGGGAAATTTCATTGGGAGTTTTCAAAACGTCCTCTGATGCACTTGCGGTTTTGGTATAATTAAGTGTAGTTGTCCGCCTCAAAAAATTTGCACTTTATTTGGCCTAATTTTGGTAAGTATTTTTATGTTGTTGATTTAGGCCTGCCTCAGTCTGCTTATTTTTGAGATGCTGAAGACCTGATTATGTTTGGGTGGTCTAGTCCTGTTATCCGATCCACAGGTTGCCTGCCATACTATTATAAACTCCGCACATTTCTCAGTTTGAGTCTAAACAAAAACAGCGTTCTGAGCGCTTGGTAGCTTTTTGTCGGTTTGACTTTGGCTGTTAGGCAATTACTCTGCTTTCCAGGAAATAAAGGAATGGAAAGTTACCGTTGTTAGATAAACATACTTTATGGCTAGAAGCCATGAAAGTGTAATATGAATGTGTATTGTATGAATGCATGTGTAATATGCCATATCACAGTGATCAGAGCCTTTCACGAGAAATCAGGAAAATGGATGTTTATCGCCAATGTGGTCTATTTTGTTGCTAACCAAAAGAGCTTATATGAAACGAAAAAAAAATATTTGAAAGTTGTTGCACTTTGCAAACGGCTGGTTTGCTTATGCGTCACTCGTCTTGTGTGTGCCCTGCTAAATGGTCATACTGCATCTGTCAATTCTACTCATTCTAATTGGCTGGAGATTCGAGTCTCAGGGGCGCATTAGGTCACCCGAGGGGTCATGGGAGGTCACCACACTAGAACCGCCCCTGTTTTTGGAATGTTTCTTGAACTGTCCCCCGGGATTGATTGACAGATGAGATATTTCTGGCATTCCCTTTGACGTTCCCATCAGGACCCATCTCAGTCCCTGCCTGACCAGAAAATGGATTTTGTCTTTCGCTTTCACTCTCTTTTTCTTTCCTTTCCTTTCTGGTGCCCGTCTTTCCCTCTCTCCTCCTCTCTAAACATACTACATTGCATTGTAACTGCCACTCACACCCTGCAAAGATTGGGATGTTAGATAAAACGTGCATGCCCTGCCAGGCATTCAAAGGGCGAATTAGCTTCCTTGAGGTTTGGTTGTGACGCTGAGCATGTCCATGATCTCATAGCCAGGTCAACAGTAGTTTTACGGCCTCCTAGTACTTGTCCCAGTACCGTTGGGCTAGTATGACCGTGTTTTTCCGCCTTGCTCTATCATGTGGTTTTAGCGGTCAAGCTGTGGCACTGGCTTGTTTGGAAAAGCTAATGACTTTTTCTGTTATGTCGATGGCAGCGGCTGCTGTATCTCAGGCTTGGTAAACAGACCCTTGCTTATTGCTTTATTTGTGTGTGTGTGTGTGCGTGTGTGTGTGTGTGTGCGTGTGTGTGTGTGCGCACATGCATTCCAGATGGTAATCATACTCTCTAGGCAGCAGTGCTTAATTATTAGTTACTGGCCGTCCAGTGCGTCACACCAGAGTTTTTTGACATCATATTTTCCTGTGTTTATATGTGGCCAATCTCCAGATTAAGACGTGATCCCGCTACAAACAGCGGCAAGGGACTTCACTTTGCTTCACTCGGCCGGCCAGCAAACTAGGGCTTCGATGTTGTTGAATGTTTTTACCTCTGAGGAAATCCTGAGGTTCCCGTCGTTTACATTTTCACGCATAATTCCTTACTGTTTGAATGGCCTAGCTTGTACGTTTACACTTGGCCATTAGGCTTGGTCGATGTTTTTAAAAAGCCTTTAAGAGAGATCCACATACATTTTTCATTCCTGTTAGAATACGTTGCTTGGGTTCATCTTATCAAGCTTCTCATCATACGGTTTCCTCTCACGGTGCGCTAATCAGCCCAAAGTTCAGCTGCCCAGCCCTCTTTTAGAAACATCCCCATCAAGCTGCTGGAGGCTAGCAGCAGCACATGGCTGACAACTGACAACGGATCAGTCTTCTTTCTCCGCATTATTACAGAGCGAGGCCTCAGAAATATTCATTTAATGAGAGCAGCCTCCTTTTTCTTCTTTTCTTCCACCTCCGCCTTCTCAGTCTCTGTTCTCTCTCTCTCGCTGTTTTTTTTTTTTTCTTTCTTCTTTCTTTTTTTCCTTTCAGCTAGCGGCCCATGCTTCTCCTTGAAGTTGACACTTAATCTATGGAGGGAAATGTACTGTTGTAGCATTACGGACTGGGGCCATGCCAGCACTAGGCTACTGCAGCTTGATGTCCGGGCCTTAGAAGTTTGCATGCCTCCAAATGTTAACAACTCAAACCTCTCTTTCTCACCCCCTAACTCCAATTTTGCCTTCTCCCTCCCTAGTTTCTCGCCTGTTTTTTTGCATTCCTCCTTTTCCAACTCTCATCACCTATCCATCTTTCACCCTTCCTTGCCTAGCCCTGCCCTTTCTCTCTCTCTCTCTCTCTCTCTCTCTCTCTCTCTCTCTCTCTCTCTCTCTCTCTCTCTCTCTCTCTCTCTCTCTCTCTCTCTCTCTCTCTCTCTCTCGCTTGCTATCTCTCTACTCCCTCCCTCCCCATGTCCGCACTTCCTCTCTCTTCCCTTCATCTCGCTACTCCCTTTCTCTCAGCTGTTTTCTGGCGTCTTTACTGAGAGCGAGCTCCCGCTGTTTGGAGCACCGGTCTGCTCCTGAACGGGCCGTGCCAACGCGAACATCCCATAAACCTTCCCGCAGACTCAAGAACCCTCGCCCACCACCGCCGGCCGTAGAGAGCTGATGGAACTGTTCCTTTCTGTTCCGTTCCCCCGGCCTCAGCCGGTGTCATTCAAGCCGGGGGTCCGGCCGCTAGCGGCAGCAGTGGGGGAATGTTTCTGCCGCCAGCGATAAGCCCGGTGGGTGGTCCGTTCCCTGAGCCCTGCGTTTAGACACGGGTGCTCTGGTGGGACCTCTTCGGGCTACTACGACCTGCCTACCGCGCAGTTTCCGTTTCACGGTTCAGTGGAGAGCCTTTTCACGCCCCCCCCACCACCACCCTCCCATATATTACACACATGCTGTATGTCTCATTCAGCCACTGGGGAGATTAATTTCCCGCTGCAGGCGGGACGCTCTGCGCGGAGCTAAGGATTAGCGATAGTCGCCGGGAAGCTTTTTTTTGGCGACCGCTAAATGGCGGAAGGTCGGAAGCAACGTTTTTTTTTGCCCATAACACAACATCCTAACCAGCTCAGACCTGTCACTCGGATATAGGCGTATATTTATTCCCACTTCATTTCCCAGATTGTGCCTGTGAAAAAAAGTAGGCCTAGTGGTATGCCATCGCCTCTGAAGTTGTTTTAAGGGACTCCTTGGCGAGAAGGGGTTTAATCTGTGTTGTTTTCTTCTTCTTCTTCTTCTATCCGGGGATAACTCTCTGATCCCTCCTGTGTGCTTCTCTCTGTGCTGTGAGCTATGGGAGGATGAGGATCAGTAGTTGAGTGCAGAGTCCCCCCCCCCCCCCCCGCCCTCCTCCTCCACCGTACATACACCAACTCATCGACTAAGACCCGACGACAACATTTAGATTTCCAGATTTCAGCCCCCGGCCTGGGACGTGGACCATAGATGGGAATATTAGTGTGTGCGTGTGCGTGTGCGTGTGCGTGTGCGTGTGCGTGTGCGTGTGCGTGTGCGTGTGCATGCATATGAAAAAGAGCGTGTTGCTTTGAGAGTTCATGGCGAAGTTTAAAAGCTGCATTGTTCTGGGAGAAGATGAAAGGGAGCTTTAGAGAGTTGGGGGGGGGGGGGGGGGTGGGGGGGTGGCAGGCATTGTTAGAGTATTGTGTGTTGCTCGTCTGGGTGCAGCTGCAGTGGGAGGGAGGGGGGGGGGGGGGGGTGTGGGGGGGGGGGGGGGGGGGGGGGGGGGGGTTGGAGCAGGGGTGTGACAGGCGCTGAAAGTGACAGATTTAGCTCCGGATTGACAGCTTTGCAAGTTTCTTGCCATTTACTTCCTGTTTGTTGTGAAAGGGCGCAAGTGTTTGTGTGGGCTTCATCGTGTGGGCAGCATCTGCTCATTTGTTTGTGTTTGTTTGTAGCAACGGGTGTGCGCGTGTGTGTGTGTGTGTGTGTGTGTGTGTGGGGGGGGGGGGGGGGGGGGGGGGGGGGGGGCGGCGGGGGCGGCTAGAGAGCCCGCTCCCCAGACTTTCCAGCGACTCTGCATACACAGTGTGTTCAGACTCCTGTGACAACCCTGACTAGGAGCATGTTTTCCAGACCGTGGGTCATTGCCAACCCGTAACCAAGGACGGACACACACACACACACGGGGAGAGACGATTGCCTGCCTAGTCAGACCTCTTGTAAGTAAGAGAGAAAGACATCCCTTTTCCACGTGTCTGCTCACTATTCCCACACACTGGATGGGGCGGCGTGGTAGACTGCCAGCCAGTTCGCTAGACTCCCTCCTCCCCCACGCCACTATCGCCCTCCCCTACAGACGTGTGCGGGAGTGTTTAATCACCTCTTAGTGGTTAGCGGTTGAGAGAGAGAGAGAGGAGAGAAAGAGAGAGCGAGAGAGGGAGGGAAAGAGAGGGAGAGGGAGAGCGAGAGAGAGAGGACTTTCCTCTGAGCACTTTTTGTGATTCTTGGCCCCGGGCCAGTTGGTTAGGAGAGCACACTCCGAGCCTGTCCTGCTACACGGACAAATTACCCTGTCAGAAGATATGTTTGGAGAATCCCCTTTTAAAGACTTCTTTTCCGTATCCAAATTTCCTTTCCACGTCCAACCTCAGCTGGAAATAGAGCAGTGTGTGCGCGCGTGCACATGCGCAGATAGAGCACATATCAGCGGGGCTTAGAGACGGTTAGTTGCTCGTCAGTTGATGTTATGGTTCCATGGTGACAGTTCAACGCAGTATGAGCTTCAGTCATGGTGTGCTGATTATTTTGACCCAACTGTCAACCCCTGCAAAGTCTGTGCCACTTGACTACAGAGACAAGGTGCTTTGTTTTTCATTTTTATTCAGACCTATTAAATAGACTCTTAGAAGAAAGAAAAAAACAAATGCTATTATCTAAGCCTGTTGTGTGTGGCAACCTTCTGCTTGGTTTAATGTTGACTAAAAGCCTTGCCTTTATCGCGCTTTTGTATTGTCCAGGTGAGTGGTGGAATACCGTATTAGATGAATGTCAGACAGCCTAGCCGTCGCCAACTCACCACGTCATTCGTTTCAGCCTGACGTGATCTGCTTTAATCAGCCGAGATTTACACCAGGCCTTGGGAATGTGGATTGTCCTGTCCTGTCCCCTGCTCTCCTCATGCAGGCGGACGATAAGCAAAGAGAACCCGCCCTCCCAGTCACCATCCCTGTGCGAGATGCAGGCTGTGTGTCAGGGGCAAACAAATATTTAGGAACACGCAGTTTGAGCCCCCCCCCCACCCCCCCCACCACAACCACCACCCTCCCCTAACTGCCCTTTTAGGAGAGTTGACCAGTTGCTAAGCTGTTCCCTGTCGCAAGGTAAAGCCGTTAAGCGTGAGTTGCCTTGGCTAAAGTGTTAGAAAGACGTGTCCCTGTGTGTGAAGGCCGCCCCTCTGTTTCAGCGTGTGGCGGATTGGCCTCTGGTCTGTGACCTGTGTGTGTGTGTGTGTGTGTGTGTGTGTGTGTGTGTGTGTGTGTGTGTGTGTGTGTGTGTGTGTGTGTGTGTGTGTGTGTGTGTGTGTGTGTGTGTGTGTGTGTGTGGGTGGGTGTGCAGGCCTAAATCTGATGTCAGAGAGATCTCCACAAGAGGTCCATCTCTTGAGGGGGACACACGTCAGTGTTAGCTCAGCGTAGTGTGTGTGTGTGTGTGTGTGTGTGTGTGTGTGTGTGTGTGTGTGTGTGTGTGTGTGTGTCACTGTCACTGTCAGTCCCTCTGCAGCTGCTGCCCCCACCACCGGGAATCTGCCGCTGGCTCTCACAGTGCCCAGTGTCTGCACTACATCTGTTCTCTGAAGGGGGCTGTGTTGGGGGGCCGTTAAACACCATGTCTGAATAGGGCCCTAGTAGTAAGCCTGGCCGGGCGCAGGGTGGTGGTGGTGGTGGTGGGGGGGGGGGGGGGGGGGGGTTTGTTTGAGTCATTTGTCTCTCTGATGTTGAGCTCATTTGATTTAGTTGTTCTGCATCTCTCCCTCCTGTGTGTGTGAGCTCCGAATGTCTTACTTAGTTTAGTGTCGGAAATAAATCAGAAACATTTAGCGCTTATTTCATCCTTCTGAGTCTCTGCTCAGTTTGGTGATTCTTTGTTTTCCTCTCTTTCTTTTCGTCTCTCCAGGTGTTGGCTCGCGCCGGTGAAGAGCGAGTGGCTCCCCCTGTCCTCCTCCGCCGCCTCCTCCGCCCCCCCTCCGCCAAGATCAGGCTGTTAGATGTGACCACGCGGCTCATCAGGAGAAGCCACCATGTCTTAAACCCCGACTTCCCCCCGGGCCCCACCGCCGGCACCCTGTCCCCGTACCCCCGACCCCCCTCCCCCTCCCCCGTCCACCTCCCCTCCTCCCCCATCCCCCTCACTGACCTCCCGGCCGGGGCCCATGCCAGGGGTGCGGGGGGCGGCGGCGGCTCGCCCCTGGCGGCCCCCTCCCCGTCCTCCGGCGATGTGGCCGGCTCGCGGAAGCAGCAGCAGCAGCAGCCGCCGCTGGCAGGAGGAATGGGCTCGGAGCGGGACCTGCAGTCCACCGCCTCCTCCATCTCCCTGCCCTCCATCAAGAAGGGCCCCAAGAAGAGGAGGCTCTCCCTGGCCGCCCTGTTCCGACGGCGCCGCGAGCCCAAGTCGGCGGCCAGGAAGTCCCGCGAGCTCCCCGGGCCGGTAGCGCCGGTCGGAGGACGGCCAGACGGCACGGCCAGCGTGGCCAGCGTCCGCTCCGAGACGTGCAGCGACAAGAAAGCCTCCCTGGACTCCTCCTCCTCCCCCCTTCCTCCTCCTCCTCCTCCTCCCTCAGGAGCGGCGGGTGTGGCCTCCACCTCAGCCGGAGGGCCCTCCGTCTCTTTCTCCTCCTCCTCCTCCTCCGCCGGCGCCCCCGGCCCCGTGGCTCCCTGCGCCGCCGCCGCCGCCTCCTCCTCCTCCTCCTCCTCCACCTGCTCCTCCTGCCGCGGGGCGGAGCTGCTGGAGTGCCCCCTGTGCCTTCTGCGCCACTCCCGGGACAGCTTCCCGGACATCATGACGTGCCCGCACCGCTCCTGCGCCGACTGCCTGCGCCAGTACCTGCGCATCGAGATCTCCGAGTCGCGCATCAACATCTGCTGCCCCGAGTGCTCCGAACGCTTCAACCCCCACGACATCCGCATGATCCTGGGCGACCGCGCCCTCATGGAGAAGTACGAGGAGTTCATGCTGCGGAGGTGGCTGGTGGCCGACCCCGACTGCCGCTGGTGCCCCGCCCCGGACTGCGGGTGAGGACGGACACACACACAGACACACACACACACACACACATTAAGAACCACACACCTCAACACTAGGGGTGCCCCGCAATTAACCGTCAGTTTGCCACCCACTGTCCTATTTGGGGAGTCAGTCTGCAAACGTCACCTAGACATAGAGACATTCATATACGCCAACATCACCTAGACATATAGACATTCATATACGCCAACGTCACCTACACATATAGACATACGCCAACGTCACCTAGACATATAGACATTCATATACGCCAACATCACCTAGACATATAGACATTCATATACGCCAACGTCACCTAGACATATAGACATTCATATACGCCAACGTCACCTAGACATAGAGACATTCATATACGCCAACATCACCTAGACATATAGACATTCATATACGCCAACGTCACCTAGACATATAGACATTCATATACGCCAACGTCACCTAGACATATAGACATTCATATACGCCAGCATCACCTACACATATAGACATATTCATACATGCCAACGTCACCTAGACATATAGACATTCATACACGTCAATGCCACCTAGACATATAGACATTCCTATACGCCAACGTCACCTAGACATATAAGGATTCATATAGGCCAATGCCACCTAGATATATAGACATATTCATACACGACAACGTCACCTAGACATATAGACATTCATATACGCCAACGCCAACTAGATATATAGACATAGGCCTACTCCTGGTCAGAACGATGAAAGCATAGTTTGTACAAAAACCCTTTGCCTTTCATCAAATGTTCAGTACCAGTTCAGACAGACCCAACTTCTTCGGCAAAGCTATGGGGGTTTTCATTAAGAAAGCTATTCAGCCCTTTTCAGCTGTTAGTGAATCGAGAATTCGGCACATGGTTAAAAAACTTGAGCTGCGTCGTAGTATTCTAGATGCACTTCGGTAACGCGTAATTCTCGAGTGTGGAGCAATTGAAAATGGCGAAAACACTTTGTAGCTCTCACTACAGATTGTTGATATGAAAAGTGAAGGGTTATATTCTTCTATGTCATATTTCTTTATTGGTTCTTGAGATAATTTGTGGATTTAGTCTCCTATTGGTATAAATAAACCAAATCCAAACGAGAAAAATTTTAGAGGACGTTGGAAATGGCAGTGGTATCTTCCCCCAACATACATAATCTACCGTACCCAACCGAAACCGTGTTATGAAGTGAACACTGATGCACACATCCTAACCCTAACTACAAAAACACAGCCACGAATGCTCAATAAACACATATTTGCACTCAAAAGCAGGTAATGATTTGAATAACTTGACAAGTTAACAGTGTCCCTGTTTTGTTTCTGGTTCTTCCCTGGCCGCCCAGAGACTCTGAACAGGGGAGGTAGGAGAGCGGCTAGTTAGCTCTCTATATTCCCATGTGACTGCACTGTTTAACTCTGTCCCCTGGGCCGAATCTCGGTAGTGTGGAGAGAGAGAGAGAGAGAGAGAGAGAGAGAGAGAGAGAGAGAGAGAGAGAGAGAGAGAGAGAGAGAGAGAGAGAGAGAGAGAGAGAGAGAGAGAGAGAGAGAGAGAGAGAGAGAGAGAGAGAGAGAGAGAGAGAGAGAGAGAGAGAGAGAGAGAGAGAGAGAGAGAGAGAGAGAGAGAGAGAGAGAGAGAGAGAGAGAGAGAGAGAGAGAGAGAGAGAGAGAGAGAGAGAGAGAGAGAGAGAGAGAGAGAGAGAGAGAGAGAGAGAGAGAGAGAGAGAGAGAGAGAGAGAGAGAGAGAGAGAGAGAGAGAGAGAGAGAGAGAGAGAGAGAGAGAGAGAGAGAGAGAGAGAGCTATGTGGGCTGGGTGCGTGCCCACGGGGAGGTTGGCGGTGCCCGCTCTGTGCCGCTGAGGGACGGTGCTAGCGGGAACACTCTTTAGCTCCCTGTCACTCCCGACAATGGAGCGAGCAGTCACACAACGCCACTGACGCAAGCCGGGGAGCAAAACAACGTCCCCGTTGATTGATGGTCTTGCCTGTTCATTAGGTAGGAGCGCGCCGGGTTGGCCCAACGCAGTTAGCCTCACGTAGGGTCTAGACTGTTACGGGGGACTGTGGGAGGGAACGGTGGGCAGGGTGGCGTGATTGGAAGCAGGCGATCTGGTCGGCTCGGGCCGGAGTGTTTGAGAAACAACTACCAGAGAGGCCAGACTGGAAAGAGGGGATGTGCTCTAAACTCACACATACTTGTGTGTGTGTGTGTATTTTTGGGAGGGGCTCGTCAGCCAAAGCCCCCGGAGGGATTTAGGCTGTTTAGGGAGTGGACTGGAGGAGAGTGGAAAAAGAGGGGAGGGGGGGGGGGGAAGAGAGGGGAGAGAGGGAGAGGGAGAGAGAGAGAGAGGGAGAGAGAGAGAGAGAGGGAGAGAGAGAGGGAGAGAGGGGGAGGGAGAGGGAGAGGGAGAGGGAGAGAGAGAGAGAGAGAGAGAGAGAGAGAGAGAGAGAGAGAGAGAGAGAGAGAGAGAGAGAGAGAGAGAGAGAGAGAGAGAGAGAGAGAGAGAGAGAGAGAGAGAGAGAGAGAGAGAGAGAGAGAGAGAGAGAGAGAGAGAGAGAGAGAGAGAGAGAGAGAGAGAGAGAGAGAGAGAGAGAGAGAGAGAGAGAGAGAGAGAGAGAGAGAGAGAGAGGGGCGGAGGGGTTTACCGAAACTGCAGAGGGGGAGTTCTTTCTTTTGGTCTGATTATTACAGCCAGATCCCCTCTAGCTCAGAGCCAGAGAGCAGACACCGTCTCGCTCCCACACTCAAGCTGCCCCGCACTGCAGTTGACATCGCCCTCGTACATCATATCAACAATTAACGTCAGCAACCTTTTAGTGGAGGTTCACAGTTTGAATCTGCAAGCTCAGTTTGGTCCGACTACGTCCCCTTTGGCTAATGCCACCGCTGATGCGGCAGATTCCTGGCCCGGGTGGCTGTCTCCGTAATTGACCCTGCTACAGAGGAGAGGAGGGAAAAGAGCAGAGCAGAGGAGAAAAGGGGCAGAAAGAAGGGGAAAGTAAAATGAGAAGGGAGGGGATTAGAACTTGTAGAGGGTAACGAGTGAGTCTGCC
This sequence comes from Aplochiton taeniatus, assembly GCA_017639675.1. NCBI lineage: Eukaryota > Metazoa > Chordata > Actinopteri > Galaxiiformes > Galaxiidae > Aplochiton > Aplochiton taeniatus. The sequence goes on from CM030178.1 coordinate 4,973,546, forward strand.
TCGGTGTGTGTGTGTGTGTGTGTGTGTGCGCGCAGATGTCCTGTCCCTCACTGTGTGTGTGACACACTAACATGGCATGGTGGTGGCGTGCCTGTCTGCCCCAGCCAGCACTAATCCCCCCCCATCCCCATCCCGACCACACGGCTGCAGAGCAGTCTAATTCCTGTCCTGATGGACGGATGGCTGGCTGGCTCCGAGTCTACCGCACAGCACCACTGCTCTTTGTGTGTGTGCGTGTGCGTGTGTGTGTTTGCTAACAGTCAGTCAGGGCTTTAGACAGGCGACCACTCAGCCCCTTTCGAATGAGCTGCTGATTTGATTTGTCATTGACGCTAATCTGTCACTTAACCCGGCCAGGCCGCTTTTCACCCCTACGACACACACACACACACAGACACACACACAAGCACACACACACACACACACACACACACAGACACATATGCCTGCAGTACATTCCCCCAACTTTCTTATGACACACACTGTAGACTGCAGAGACAATAGACTTGGAAATCCCTGGCCTTCTTAATTCCTAACCTTCTCTGCCTCTCCTCACTGCTCTGTAGCTGGCCCTTAGTCACTTTTCCTTCTAGCCTCTGGGCTGGGCGCTCTCCCTGGAGTTGGCTCTGCTCTGTAGCTGGCCCTTAGTCACTTTTCCTTCCAGCCTCTGGGCCGGGCGTTCTCCCTGGAGTTGGCTCTGCTCTGTTTAGGTCGTGGCTCATTCTTCCAAGCCCCTCCACTTCACTGTTGCTACTGGCAGCCATTTCCTTTTCTTCCAGGAATTGTTTGAAATATGTATATAAAAAAAAACAACAAAAAAAACGGTCTTCCTCCTCCCAGAATGGAATGGAACAGAACAGAGGGAGGTCCTTGCTTGTTCTTTGGGTTTGTGTTTGGGACCACCTGTCGGCAGCAGGGCACCCAAGGGCCGTGGAAGTGCTTGTTTGTTGTCGAGTTGGATCGTTGCCGTGCCCTGAAGTGTGAATCAGTCGTGGGCTTGTGCGGGTTTGATTGTTGGATTTGACGTGTGGATGGATGAGACCGCATCCACAGTGTTTCAAAGGATCTTCCATTCATAGTCGTTTTCAAGGCCCATCGTTTTTCAAACACTGATCTGTGTTTTCAAAAAATGTCAAGTTACGTAATTGAATTGCAGAGAATTTGACCGGAAAGTCCATTAGAGGTTTGGAATAAAATGTTCAGAGGGGTCACTTAATAAGCCCTTGTTTTAAACCACAGTTTAATGCAATAGATTTGAAGTATTTTGTGAAAAAGAAATTGTGGATAGTGGTATTCATTTATTTGATGTTAGTATCTAATATTGAGGTTAATCATAGATTAGCAGTTGCACAGTGGTTGAAAAACACTGGATTAGCTGCTATCATTTTGCACGGCTCCTCCTCCTCCATAACCGTCTCTTTCTCTCCTATTCTTTCCCTGCTCCTCACCCTACTGATTCTCCCTTCCTCTCTCCATGGTTTTACCCTGCTCCTCATCCTCCTCCTCATTCTACTACTCCCTGTCTTTCTCCCTGCGTTCACTCACTCTCCTCATTCCTCTCCTCCCCGTCTTTCTCCATGTGTTCCCCCTCCTCCTCATTCTACTCTTCTTCCCTTCTCTTCTCCCTGTTGTCCTGCGGTGCGGGGGGCTTCAGCCCACCTGTCAGTAGAAATGTTCCATTATGTCGGGATCCGTAATGGGGTTGGCTTAGGCAGCTTTACTCCTATTACTTATGACTCCTTTACAATGGTCCCGGCCCGGCCCACGCACAGCTGGGTCCCGATGAATACCGCCCCTGGTGGAGTTCCAGCGGTTCCAGACAGGTTCCAGAACCCGAATACCAGTTCTACTGATTCTAGAAGGTTTGGAGGGGCTGACAGCAAGAGAGTAAAGAGAGAAATAACTATATGGGTGTAGACTATTGGCCCAAATATATTCTGGCTGTGTGGTGTCTGTAAAACTGAGAGGTAGTAGACTTTGATCAAATCAACTCTCAAACAGAGTAACAGGATTCTTTTGTTTAGTTTGTCAGACGGTTATTCGTACAGGGATTATAGGAGAAGCACAATGATTCACCAGAGGTGTGGTTGGTGTGATCCGTATCGGGACTACTGAGTGTGAGGGTGTAGCTTTACTGAGTGGGACTGACTGAATAAGTTGTCATGTTTCTTCCTTGTGCGTTGGGTAGAGGGGCCCCCCCCTCTGGTGAAATGATCCGCGGACATGGACAGGTCCCAGTAAACAAGGATCAGGTTTTCTTTAGCAGACATTGTCTCTGAGGGAGGGAGGAAAGGGGAAGGATCTCTATTTACAGTGGCACACACACACACCCACACACACACACACACACACACACACACACACACAGGTCCAATTAATTCCGGGAGTTGGGGGTCATGAATGCAACCGGACGGCTTACCCAGTCATAAAATATATTATCTATGTTACTATCATCTGTGGAAGCGTATGACTTCACTTTGCACATGCATTCAACTAAAATGTTTACAGCCTGATGTGAGATTGGAACAGAACAACGTGTCCATTCTTTGACACAGAGCACACTTAACCTCATTTAGGATATTTACGATATTACGTGATAAAGTGCCCGAGCACCCACAGGTCTGGAAAGACGGCCACCAGCTGTTTGGGCTTCCATCAACCTGGTCATTAAGAGGCGGTGGGTGCCGCTCTGTATTGCCAGACACACTCAGACGAGCAATATCGTTAAGAACCCTCCTCCTCCTCCTCCTCCTCCTCCTCCTCCTCCTCTCTCCCCGAGACCCGCCCGATGGAGGACCGTTTTAAAACGACCATCACTCGCGTGGCTGGAGCGACGAGAGGGGGTCACAGCGACCGCGTCCCTTAGCAGAGCGATTGGGAGTGATCGTGGAGCTCACTTTTCCGAGCGCTTATTGACAGCTGGGCGGGGAGCCTTGATCTGCCTGTCACGTTCACATGCTGCAGTGACCTTTCCAAGTCTGAAGGCTGCCGGAACGTCATGTCGTTGTTGGTCGAGATCCAGCCCCTATTCCGTCTTTGAGTCCTGTTTTCTCCTTTTTTTTATGCTTCTCTCTTTCTCTTTCTCTTTCGCTTTCTTTCTCTTTCTCTTTCTCTTTCTCTTTCTCTTTCTCTTTCTCTTTCTCTTTCTCTCTCTCTCTCTCTCTCTCTCTCTCTCTCTCTCTCTCTCTCTCTCTCTCTCTCTCTCTCTCTCTCTCTCTCTCTCTCTCTCTCTCTCTCCTCTCTCTCTCTCTCTCTCTCTCTCTCTCTCTCTCTCTCTCTCTCTCTCTCTCTCTCTCTCTCTCTCTTTCTCTCTCTGTCTTGCAGGTACGCAGTGATCGCCTTTGGCTGCGCGAGCTGTCCCAAGATCACGTGCGGCCGCGAGGGCTGCGGCACCGACTTCTGCTACCACTGCAAGCAGCTGTGGCACCCCAACCAGACGTGTGACGCCGCCCGCCAGCAGAGGGCCCAGAGCCTGAGGCTGAGGACCGTCCGCTCCTCCTCGCTCAGCTACAGCCAGGAGAGCGGCGCCGCAGGTAACCCCCCCCCCCCCCCCCCCCCCACACACACACACACACACACACAGTCTGGGTGTAGGAAGAGGGGTCCAGATCCTGACTGAGGCTAAGGACCATCCGCTCACAAAGGTTATTTTTCATTCTGTCCACTAGCTATCTTTATTGTTTGTCATCCTAAGTTGCTGGTCAAAAATTGTATCTCATACAGCAAAGGACACACACACACACACACACACACACACACACAGAGAGAGAGAGAGAGAAGTGGCCTGACCCCGTTTTGACTTGACCCTGTCACTTCCTGTCCCAGCGGATGACATCAAGCCATGTCCACGCTGTGCCGCCTACATCATCAAGATGAACGACGGCAGCTGCAATCACATGACCTGCGCCGTGTGCGGCTGCGAGTTCTGCTGGCTCTGCATGAAGGAGATCTCTGACCTTCACTACCTGAGGTCTGCACACACACACACACATACACACATACAATGAAAATTGTAGTTGTCTGGCCCATGTATTTTGTTTAAATATGATGCTTAATGATTGTGTTACTGAGTTTGGACGTTACTTTAAAATACGCTGCATACGCTGAGTTTTTCTCTCTTTTGATTATTTGACTTCCTTTTCTCCCTCTCGCCTCCTCACACTCGTCCTTCCATCCTTCCCTCTCTTCTCTCCCCCCTCAGTCCGTCAGGCTGCACCTTCTGGGGCAAGAAGCCTTGGAGCAGGAAGAAGAAGATCCTGTGGCAGCTGGGCACACTGGTGGGCGCTCCCGTGGGCATCGCCCTGATCGCCGGCATCGCCATCCCCGCCATGATCATCGGCATCCCCGTCTACGTGGGGAGGAAGGTGAGCCGAGCCCCCCCCCCCCCCCCCCCCCCCCCCCCCCCCCCCCCGCCCCGCCCCGCCCCGCCCCACTAGCACACAGCAGAAACAGAACCAGGTCCCACACAGCAGAAACAGAACCAGGTCCACTTCGAAAAGAGGAGAACTTTTGCGGACCGAGCATGGAGTTTGACTTGAACAGCTTTGGGGAGATGGGTTTGAGTGACCTTCTAAAGGACTTTCTACGTGAAGTTAGGATTCGTAAGCTTGTGCTGGGCTCTCTTTTGGTCGATTTAACGCGCCGACTGCCTCTCCAGGAGGCTCTTTTTTGAAAGTTCTTCCCAAACGCTAATGCTTCCCAGTTATTGTTGTTCTTGTCTAGACAATTTCTTAAGAATTAAGACCGGTATTCCCCATTGCAGCGTTTTATCACACATGCTTGTTTCCCAGAGCTGTAAAACGGTTAAATTAAAGTGTTTCTCAACCTTTTAGAATTCCCCTCCAACGCCTGCCAAGATGTAACATGAACCAGCACCAGCCATCTGCTGTTAGTCTAGTTTCAGTATTGCTATAACACGTCTGATCTTTTCTGTTTCGTTTTGCACATACAGAAAACTTTCCATCGTGTTCAAAGTGAAAACAAAGCTCGTGAAATGGCTGGGAAGAGTTGATAGATGATTTGGCAACGAACCGAAAAGCGATGGTGATTTTTTTCGCTTAGTTCTGTCTTGAACACGTCCATCCTCTCCTGTTCCTCAGATCCATAACCGCTACGAAGGAAAGGACATCTCCAATCACAAGAGGAACCTGGTGATCGCCGGGGGCGTGACCCTGTCCGTCATCGTGTCTCCCGTGGTGGCGGCCGTAACCGTCGGTCAGTAACCCCCCCCCACCCCCACCCCCCACGTCTCGCCTGTTGTTTCACACACACACACACACACACACACACACACACACACACACACACACACACCCGTCCCCTGTCTTCATACTGGAGCTCTCCCATCACCTCTGTGCCCTCCCACTGCAGAACTGCCTCCCACCCCCTCCTCTGGCGGGGTCAGGCGAGGATTGGAGGGGCCTCGTCAAAATAAATCCCCAGACCTTATGCCCAGATTCGGTTTATTGAATCGCCCAGGTTTTGGCCTAGATTCTTTCATAAGGGCCTTATTTGTTTGTGTTTTTCTTGTGAAAAACCTCAGCTTACATAAAACTGTGAATGGTTTCTTTTTAAAGCTGAATAGGATTTCAGCTGTGTGCTTAAAGAACAAGGAAGGAGTCCTTAGCACACTTTAAAGCGATATGCTGTTTAAGGGAACAGTGCCCTCTGCTGGTCGCCATTGGTTCATACTGTTGTGTGTGTGCACGTGTGTGCGTGCGTGCGTACGCGCGTGCGTGTGCGTGTGTGCGCCTGCCTGTGTGTGTGTGCGCGCGTTCAGTGGTGAGCTCTTCATTGACGCGTGTCTGTTCCCATGTCTCCCGCCAGGCATCGGCGTTCCCATCATGCTGGCGTACGTGTATGGCGTGGTGCCCATCTCCCTGTGCCGCAGCGGGGGCTGTGGCGTCTCCGCCGGCAACGGCAAAGGCGTGCGCATCGAGTTCGATGACGAGAACGAGATGAACGTAGGCAGCGGTGCCGCAGCCACCGGTGAGTCCCGCCCCTTGACCTCTAGGTGACCTCCTGGGCTAAGAATGAGTCAGCGTTTTGCGACTTTCCCTTTTCTTAATATATTCTTTTGCTGACTCACAGTTCTGTGTTTCGTCAGTGAGACGTGTTCTTTAATCCTCTGTTTTTGTATGCGCCCTTGCTTTCTGACCTTCCAACGGCTAATGGTCATGATACTTCAGATGTAAACCCTCTGCAGTGCTTTGATGCTTTCCCCCCAGGACACAGTATTAAGAGCCAAGCTATGCAGTTATTTATTCCTCGGCCACGGGGAAATAAAAGCAGTGTCATTTTCCTCTCTGATACGATGATTATAGAATAGTAGTTCCGGAGCGTACTGTGCTCTCATCATTGTTCATCTGATTGATTAATAATCCTTAATCGCTCCCTTTCCCCACGCAGACACCACCTCGGTGGCGGACACGCGGAACAACCCCAGCATCGGCGAGGGCAGCGTGGGCGGCATGACGGGCAGCCTGAGCGCCAGCGGCAGCCACATGGAGCGCCTGGGCGCCATGCGGGACAACGTGAGCGAGACGGCCAGCACCACCGCCATGGCCGGGGCCAGCATCACCGGCAGCCTGTCAGGCAGCGCCATGGTCAACTACCTGCACAGGTAACGGAGCCCGCCGCAAGAAGGCTCAACGGATGTCATCAATTGTTATATGTTGAGCTCGAAACTAGAGGTTTTTTTTGGGGGGGGGGGTTGCTGTTTATTTATTTTTACCCCTGTAGTGTTTTTTCCTAGTAGCTAGGCCACAGTGACATTTAACATGAACCTTACTTATTGTTTCTGTTCAGTGTAGGGTCGCTGGGTCACTTGAAAGCTCACGTCTAGGTGTTTCTGTGCTGACAGTTTAGGACGTGGTGTTGGATTTGTGGTAGGTCTGGGTCGGTAGGCCTTACCCCTCTGTGCTTCCCTGTGCGTGCTCAGGCTGGAGGTGCAGGCGGACGTTCAGAAGGAGCGCTGCAGCCTCAGCGGAGAGTCGGGCACCGTCAGCCTGGGGACAATCAGCGACAACGCTAGCACCAAAGCAATGGCTGGATCCATTCTCAACGCCTTCCTGCCTCTGGACAGGTAAGCCCTTCCCCAGCCGGCCCAGACGTTACCATGGTCCAGGTAGCCATCGATATGCTGTGCCTTTTAGCTTGTTGTGCTAGCTACCTAGCCACTGGTTGTTTCTGTGATTTCGTTTTTCTTTTCCATGGAATGCGTTTGTCCTGCAGCATTCCTAGTAGGCTTAAACTGACCCTCTCTTTCCTCGTTCCTCTCGTTGTGTGTTTTTAGAGACGGTAACAGCATGGAGGTCCAGGTGGACATCGAATCCAAACCCGGAAAACTGCGGCACCACAGCGGCGGCAGCAGCGTGGACGAGGGCGGCGCCGGGCGCGGCTGCAGCTGGACCTGTCCCTCGGGAGGGGCGGGGGCCGGAGGCTGTCCCACCGAGGGCAGAGCCACCGCCTCCTCCTCCTCTTCCTCCAAATGGTCCAAGGAGCCCTGCTGCTCCTCCTCCGGCTCAGGGAAGAAAAGCAAAGGCATGCTGAGGAAGAAGGGCGGCGGAGGAGGAGGAGGAGGAGGAGGAGGAGGCGGGACCAAGATCAACGAGACCCGGGAGGACATGGACGCCCAGCTGCTGGAGCAGCGCAGCACCAACTCGTCCGAGTTCGACTCGCCGTCGCTCAGCGGCAGCCTGCCCTCGGTGGCCGACTCGCACTCCTCCCACTTCTCCGAGTTCAGCGGCTCCGACCTGGAGAGCATGAAGACGTCGTGCAGCCACGGCTCCGGCAGCGACTACCACCACACGCGCTTCGCCACCGTCAGCCCACTGCCCGAGGTGGAGAACGACCGGTTGGAGAGCTGCCCGCCCTCCTCGTGCTCCACCGCCACCTCCAGCACCGCCACCATCCAGGGACAGGGGCCGCTCCCTCCCCGGTCCCCCACCTCCTCCCTGGGCACGGGCGGCGACGGCTCCCCTCTCTGCTTTATCACCGAAGAGAATGTCAACCTGGTGTGCCCGGCGGAGTTGAACTCCAACAGCAATGGAGAGCTACTTAAAGAAACCAACAATAACCACCACTCACATCTTCAGCCTCCCCACGGCCAAGCGCCCCCACACCTCCAGCAACTCAAGAACTCCTGTATCCAGACTGAAATCTAACGCCTTAAAGTGCTGCAGACAGACTTCTTGAAATTGTTTTTTTTTTTGGTTGTTTTTTTTACACCCCACTATAACTCGCTAACCCGTACCATAGCTTTCAAAATATCTCTCTGACATATTAAGATAATGATTGCAGGTGTTTTCATCCGCGAAACTCTTTTTTGGAGTGTCCGCGCTGCTTTCGGTCCCTGCAGTATTCGTCGTCTAAAACTGCGTTTACCACCCAGGCAGCCCGTTGATTTGGCCGCCCTGCTTTGTGGTAGATGTGTGAGATAACAAGCACTGTGCCACGTTCCTGCCTTTCTTTGGGCTATTCATTGGGGATGTAACACCATGCAGGAGTCTTTTTCTTGGGGGGGGGGGGGGGTCAAAGTTTGTAGTTCATAGGGACCAGGCAATATTATTACAATATTTTTTCCTTTTCCAAATTTCTGAATAATAGCAGGCCACTTTTGTTGTATTTATTGTTTTTGGATGTATCTGTGGACCCTATAAAATTAAACGTTTTTCTTTTTTTTTAAAAGACCGCCGAGAGGAGGATAAAAAGTTTTGGGGCAGTAGCGTCTTTCCTGCCTGCTTAAAGGTGTAGATCGTAGTGGTGGGTCTCTGGAAGGCCAGGGTTTAGCTAACCAAGGATAATGCTGAAAGTCATTATAAATGTAACCAATGGGTTGGTCAATTCTGTGAAATTGTGTAAATGAAAAACAAAGAGTTCAAAGGTGGTGATTAGTTCAGGCTGATGGCCTCATCTCACTGACCAAGAGAACTTTGATATCTATAAATGTTTAACTCATGGTGCCTTTGAAAAGCCGCTACTTCTTTTTCTTCTTTGTCTATGTCTACGTCCCTCTCCGTCGTGTCTTTCAAGACATAAAAACAAAACAAAACCCAGATTTCACAAATTCAGTGGGATTTTGTTAGGAGGAGGGATGCTGGTAGGCGTTCACACTGTGGTAGACCTTATTAATAAACACTCTGGTCTGTTTGTCGCCCCCTGGTTTCTTTTCCCTGTGATTCCTTATTGTGTTATTACTGCTGCTGATCAACAGTTCTGGGTCCAACTGTATTTGAAATGCTCTCCATCAGTGCCAAAAAAGTAAAGCAGGGGAGCGGGGGTGATACTTCAGAGTACCATAAGATGGTTCGGTTTAGTTTCCTCATGGAGAATGTAGGTTTCCTATTCTTGAGCAAGACATAATCACACTGAAAAGCAATTGGAAGGGGATTTAAAGTAGTATTTCTGAGAGTGGCCCAGGGTTGCTGCTGATGGTTGACTTTCTCTGTACTAATGTGCAATGCCACATGCTGCAGTCCTACTAATTGGGGCTGGATTCATATCACTTTCAGTTCTGAAATTCACAAAAGGTTTCTGTTTCTTCTTCTTTTTTTTTTGTGTGGATGAATGTCCTTGTTTCATTCATTGAATGGCAGTTTCAAGATCTGAATGTGAAGTGAATTGAAAGTGAATTGATTCCGATTTCTGCTTCCCCCTAAAAAAAAAAAAAACTTGAAAAACCCCTGCAAACGTTGTTTGGATTTGTTCTTCCTGGCTCTGTTTGTCTTTCTTTACCAACCGTTAATCTTCTCAAATTTGAACACTAGTGCCAGATACAATTTGTAATTCGTTCTGATGGTATTTGTATATTTGTTTGCTAATTTGCTTTACAATATGCATGTAAATGCATATCTGAAAAAAATAATAAAAAAGGTATTTGACCTGCCTTTGTGGTCTTAATCAGATAACATTTATGTACTGTACGCAGACATACCATTTTAAAGGATCTCCTGGTTTATTGAACTGTTATTTTCCATAACATAATCTATTCACAATTATTGCGGTGTTCGTATTATATAGACAAAAAAGACTGTCGCGTATAAAGTATTTTATCCCAGTCAACTGATAAATAACCATTTAATTATGACTCTTTCAAACACTTTTTTACATCTCTTTGCAAAGCTATAGAAATAAAATGGTAAGTACAAGCTGCTGTCTCCCAACATATGAAGGAACTGGGGAACACATGCAGTTATTGCTTCAGGTAGTCCAAGGGGCTTCTCTCCCTGAATAGAAAACGGTACATTCATTTTGATTTAATGGTTGAAAAACGAGTGGCTTGGATTCAATCAACCCCACATTGCAGTATAATAGACACTTTTTCACTAATCAATGGATTTGGGATGATCATGTGAAAGTATACAACTCAAACTACAGTACTGATAATTCTGACAAAAACATATTTGTGCTAGGAATGTGGATATGTTATACAAACTAAAAGGAAAATAGTAAGTGCTGTGGTAAACTAATACTAAAGTAGAAAGTACAATGTGGATCTGATTGAATCCCAGCCAAACAATTACATGACATTAAGCACTGAATGCCAAGAACATACTGTCAGGAACACCTGAATTCTGTACACTTTCATGAAACAAATGGTCGACCCATGAGCTGAACACCAAAGGCACACCTCGTACAAAGATGCTGCTTCTCCCCTATGTGTGCGCATGGCTGTGCGTTAGAAGCATTAGACTACGGTAAAGACTAGCATGTTCTCGACCAGATCACATTTGGTAATCAAATAAAGGGCGGTGCGAATTTACCTAACTTTCGGTCATTCCCCATAGGAAACATAGAGCTGTCTAAGTCAACTCAAAAAGCCTGTTTCCTTTTCGTCTATGTCGTTTTGACACCATTTCAAATGTACAGGCACGCATACTAAAGGGGATTGACATCACAACTGATATTCAGACAACAATTATTGCAACTTGCAAGTATTTTGTTTCTGCACCGTAGATATATTTGAAGCAACTGCCACAATAACTTAATCAACAGTTTTATATTACCAGAAAATGTAATTGAACATTCAGTTTGGGGTTTTTAAAATGTTTCTAGCATGCATTCAATATAATTTTAGGATCGTAGCTGCTTGTAAAATTTACTGAGGCAGTTCTTTTATTTTATGAAGCGCCTCCTGACTTCTAAAACAATAAAGTTCTTTCAAAATTGTATGAAAGCCCTTAAAATGCTTGTTAGCTACCTTGCAATAAATGGTTTACAACCCACTTAATTCTGGCCCTGTGTTAAAGAAATCCAGTCGGTCAAGTGTGTAGCCATCAAATAATGATATGGAAGTGCCAAGATGGGCTGTACCAGAGGAATGGCATCAATATATTTCTTTACAAACTATTGATATGAACTTGCACAATGGAATTAGCTAAAGCTGCCTAGGGAAACGGGTTTTTAACACACATTATTTGTAGGTGTTCTACACGACTTGAACCTTGGCCTCTCTTTGTATCAACACTGAAAGCTAATGGTTGTGAAACCAGGGCCCACATACCTCCACCACTTGCATAACCCGAAAATGTTTAGCCAGCGGTAGCTAAAAAACACATCTCGGAGAGAAAACATATTCTAACACTAGCCATGTGATATACAGTGTCCAGATGATGTACAGTACATGTAATGTAAGGGAAAAGAAAAGAAGTGTT
>CM030178.1:4990199-5000199 GCA_017639675.1 Aplochiton taeniatus
AGGGTGGCAGAGCCATGTGACCTGAAACTACCAACATTTCCCAGATACGCAGAAGAACGTCTTTTACCCCTTACATCTGTAACCCTGGACAGTCCAACTTTCAAAACAGCTCCTTTGTATGGGGTTAAGCATTATTTCCCGCCTAGACGACTGCGCAAAGAATAGGTACTGTGGGTCAAAGGTCAACACGGGGCAGAGGGGCTAATACCTGTTGACGCTGTCGTGCGCCGACTGCACTCCGTTGTCGATCTGCAGGACGGTTTTGTAATCCACGTAGGCCTTCCGGTAGCGCTCCAGCGCCTCATAAGCCATGGCGCGACGCAGGAGGGGCTTGAGGGAGAACGGCTGCAGCTCCAGGGCTCTGGTATTAATAGCAGTGGAGGATGACAAGATCAGGCACGACGCTATCCGCTCAGTCGAAGGCTGGCCGAGGGGAGCAGGCGGGGTGCAGACCGACATGATAGGAGGATTTAGGCTGAACTGTCCGATGGGCCTCGTTTACATTCGCTTTGGTTTCGGTGCGTGTGTTGGTGTGCGTGCGCGACAGCGAGAAAGAGAGGGGGGGGGGGGGGGGGTGTTTGTGTGGTTGTGCGTGTGTTGGTGTGCGTGCGCGACAGCGAGAAAGAGAGGGGGGGGGGGGGGGGGGTTTGGTTGGTTGTGGGTGTGTTGGTGTGCGTGCGCGACAGCGAGAAAGAGAGGGGGGTGGTGCGTGTGTTTGTGTGGTTGTGCGTGTGTTGGTGTGTATGCGCGACAGCGAGAAAGAGAGAGGGAGAGTGTGTTTGTGTGTGTGTTAATGTGTGTTGCCATGATGACCTAAAGTAACACGGAGGCTGAGCCGGAGTCTCAACACGTGAGATGTTCCTGATTCTGTTTCCTTACAAGGGATTTCTTCACTTATCCCACAGCCGGAAAACTCAGACGGAAAGAGGCAAAGGCTGGAAGTCATGTTAGGGAAAATCAAATGAAACCGACGCTAACGGACCCTGTTCAGATCACACCCAAACACACTCAGCTTAGATCAATCTTTTAAAAGATGTGACCCTCTTCTCTGACACAACCAATCAGATGAACTCCATATTTGGTAAATCAGGCAGCTAGGAAATAAGCTCTGTCTTTGTAACGAACCTATCTTTATCTCCTAGGTCCAGCCATCCATTTTGTTTTTAATCTACACCCAAAACATCTACCACCGGAGTCATAAAGCACATTATTCAAGTCAGCTAACTCAACATAATTCTATGGAAAAGGATTACAACAATTTTTCGGGAAATGAGTGTGAGAAAGGGGATTACAGATGTCTGTGGTGGTGTAGAGTCGATTTAAACTCAACCCTCACTAAGCTAGTTCCTCAGTGGGAATCAGCCTAACCTTTCAAGTCCCCCATAAACGAAAGAACTGTCAGTCGGTGTAAAAAAAGAAGTGTAAAAAGTAATTCTGCGTTCATTGGTTGTCCTTAGCCCTGTGTGTGCGTGTGTGTGCATGCAGTGTAGTTGGGTGCAGCCGGCTCTAGTCTTACTTTGTGCAGTCCTGTATGCAGTCTTGACAGTTTCCATCTTTCAGGTAACAGGCCGATCTGTTGGAGTGCAGGATACACAGGTCCTCAGGGCTCTCGATCCCTGCAACAGGACACGGGATGAATCACTTCTCCTCACCCCCCAGTGCAGCAAAGACGCCTTGTGGTTTTATGTGCTCCGACGGTGGGTGGGACAAGTTGAAGCAGAGTTTTATAGGCATCTTGATTTGCTTTTTTTCCCCCACTGGGTTACCCTGAACCTTTCTGTGATAACTTCAGTTCTAGAAGGGTTATCGTGTACTCGGCCCGTCCTTAAATTAACTCGAGACCCACCATTCCACCACTCGTTAGTAAAGCTGCATTCCTGCGTGTATTATTCATATCGTGTGTTGTACCAAATGCTTAACTAGTCGTTTCTGTTTGGCTGGTTGGTTTGCTCTGTGCTATGAAAGGGGGGGTTGTCGTCAAATGTGAGAAGTGTCTTGGTTCTAAAGCCTTCACGTTAAAATGGCTGAAATGGCAAAGGGGCCTGGTTGCATTTTGGCTGCAACCACCAAGATGGAGGGCACACTGTTTTCTAGCCTGTAGTCAAGGGAGACCACAACAAGCAACTCCAGTCACTGTTCCAGTTGGCTTTGTTTGATGGGTGAGGGGACACTACAAATGGAAACCCTCAAAAAATCCAGGAGGCCTGTGTCTGTTTCATTTTTAATTTCAACGCTCACTTCACCAAATAGTTTAGAGTCCTTTCCCGAGACGTGGCATCTTTCTACTATTGATATTGTGGGTGGTGGAGATTGAAACTATGCCACAGCCTGACTAAAGGAAAGACCTGTTTAACAACTTCTGGGACATTTCTCAAAAGGAGACGGTGCAGACCCACCGGAAGAGGGAAGACCCACCACCTCCTCAGCGTCCTAGGGCAAAACCTGCAAACGTGTGTCATTCCATGACTGATTGACAGCATAGTGGTGGGATAATGGAACAGTAAACAGGCCAAAACAATGGAGGGGAGCTACTGGAGGATGTACGATCTCCAGGCCACCATCATCATCAGATCCAAATCTGATTCGAATGTCAACTGTATGTCTGAGTGTATGTGGCTCCTCCTGTCCTACACTAGCAGCAGTGGTAGGAAGCTGTTTCACGATGGTGTGTGAAGCAGAGTCTTAAACGTTACGATAAGAACAGTCCTCAGTAACCATGGCACCAGGCAGATGAAGAACATCCCTTGCAACCGGCGAGGTCACGGTGAACACGGTGACGGACTGCCCGTGAAGGATAGTGATGATGTGGACCACTCTCTCTCACACACACACACACACACACACACGCACACTCACACGCACACGCACACGCAGAGTGTGAGTGGGTGGGCGGACAAGCTAACCCCGGCAAGTTGCGGTCTCCCGTCCCCTTGCCTTAGAAGTGGAGAGAGATTTACAACCCGCAGTCGACAAGCAGACTCAATTTCACAGTGAGTGGTCAGAAGTCACATGACCCGCACAGACCTGAGCTGAGAGGCTTAACTCGCGCGGGGGGGGGGGGGGGGGGGGGACGGGGGGGGGGGGGGGGGGGCGCATAAGCTAAAAGAGAGACACGGCAACATTACACGGCCTATTGTGGCGCATCGCGTTAGCACTTCGCTGAATGGATATGATAGACTGCATCTCCCCACATGCTCAACCGAAGGGCTTCAGTAAATGGCTGGGGATTAGACAGTGTGGGTGGTACAGAACAGCGCTGTGAAGACCAGCTGGGAATGAGAGGATAGCGGCAGTTAAGTTTATTACTGCAGTCAGTGCTAACCTTTGATGAGCAGTGGATAGGCTACATGGAGCAACACCGCACAACAACAAAACCAATCCATGAATGAGGATTGAATTTAAGAACTTCACCCTGGCTAGTTTCTATTTTCAATTGAAGGGTACAAGGAGAAAACCGTTAGGTAACAGAAAATATAACAGATTTGAATCTGAGCATAATAATATGCTAGATCATATTTTCTAGTACTGCACCTTTGTTAAAAAGGCTGATTTAAATCGAAACAGTCAGGTAAAACAATCAAACTACAACAACAACAACAACAACCAACCAACCAGGGACCAGCGCAGCCTACCTGAGTCTGTGAAGCCGGTGATGGCCTGTGTGTATTTGTCCAGAGCATCGGCAAACTGTCCGTTCTTAAAGAGCAAGTTCCCCTCGTTCTTGAGCCTGGCCAGTGGCGGGGGCAGGGCCCCGGAGGGGGCGTCAAGGTTGTTAGCGCCGCTTGCCTCTCCCCAGGCTGTAGGGGCTCCCTTGGAACTGCCGCCGCTGCTGCCCGGCTCTGCCGCGGAGCCCTTCTTGCCTCCCTGGGATCCGTTCACTAGCCCCTTGTCCGTCGCGGACTCCTGGCCTACTTTGTACTTGTCCGAGCTGCCCCCTCTGTTCCTCCGGTTTCCGTGCGAGTTGCCGGTGTCGCCGTGCGAACCCCCGTCCCCTCTGCCGTGGGGCTTTTTCTGAGCATTCCCCATGTCTCCCCTCTCGACAGGAGACGCAGCGCTCTCCCCTCCCACAGGCTGGCTAGGTTCAACCGGACGAGCTGGGAGAGAGAGAGAGGAAGGGGGAGGGAGATAGAGGGAGAGAGACACAGGGAAAGAGAGAGAGAGAGACAGAGAGAGAGAGAGAGAGAGAGATAGGCACACCCACAGCACACAGTCAGCGGTTACATCACTGTGGGGGTAGGGCTGGATGCACTACGACGCAAAACCACTTGAAAGGGGAGTTCCAGGAAGCCAGTCAGAACAGCCAGTGATGTAGAGAGTGGGGGTGGGGCGAGCAACGCCGCCTCTCCCAAGCTAACCGGCGAACACTCCTCTCTGTGGCCTAGCGGTGCGTTGTGTGATCTACTACTCTCCCAGCCCTCACTGCTGAACCCTCTTCTTAACCGACCTAGACACACTCTTCATTAGCATGAGCGATTTTACTGGTGGATTAGGAGCTAAATCTTTGGCAGGGCGCTTTACAGTGGCTGCCTGTTGGAGATTGAATTACCAAAAGCAGTGTCCAGAGTGAGACTTTGACTCGGGAATTGGAGATTTGAATCCCTTACATAAATGCTATAATTAATAATAACACAGAGATGTTTCATGGAGGCACCTCTATTAGGAGTCTCTCCTGAACAGGGATAATTTGCAAGTCCATAGCTAATTAAGCGTCTTACTTCAAACAAAACTAAACAAGTTTAGGTTCAAAACATAAATAACACATGTCATAACGTACATAACTCCAAATGATGGACAAGGCGGAACACATTTTCAAAAAAGTGCTAAATGTGGAATATTGTCCTAACTAGATTATGAACGTAATCCAGCCGCGTTCTTACCTCTACTAGTACTGAAGGAGAGGGTCCCAGCATATGGTTGGTGCCTCATCCAATATATTCTGAGCTTGAGGCTAACAAACACAATGGAGGAAAACAAGGGAGGACTTTTGAGATTTCAACTCAAAAACACAAAATACCTGTTTTGCCTTCCTTCTGGTCATCCTCCTTGTCCTCCTCGTCGTCATCATCATCACTCTCCACTTCCTGTATAAGGATCTTCTTTCCTTTGCTTTGCAGCTCTGGAGTGCATTCTATAAGTTTCTTGTCCACTTCAACCAAAAGTTTCTTAGTGCCAAATTACCCATAATAAAAACAAACAAACAAAAAAAAGACACACAACCATTTTTTTTTAAGTAATCTAGGCCAAGCAGCACTGACATTATTTCTTGCCTTCAAACTACTGTGACAATACCTGACCAATTTGAGGTAGTAACTTCTTGTTGGCAAAAAACGGCTTAGGTGTGATTGTGAGGAGGTTTCGAGACTGCAGAAGGCATTAACACTTACAGTGGCTGTTGCGTTCTGGGGCTCCTCACGTAGGACATTTCTCAGGTCCTCGGCGGCCATCTTAAGATGCCCCTGCTGGTTATAGACTGTAGCCCGCCGAAGTAAAGCTGGAGATAAACGTTTAATATCAAGACATTTTTATTTATTTATAATTTTTTTTTACACATGGTAACTTTGGTGGACATTGTACCTTTCATGTTGCCAGGTTCAAGCTCCAGCACCCTCTGGCAATCCTTCAGGGCGTTGTGCCAACGCTGCAGTTTGATCTCGGCCTGAGCTCTGTTGTTGTACGCAGTGGTTGTTTGTCTTATGGACAGACTCCTGTAACGGTCAAAACATCAACACTATTATATTCTGAGGAAAATGTGCGGTGAGGGCAATGCCTCGCAGGAAAAAGCATGTATACGAAACAGCGGGGGACTCGGACTATAAAGAAAGTTCTTAGCCTGAGGTGTGATGGTTTTAGCATAAGGTGGGCCAGTTTTTTTTTGAAGCGCCTTGGCAGGAAGGGTCTCACCGTGAATAGTATGCCACTGCCTCCTCAAAGTCGTTGGCCCTGAAGGCGTCGTTGCCCTTGTCTTTCTCACGGTCTGCCAGGACAACTTTCTCTTGTTCGGACAGTGCTGAAATGTTGAGAGAAAACAAATTCAATAACTCTCTCAGTAACTATTGTGAAAAACGAAGACAAAGAACTGTGGTTACTCAAACCATAAGAAAGGATTTACCTGTTGCATTAACTTTGGGTTTGATTTTAGGATGGCCAGCGTTTATGACAACTGGGGGGTCTTTTGTCACAATCCCATCCACTCGTTCACACTCCTTGTCAACGTCAAACCTGCCATTCAGAGTTACATCGAAAGTGAGAGGATAGAAGGCTGCTTTACCTGTCATGAACACCGATAAATACCCAGAATAGACATACAGATCTAAATACTAACCTAGGCAACTGCTGATCTAAATCAAAGCATTTTTTTCCTGATATGCACATTTTGCAATTTAGAGAGCGATTTTGGATGAGATGAATAACTTACTTGTCCCACTCTTTGTAATCACAAGGCAAAGCTTTCTTTGAGCGATTCTTATCTCCAGTTGAAAACGGATTCTGTGATGCATAATAACGTTGATTACCCTAACAATTATGCTTTGTTTGACATTGAAAAACACACAACGTGTTTTGTTTTTTAATGAACTTTACCTGGTTAAGAGGAACAGAGCAATTGGAACCACGGACAGGTGGCACATTCTCATTCTCACTATCAACAAACAGTGACTGCTGTTTCAGTGTCTTTTCACACACTTTGGATTCTTTTTCCCACATCTGAAGGAGTAAATCATAGGCAGAGTATTTTAATCGTTCTGAATTATTTTATTTTGTACCACTGCGAGGATGAATTATAATTTATTTATAATTCAACATGATGAAATACATTAAGATATAACTGGGTTGTGTATGTATACTAACACCGCCCATTATAATTAAATACCTTCAGCTCATCAGTGATCTGGCTCCATTCATCTTTAGGCAGACTAGCAGCAGTGCCCACAGGCTTTTCCTTTCGAAGTGCTCGGCTGTTTGGGTTCAGTTTCTCTAGGTGATTCTCGCAGAACTGGATCAAGTGTGGATAAATTCCCTCCTCTCCTGACCTTTGAAATTACGGTGTTGGATATATAGATAATATTTGTATTATATTATTATGTCATTGTAATACCAGCCACCTGCCTGGTTTCTCTGATATCACTATCAAATACCAAACATGTTTGTATGCCAACAATTACTAGAGACTTACGTCAGCATTCTTAATATCCTCTCCAGGTATTTGACATTCGTACATTTCTCAATGTATCCATAATCCAGGTGGTCCACAGGAATCTTATCATAATAGTTGACACTGGCAGTATCCCCATCTGGGTTTAGAATTGAGGACACTACTTCTGCACTCATGGCTGAGAGATAAAAATAATCTTTAAACTGAAGTGTTATCAACACATGATGCTATGTAATGATTATGAAGATAAGGCTTAGCTCATTCAGCTAACGTTTTAGCAAAAAATTGTCAGCTAAATTAATTAGCTAGGTTAGCTAGTTCACTCACCAATCAGTAGCAGTATATTAGTCGAATATGATAGCTTTTTACAATGGAGTCACAAATTGAATATTGCACACTAAATAGTTAAATACGTTTTAACCAAGCAAAACTAGTTAAATGAGTTTACATTAGCATTACCGACTTCCATTTGCGTTTACTAGAATATCTGCCTCGGCGTTGCTATGGTAACCTAATACATACCTACGTGAAAAAAAGTAGAGAGAGGTCGGTAGTGTTATTTTGCAACTTATTCCCAAACAATCATTAAAATGGCTATACCTATACGATTTTGCTTATTTGTATTTGATCACTATCAAGTGAAAGCAGCACTAGTTTGCTCATGCACGCATGCATATTTTAGTTTTCGAAGATTTAAATCATTTGTCGCTACCTAAGCGGAAACACGTGATGCTTCTAAAACTAGGCTCCAAATTTAAAGCGTGGATTGCTTCGACGAGGAAAGGAGGTGGTCATTCAGTCAGCTGCAAATACAGGCATAGCTCATAGTAGCTGTAATTTAAGTAAGGTTCGGCTGCACCACAATTCGAATCCACAGTTGATGTTTTTAAAAAGCCGGCTTTTATCATTAGGTGAGTTTCGCTTTTTTGGAAAAACACGCTATATTATGTTTTCAAATTGGAGCGATGCCTGCATTATAATAATTGATTCAAAAACATTTCCTAGTGTTGGGGTTGCTAACGTTTGGTCAATAGCAACACAAACCTCATTGTTTTGATTCTTGGTTACTTTAGCTGCATTTTGTTATTGCAAGTTATTTTTAATCTCATTCACTTACATGCAAAGAAGCGATGTATTAACTTATGGTTGCATGCATACTAACAACTTGCAGCTTGATGTAACAACCTGCAGCTGGTGGGCAAATAATTGGACCCAATGGGAGAGGGCCAGGCAAATACGCTTACTAGTGGCTGATGCGCCTCTAGGTTTTGGCGGCTACAGAGTCTTTTTGAGCGGGCGAATGGAAGTCATGGAGATTCTAGAGCTGTGTACTCAAAACTAAGCCTGGGGATTTCGATTAAAAGCACGCGCACACATAGCAACGATGATGAACTTGGGTTGTCAGCTGTTCTGTTAACTCCAACATTGGTTGACTCATGCTCTGGGCACTGAAAACTACTTATCGTTACGAAAACAATACCTGAAAATATTTTTCGCATTCTGTCATAATAATTAACCAGCTGTCAAAGTGGTGTCGTTAGTTTTTACAAGCTTTCTTTCAAAGTGAGTGTTAATTATATTTGCCAGGCTGGCTAAAATAAGCTAGCTAGCTACAGTATATTCACGCAAACATTAGCTGGCTATCTTAAACTAATGGATCATGTAGTAACATTGTCTCTTTTCTTTGTTAGCATTTTTACAGGTGTTTTGAGGGGGTCAACTGTCTCTTCTGGAATATTTTACAGAAGGGCACAATGGAGCACAGTCTGGGGTCAGATGTTCATCTTCAGAGACAAAAAGACCAGCAACAGTATGGAATCATTCCTGACTGGGGATACTCTGACTCTTTCCACAGCCCCAAGAAGGAGACTGAAGCAAAATATGACCCATCTCCCAAGTCCTTTTGTGGACATGGCTATCAGGATACCCCTAAAGAGAACCTCTCATTGAGACGTGAACACTGCAGCAAGTCCGTTACTCCCAAAAAGGACCGACGCAAAGGCAAATGTTTAGACAAAGATATCAAGAGTGAGCATCTTCAACCATTATTAGGTGACTGGTGTGAAACCCCCCGATCCAGAAAAGATGTTTCATTACGCAGGCGGAACCTTATGTTCAAATCTGCCACAGAAGTTAAAAGTGACAACAGAAGAAACCTCTTCAACAAAAAGACTGAATCAATTGTAAATGTAGGATCCAGGTGCAACTCTAATGTGTTCTTTGACTCCCCCGGTGCTATATTCATGGGAGCCCTTGCTACAAGCACTTTAAAACCTGAGGATATGCCTCAGTCTGGTAGAAAACGACGCCTCCTTTTCTCCCAAATAAAGACCTCGAGTCTTGAAGATGGAAAATGTAATCTCTCCGACCTCTCTAGTTTTGAACGGAATGTATCTCTCTCGGATGCTGACTTCGACGACAGCATCATCTCTTCAAATCACCTCAGCACAGAGATGCTCCACACTCCAGGCCAGGGCAAATTCTTTCCCTCTGTGAAAGAGAATTTCCTAACACCATTGAACAACGGTTTGACGGGCAACCTCGGACGTAGTCCAAGCTTCTTGAGCGTGCTCTCCTGCACGCCCACTCTCAATAGCGAGAGGTCTGTGTGTGAGGACAGCGGCTTCGGCTCCCTGGCCCTTGAAAAATCCCAGGACTCCTTGGCGGACCACGATGGCTCCTTCCAGGAGCTGCTGCCTTCCTCGGCCGCCAGAGCACGGGATACCCCGCGGCTGGCCGAGATGAAGATGAGGTCCAAGCTGGAGCTCCAGCGCAGGCTGTCCACGCTCCGAGAAGGCGGTTCCCAGTCTGACGAGGACAACGGCAACAGAGCCCGGGCAAACAGCGCGC
>CM030178.1:5002699-5035199 GCA_017639675.1 Aplochiton taeniatus
TTTTAAAAAGTTGTACATTGAAGGATGTGTGGAAAGAATATTAAAGGTAAGGGCTGGATAATTGTGTATGACGCATGGTTCTACTTGTCTTGTGTTTGGAATCTCATTACTTCCTTCTTGTTTGTCCCCTGATTCATTTAAATTCTTACCATCTTACCACAGACAATTTTGTAAGTAAAGCCTTTATATATATTTGGAACCTATTAACTATTGGAAACTGTTGTCATATAATAGCAAACTTTGTTGTATGGAATGAATTTTCATGGAATGTTTTCTTTTCAGAAGAGCTGCCTGGCTTTTGATGGTATACTTGTTCACTTTTTCAATAAGTTCTTAAGTCTGCCAGTAAGTTTGATCACCTATATTCTGTCTTTGTACAATACCTTGATTTACAAAGTGTTTTCAAGCACAGAAACTGCCTTATTGGTTAGGAATCTGTTTACAGATTCAGCCATAACTATGTAGAGGACAAAGGGAAAACTGAATATTGTTGTAGAATCCAAAGCATCATAGCTTACCTCTGCTATTTATTTATTTTTGTGTGTGCCAATAATCTCTCTTTCTCCATTTCCGTTCACACAGTCCTTTCCCGATCATCTGCAGTACAACCAGCTGACAGGTGTGTTCGAGGTGGTGAGTGATGCAGCGGATTGTGTGTCTCAGAGGATCCGAGCTGCTCTGCTTCAGGGCAAATCCAAACCCTCCACTAATGACCTCTCACAGCTGGCCAGAAGACCAGTGGTAGAGAACTGGTACACTGTCTGTGTAAGTACACGCAACCTCTCAATGTTTGAAGATGTGGGTCAAGGGGAAATGGGTGGTTGGAAAATAATTAATATATTGTACATTTCTTTATAGTACAGTCCCTAAGTATTATGTATATTTTATTAGATTTATGTGTGTTGTAGTAGACGAGCACTCCTGCACATTGATTTAAAAGAAACCATGAGTATGGGATTCAATTTCAGACCTTCACCTTTAAATTTAAATAAAATAATTTACCTGGATTATAGAGCATTTAAGAATGTGCTTGAAATAACTTGAGTGAGTGCTGTGCTGTCTTGTCTGCATCAGAGGAGTTGCAGTATGAAATAAGAACATACTTGCGTTTCACAGTGCTTGGACAAGGAGCAGGGCATGCATTGGATCATTGACAAAAGACTCCCTCTGTTCATTAAAAGTGATTGGTACTTTGAGTACAGGTGAGGCATGTGTGTTGGTTATGATAATATGGCGCCTTATGCGCTCTGTCTGATGTTACTGAATTATTGTTCAAATTGGTCATGGTGAAATTTCGTATTTTTGCCCATGTTGGTCGGGTCTTTTTGACAGACCGTTACTAAGATTCTTATCAGCAAAAGTGTTCCATAGCGTTTATAACACTTAGCATGCCCCGACAAGATCTGTCTGTTTATCTTTTTGACTGTAAAACGCCAAACAAATCGGCGTTTGATAGATTGACAGGGACGCAATTGGAAAGGTAGAATTTGCTAAATAATACTTTTTGGGAGCACTGACTTAATATAGGCCAAAATTAAATTTAAATGACTGTAATCTTCCCGCAAATCCAGCGAAATGCAACTATGGAATTATAACTTGGTCTTTAAATTTGCAGACAAAAGTACAACAACGCTCTTTCAAATGAGTTTTCGTAATTTGCAGGCCTCTTTCCCTGTTAACTTCTTTGAATACAGCATGCGACCAATGTTCAACACAGCTGTGACTAACCAATGACTGATTGACCCACCTGAACCACAGTCTGATTGATAACCAATGGGCATGCAGTAGTCTTGCGCTATACAGGATTGCTGTATTAATAATACTTTTAATGTCGCCTATTATAACTGTAACCAGATACTTATAATACCTATGATATATTCACGTCCATATCATTTTTAAGGTTGTGTAAGTTGCTGTCTCCTAAATACCATAACCAGACCATCAAAAGCAGTTCAGAGGCTTGTCTGTGCTCATCACAAGTAGAAGAAACAGATGGCAAAGGTAAACTATATCTATATTGTTTAGTTTGCAGCCTAACTTGGCCTATTTTGTGACAGTTTCTGTGTACTGCGTGCTATTATAAGAATGTAATTTATATTCTCGTACACCATTGTTGATCATGATGTTCTGAAGCAGATAGCAGGACAAAGGCTGGGCCCTCTGAACTGGAAGAGAGGAAGACTCAACCAAAATGCCATGCCACATCCCGTTGTGAGTTTTGCATCCCTCTGCCAGAGAGGTCGAACATATGCTCTACTAGTCCAGAATCTGGGTGGACACAGAAGCCCAACAGCACCCAGAAACCGAAAACTGTAGTTTACAGCACAGAGGGAGGAACTGTCTCTGTAGGGAATCAGAGTACAAAAGACTCTGAGTCCCAGGAGGCACCTGTAAGCCCAGTAGAAGACCTAGCTTCCAGAACGGTTGAGCATGTGCTTCGAGATGCTGTTAAGCTGTTGGAGAACAGCAGTGTGACGAGCAGCCCACAATCTGACTGTCCCCCTCTCTCAGACAAAGGCAGAGATTATGTTTGCCTCAGTCAAATGAGCTACTCCTCTGATAGTGAGTTCAGTAGCAGACTGCTGGACGAGGAGAAAGACCAGGGGCTTGGGAGCTCAGACCCTGATGTCGGTTTCCACGGCACCTGTTGTCATGGCATTGCACAAGGCCTGGATGAGTTCAAGGAGTTTTTACAGGGAACGCCAGGAGAGAAGCTGCTTCACCTCTGGATTGATGTAGAGAGACTGAAGAGTCTGAAAGACAGTGAGAGGAAAAACAGGTAGCTATAATTACCTCATGTTACTGGAGTGTGCAAGTCCTTCAGTTCACAGACTACCTTATTGTTTTTGTTGGCGTAAGAGAGAACCTATTTCAACACATTTTACACCTATTTTTAGATGGAAAATATTTTCTTATTGAAAATTCTATAGAACGCTTATTCTTACTGCTCTGAACACAGCTTGAGCCTTCAGTGTAGTTCATTAATATGATGTATGCTATGACTGATATAACTTTTTATATGTACACTAAAACACGGAGCCGAAACATGCCTGTTGTCAGGGAATTAACCGTTCTCGTTGTGATCCAAGACATCTGGTCCAGATGAGGAGCCGGTATGTGCTGAGCGGAGGCCAGAGCAGCAGCCTCAGTGTGGAGCTCCTGTCCAGGCTGGGGCTCTCCACCACCCCCTGCTGGAGAGAGGAGAAACTGCGTCTGATTCAGCCTCACCTCACTGGAACGCTTGCCGGTTACTGGTGAGATCCTCTACTTGCTGATGGCATGGTGGGATTGTTGTATGTCAATTTGTTGTGTACTGTGACCTTATATCTGCTCTATGTAGTGATATTATATCTGTAGAAACATCATGCTTTGTTTGTTCCAGGGTCCCTAGGTTCTGGTCAGCCAGGTCCTTTCAGTTTGAGCAGCCTCTCCTCAGACTGGGGACTAGAAGTTACCTGAGGCCTTCATCCGGGATCGACCCTTATCCCAGCTACATCACCCTGCACCCCCTCCGCCCCCACACCTGCCTGCCCAGACAACCAAAACTGGTTAAATCACAGGTAGGAGAGGAATAATTCAAAAAGTACACAGATAGTTAATTTTTTTTATCAGGTTTCCATTGTGAAGAAATATAGTTTTTGTCCTGAGAATTCATGTAGGAAAAGCATGGTTCAGGTTTGTGTATGTATGCGAGCATAGTTTAATACTTCACAGATGGTTCCATACTTGAGTTAGTTGTGTTCCATTATTGTGTGTTCAACAGACTTTATATGAATACGTGCGACTGACATGTACAAATATTACGCGCATGTTTGTTTGTTTGGTGCCTGCGTGCCTGCGTGCGTGCGTGCGTGCGCGCGTGCGCGCGTGTGTGTGTGTGTGTGCGCGCGCGCGTGTGTGTGTGCGCGCGCGCGTGTGCGTGTGCTCAGCCAGGTAACATCAGGACTCTCAGCAGCAGCATCAGCCCGGTACTCGGAGGTCTGAGGATGGAAAGGATGGTACAGGCTCTGCTCGTCGACTCCCAAGCTGGGCTCTACCTCACTGGCTTCTGTGAGAGCTCTGGAAACCAGGTGGAGAGAGACTCAGACTGTTAACATGTCACTTTATTTCAATGATTTAACATAGATTCTCCCCTACTCTTCCCCTGGAATGTATACATAAAATATTAATTTGAACCTTGAACCTAAATTCCTCTTTCAGTGAATTGATATTTCTAGGAAAGATAAAAAAAACAGCATGACATTTTTTTATGACTGGTTTTGTTTTTGCCTGTTTTCCAGCTGTGGAAGAATGCAGTGCACTTCTGGTCTGACCTGCAACAGTACCATCAGCTTTTCTGTCAGGACGGGCTGGACCCATACAGGGTCCAGAGACACGCACAGGTAGAACACACACACACACACACACACACTGATGGATGACCACTTAATCACTGATATAGAACTGTAGTGGCACAAGGCATCAGTCAGTGTAAGGTAAAACAATGAAAGCAACCATACTCTTAACACACACACCCACACACACACATACACAAACACAGACTACTCAATCACTTTGAGACAGCTCAAAAGACATCCATCACAACTAACCAAGCAAACACACACACTCACACTGGGCGTCAAACCAGGCATATGGAAGCCAGATAGACAGGACCCGCTCCAGTAAGTTGGGTCTGAGTTGAAAGCAGATCAGTACCACTCCTGCCAGGCCGTGGGTCTGCTCCCTCCCAGCCAACTGAACACAGCCAGCTCCCAGACCCTACTCTGCTGCTGGGGGACCGCTGCGGTCTGCTGCGGTTGGCTATTGATCCATGCTGGAAGAAACTAGGTGCGTGTGCGTGTGCGCGTGCGTGTGCGCGTGCGCGTGCGTGTGCGCGTGCACGTGTGCGCGCGCGCATGCTTATATGACACCTTGGCACAAAGACCCCAGTGTTGATGAGAGATGTATGTGTTTTTGTGTATTCTGTTGTACCCTAGTATTGGCATAAGCGCCTACTGCTGACGACCAGGTGTGTGTGTGTGTGTGTGGGTGGGTGTGTGGGTGTGGGTGTGTGAACTTCCAAGTACCCTGGCACACAGAGTTACTGTTGACAGGTGAGGATTTTTCCCTGAGCTGTTGTGCCAGGCCTGTCTATCAAACAACGGAGGCGAGGTCCCTGAGGGGGGCACGATACTGCGTGCCAGCTCGCCACGCCACACACAAACACACACATGCTAATGTTTAGGCTGCACACGTAAACCGCCATGCCAGCACAAGGCTGGCCGCTCATACACAAATCCAACCACATATATGTCTATTCTACCCAACAGAACTAGGCAACACAAACACAACAGCATCTGGAAGACAACCCCCCCCCCCCCCCCCCCCCCCGCGCATTGGTAGGCGCAGCTGAAAATGTCCATAAAAATTGTGAGTCAGACCTCACAGTACCAGAACTTTGGATCAGAACTGGAGAGCCAGATAAAACAGGGCTGCTCAATCTGGTTCCAGTGACATGCGAATGGCTTTATGGCGTTGTAGAGCAAGAGTGGCCTTTAGATGGTATGGTAAGATGTTCATGACGGTGATCAAGTCGATGATGGATCATTCAAGTGTTCCTCTCCTCTCTTCTCCACCCTCTCCAGTTGCTGTACTCCACCTACCTTTGCAGTGCAGCCAGGAGGAGTATAGGGGTGGATGAGGAGAGCAGGAGGGAGGTGTACCACTGCTTGATGCCCGCTTTTGAGGAGTTGTTTGACGGGGTGGAGGAGCACACCCTGCTGCTCCTCCTGGATCCCTGGATAGAGCTGACTACCAGAGACAGAGACTCCTACCTGAGGGTAGATGTCTGTTCTAGTCAAAGTACTGGAGTCTCAAGAAAATAAAAAGATTACAAAGCTTTTGAAGTGTTGTTATACCTCTAAATACATTTAATGATATTATTATACCAGTATTTTGGTGTGTGTGTGTGTGTATTGCACTGTGCACACAGCTGAGACTCAAAGGTGTGTTTGTTTCCTCAGGTGTGTGTGAGGGAGGAGGTGCGCCAGGTGGACAGTGCTGAGTACCTGGAGCTTCAGATCCTCTATGAGGAGGCAGCGCTCAGGCTGCAGCAGGTCAAATAGAACCAGGCTTTACTCCTCATCAACCCTCTGCACTTCTAAATGAGCTCTCTCTAACCAGGCGTTACTCCATATCATCCCTCTGGTGTATTCTTACAAATTAGCTTTCTCTAACTAGGCTTGCTGTTAAAAATCTGCCTGCTGTATTTTTACAAATTAGCTCTGGCTAACTAGGCTTGCTGTTAAAATTGATTTGAAAATCCAGCAAGCCGAGGAGTGCTGCCCTTCCCCTCCTACAACACCAGAGGGCCCCAGAGAGCCGGATGCCTGGTCCTATGTCCCTGTCCAGTACCGTGGTTACCGGCTAGGCTCGCTGCTCCGCCAGCGCAACGAGATACAGCACTTCCTGTCCTTCCTCCAGGACAACGACGCAAGGTAACGTCTGGGTTTCACGGGAAATTCCTCCTTTACTTGATTGACAGGCGATAACACAGAGGCAGTCATGTTTGAGTGGGAGATACAAGCCTCTGGAGTGTATGATTTGTTTGATTTATATGAAAAATTGAATTAGCTAATGAAAACTAGCTTGGGTGTTTGTTGAAGATTACTTCACGTGTGTGTGTGTGTGTTGTGTATACTTCAGTATCCACCTGTCGTGCTGGCTGGACCTGGATCAGTACAAACGGACGCCTCCAAAGGACAAGGTTCTCAAAGAGGAACGCTCCGCCAGCATCAAGAACACGTACCTCAACAGGAAGTACCTATTTGGCCCTGCCAGCCCCGCCTCCACCGAGCAGCAAGAAGAAGTAGGTCATGATGTCATCGTGCGTCACTCTGTCCTCTTCATTGGAGTCTCTAAGTCAGATGAATTGATAAAGGGGACCAGTAATACAGTGTGTAGCTCTAGACCCCGTTGTTAGGAACAGGCCTCTCTTTTACAAAGCCCCAGGCTCAGCTTCACCATCTCTGTATCTTAGCCCCAGCAAACGTCATCGTCAACAGGCCAAAAAGCCTCTCTCGTCTTGTCCAAAACGTCCTCACGAGGGCTGTGGACTGACTGACTGACTGCTTGCTTTACCACTTTTTCCTTTCAGTCTCTCAATCACTGCAGTCGTACGAGTCACACAATGCTTCCCTTTCATCTCCGACTGCACTGTTCAGCCGACGGGGCTGTCGTGGAACTCATTGCAATAACAGGGCCGACCCTGGTTCCCATTTCTGAAGGAAAGAGCGAGCGGGCGGGCAGGGAGAGAGACATGTACGAGAGAGTTAAGAGGAAGGGTGAAAAGAAGAGAGATGCCTAAAGGAAGGAGGAGAACACAGGGGGAATGGAAAGCCAGAGAGAGTGAAGAAAGACAGATGAAAGAGGCAATGAAAGGAGCTGAAACAAGAAAGAGAAAGAGTGTGAGCAGTGCAGGCCATCAGCAGGAGGTCAGATATGGCGGTTCCGATCCCCACTGGGAGCAGCTTTCCTCGGACTCCCAGGCGTTTCCTCCCTGTGGTTCAGAGCCCTCTGAGTGATGCCGTCTCCACCCTGTCACAAAGAACAGCTTCATGGGCTCCACTATAGGCTTTAGTGTGGATGTCTCTCACTCACACACACACACACACACACACACACACACACTCTGACACCGCTTCTTTCTGTCTCTCTATCCCTCTCCCTCTCTCACTCATACACTGTTCTTCTCTCTACCTCTCACAAGTACATACAGATCCTTGCTTACACACATTCAAGTAAGCAAATATTTCTCTAAAACAGATTGCAAAAACAAAATAAACTATACCTATAATGGTGTGTGTGTGTGTGTGTGTGTGTGTGTGTGTGTGTGTGTGTGTGTGTGTGTGTGTGTGTGTGTCTTTTCAGATACTACGTCTGGCGGGAGGTTGGGAACGACTGCAACACAACCGTGTCTCAGCTCACGTTGTCGGGGAGGTCCAGAACATCGTCAGGAGCCACATTGAGAAAACATGGCTGCCTCTCTTCCTAGCCACCCCGGAGTTCACCGACAGACAAAAACACAAGGTCAGAGCATCCTAGGTCAACCTGTCATTCAGTCACATGTTTGGTTGGGCTGTTGTTTAACACTACAGATATGTTTGTTTTCAGTGCTTAGTTAGTTTTTATGTTTTAGAAAACATGAATTAATCGTTTTAAATATTTTTTTTTTGTTACACCCTTCCATTCCACTTCTTGACTTGACTGTAAGTAATATACTGTATGTAGACTCATTTTGAGACTATGTTCGTCTTGAGGTCAGTGAACCTCAACAATGACCAGGTGTTACATAGCCAGCAGCATCTTCCTATTTCCAAACCTTCCCCTGCAGACATGGCTTTCAGTCCCGGCATGTTTAGAAGTGGACGTAAGAATTAGACGTGGGTCTGCTGTCCTAACGCGGCCCGTGCAACGTGAAACCTCTAAATAAACGCCTCTGGCCGTCACAACACTCTCTCAGGTGTCCTCATTAGCAGCTAGGCAGGATGGTGACCCGTGATTCCACCTCACCGCGCTGACTCATTATGTGATCGAGTTCAGCTTGTCCGGACGCAAGGATCCACTCTTTAGGTAATTAGAGGAACAGGCAGAGAAGAGAGGGAGGGTTAAAGAGAGAGGCAGAGAGAGAGAGAGAGAGAGAGGCGGACAATAGACGTGAGAAGAGAGGAGCCGTGTAAGTACCTCTGTCGGCTGAGAGGCTAAAAGGGTGTCACTGTGTTCACTGACGGACTGGTGTGTTTGTGTGTTTTGAGACGCAGGCGGGCGACAGGCGGTCGAATCAGGCGCACCTCCGGTCCAGGAAGAGGAGGGAAGCCTGGAAGGTAAGGATGGATATCTCAGCTTGTGGGTATTCTCTATAGAAGAGAGGCTGCTTTTCTAGACAGCTGTCTGTGTGTAATGTCCACGTTTATGTCTTCTGTCACGGACCAAAAAAGGCCAACACATGTAAGTTTGAAAGTTTAAATAAAATAAATGTGTTCTTGGTGTTTCTTCCTGGCATCCCCACATGTCTCCTGGCAGCAGGCAGAGGGAATGTGGATGAGCTCCTCCAAGGAAATCCTGGTTTTCCGGAGAGTTCTCCTCAATCCCGTCACATGTCAGCAGTTCCAGCACTTTGTCGCCCTGAAGGGGGACTACTTGGAGAACGATGTGCTCTTTTGGCTGGAGGTACAAAGGTACAAGGTAATTACCTCTACTTATCACTAACCTATTCACATTATTGGCCTTAAACAAAACAAAAATCATGGACGAAATTTAGATTTGGGTGCCATATCAGCTGAATTCGTATGAAAATGAAGCTGCGAGGGTATAGTAAATATATTTAAAAAAAGCTATGATATTGCAAAACCCTTTTATCAAACCAAGTGCACTGTAAAACATTTGGCAGACCGACCTTTGCTGCAACTAACTTCATGGAAAGAACATACTCTCCTAACAGATGATGATTGTCGTCGTCGTCGTCCCCCCCCCCCCCCCCCCCCCCCTGACAGGACCTGTGCCACTCGCACTGTGCTCAGTCCACGGTGCAGCAGAAGGTGTCCACCATCATCAGCTGTTTCATCAACTCCTCCATCCCCCCCGCCTTGCGGCTAGACATCCCCCGGGAACAGGCCGACACCATCCTGCACCAACGCAAAGAGCTGGGGCCCTACGTCTTCAGAGAGGCACAGGTAACGGTGGACGTGGGTTCCCTGCATGCTGCACCTGTGTTTGCTATGCACTTTGGCTGTGCTCACGTGTTACGACCATGGGGTGTCTGTTTCTGTATAGATGACAGGTAAGTATGTATGTCAGCAAGTGTGTGTGTGTATATGATCGTGTTGCCTTCTCTGAGCTGTGTGTGTGTGTGTGTGTGTAGATGTCAGTGTTCAGCGAGCTGTTGAAGCTTTGGCCCCAGTTTCAGGCCTTCAGGAGCACTGTGCGGGATGAGGAGGTTCTACCTCTGCTGGAACACAAGAGACTGAAACACAGAGCCAAAGCCCAGAGACGGAACACCACGGAGGAAGAGGAGGACGGGGAAGAGGAGGAAAAGACTCCCCAGGTGAATAAATGGATCACTGTTTATCTGAATTGTTGAGAATTGAGAATTGTTTGGGCCTTTGCACACTGAACAAAAATGTTTTTGTGTCTGTTTATTCGTTATTTAGTCATTTATAGCATTGCAGCCCTGACATAAGATAAAAAGTAGAAATGCAACTATTCTTTCCAAATCCATTTTTGTAAAGTGGAAATGATGTGCCTTTGGCTGTTGGTAAGGAGGAGGGCTTAGAAGAACTGTGGGAAGAGGAAGAGAAGGAGGAAGAAACGAAGGAGAGCAGAATGAAGAGGGAAGACAGAAAGATTGGCAGAAAGAGCAGGGAGTGTGTCACCTCTGTCCAGCAGGTAAATAATCAAGACACCTGAACCTGACTTTAGTCTAAAAGGAATGTGGTCTTCAATGTGTCTAATATGACTTTAGTTTCAAGGTTTCAAGAAACTTAAGCTGGATTGAACTCATTTGGAATAAAAATGACTGGCAATTAGTGTGTGTGTGTGTGTGTGTGTGTGTGTATTGGCTAAGGGTGTTTGTGTGGGTGGCTTACTCTTGTTGTTCTGGTTCCTTATTCTCTTTCATATGTCACTTTACACGGTCTAAATTCTACTCCAACCTTTCTCTCTCTCTCTCCGTAATACCCTTTAGGTTTCGTGGTCCTACTCTAAGTACATGTTGGCTCTGGAGAGAGAGGAGATGCTGCTGAGGGGACAGCTTCAGCAGGAGCATGCTGTCGTCTCCTTGTCCACATTGACAGGTACACACACACACACACACACGTACGTGTGAGTTTGATTTGGCAGATGATGGGTGTCCTGGACATCTGGCAGTAGTGAGCAAACGATCATTTCCCCTATCTGGAGAACCATACTGTGAAGGCTCAGTTTTCAACTCAACCTGTCATAATAAAGAGGATTTATCGAAAATGAGAATCTCACGTTTAATAAATCATCTTTATTGCTGAACAGAAGTCGCCAGTAAAGTAGGCCAATAACACACGTTTGCCAGACCACCCATCAGTACAATCCATTAGCAGTGTGTTGGTGTATTGATTGGACACCCCATAATAAACGAGCCAAGGTGACTGTGAGAGGGGGTTTTCTATGGATGGTATCTCCTGTGTTAAGTTCTGCCAAACCCCCCTGGTCTCCCAGGGCTAAATGAAGCAACCGTCCTGTATAACCGCTGGCCAGATGTCGAACATTTATTCCCTCAAATTGAACTTCCTGGAACAATATTTGTTGCCGTTGCAATTCAAATGAAAATTCACGGTATTGGGTTGAGTGTCTGTTTAATATCAGGATAATCTCATTGGTTTAACGTTCGTTTAATGAAAGAGTTTCCACTTCAAAACCTCTGTCCCCCGCCGTCCCTCATGGCTCTGTGTCCGTTAGGTGTTAACGTTCTGTAGCAGAGGTCGATGAGCTCTGAGCTCAGAAAGGGGAACTGCGCTAGCTAGTGAAATGCGTGCATAATGGGTCTTTAATGGCCGCAGATGGGGGAGAAGAAGTATTCCGGCTACTAACACACATGGAGATCATCATTATTCCTCTCCACATAGAAAGGAAATCTTAGTTGTGTGCCTAGAGGAGAGTAATCCTCGTTTGAAGTTTCCGACGATAGTGTTGGACAATAACGATGTTTGAAAGACATTTATTATGTCAGACGATGCGTTATGTACCTGTGGAAATGTGTGTAGACACACACACACACACACCCCATTCATCACTGCTGACGGGGAGTCTTAAAGCAACCTTCTGGTAATAAACATGAGGAAGAGTCTCTGGTGGATCAGGAGAGGAGATGGGGCATAGAAGTGACTATTTACAGCACCTGTGTGTTTATTTCCACATGGCTATGAAGGTAGCCTCTGTCCCGACCTTAAGCCTCATTTGCAAGAACATAAGTAACACTTGGTAGTCGTGGTAACACCAGAAAAATAAAATATTAGGTGTATATTTATTCTCTCTACCACTATAAATTATATACATATGTATGCGGGATTATATCATTTTTATATGAATATGCAAGTGTCCATATGCATGCACAGGAATATGAATGAATACTCATTGAATGTGACTTATCTTTGCTCTTTCCCTTCTCTCTTCAGACTCATCCTCTACTCAAAGTGTGAAGACTGCGGGCAGCAGAGACAGTCAAGGCTCCATTCATTCTTCCAGAAAACAAACGACGGCTAAGGTTGACAGCAACCATGATACTTCACACGACGACAGAGTTCTCTGACAGGTTGTTCAATTTTGACAGGCAACGACCAGAGAAAAGCACAAAGACAATATGACACATTTTACTTTTTGCCCAAATAATATGAGGTGACGAGGACATTCTGACAAAATAATCATTGTGACACTGTTTGAATATTAATTCGAATGTTTTATTTCACTTTTAATATATTATCCATTTACAAAACCTAATTCATAGGTATTAAGAGTTTACAAAGCTTGCAGTAATAAGGATAAAAAAAGCAGAATGAATTACTTGTTATTCTCGGTGTGACAAATTGGCATAGATGCAGGACAAACCAAGTTAACGTGAGATAATAATGTCCCTTAACATTAATGCATCATCCATAAAAAAAAATTACAAAAAGCACAAAACCCATTTGGTTGACAGCTCCTATAACATCCGCCACAAACATCCACATATTGCACTTGCATTGGCAGGAGACGTGTCTACATGTAAACACCACAGCAGCTCTGTACAGTTAGCTGATACATTCTGAAACCCCTTAGTTAGAAAAACAGGTCTGTGGTAATGATGATGGTCTGTGGTAACTAGAAATGGAAATATTATGTATAAAACGTGTTAAATCCAATAATGCGTCGGATATCTGTTGTATACTTAACATTTCTATCTGCTATGCTTTAACATTACTTATCACAAGTTGAATGTAGAAAGAGCCTAGTGTCAACTGACCCCTATTTATACGGGCAGTAAAAATACTCAATTTTGTGGCTAACAATGTAACATTGTTTGTTCTCTTATTCCTATTGTTTGCTAACGGTACAATCTCAAGGTCAAAATGTTAAGACCTAATCATTTTATAAAACTTTATGAACCCTTTTCCCTTTTACTGTGGTGGTTATGTGATCTAAGTGTGTCATTGCATCAGTAGGATTTAAAACTTTTTTAAAGGCAGTTGGTGAAAATAGTGTTCTTGATAATTCAAAGGTGTGTACATGTAGAACTGCAGGTTTGATTTTTATCCTGGAGACCCTCCTTTTGCAGCATAGAAGCTTGTTTTGATACAATCCTTACCTAACCCTACAATTCCCCTGTATTGATTCCCCTGTGTGTGTGTGAGTGAGTGAGAGACAGAGGGAGGTTGTGCCTCTCAGTGGAAGTTGATGCGCAAGGCCTTGTTCTTGACCATAATAAACTTGCTGACAAACACCTTGGCGAACGCTGGCTCCACCAGGTAGCGGTAGCTCTTGGTAACCGCGGGCGGAGCCTCAGCCAGGGTCACCGGGGCCTGCTGCTGGAGCGAGCTGCTGGAGGGGGAGAGGTACTGAGACGCACGCGTCACGTAGTCCACCAGGCGGCGATACTGCTGCTCTGACAGGCGCTCCCTACCGCTGTCAGACTGAGAGAGAAGGAAAGGAAGTGATCTTGAGTTGTGCTTTCTATTTGGGTTTCAGGTTTAGAGAAAACAGTCGTCAAACCAATGGTCTAATCTATAATGACTTGTATGTAGTAGTTTAGTGCACAGCGTGGGCAGAGAATAGTAGAAGAGTGATGGGCTTTGATGGGCTCATCCCAGTGTTGGTCCTCACCTCAGACTCACTGCTGACTCTCTGCTGCTGCAGAGTAAGGGTCAGCTCACCCTGATGGCCTGCCTCCTGCTGACACTCCACCTACATTGTCAACAACACACAGTAGAATCATACGGTATAGGTTATACAAGGTCCAGAAGTATAAGTTATGTAAGGTCAGGTATAACACTGTAGATTATATAAGGTCATTAAGTATAACATTAAAGGTTACATAAGGTCAAAAAGTATAACAAAGGTTATACGAGGTCAAGAACTATAACATTAAAGGTTACATAAGGTCAAAAAGTATAACAAAGGTTATACGAGGTCAAGAAAAATAACATCAAAGGTTATACGAGGTCAAGAATAAAGCATCAAACTAGTACATTAAGGCTATCTGGTCATTTCTGTGCGTAGCTGGCAGCTCCAAAAGTTGTGGAACAAAAAGAAATGAGCCTAAATAACAACTGCACAGCACGTTAACCTGGAACATCATCATCATCATCATCATCATCCTCCTCCATGTGTCATAAATATCCTCCATGAGAAGCAGACCTCTGTGATGGGAAAGGCCTGTTGCTGGGTGTCCTCGCTCAGGCTGACCACAAACAGCACCTCGCTGGTCAGCAGCAGGCACCCGGCGTGCTCCTGCCCCGACCCGCTCACGATGGTCACCTCCAGGGCCATGTGGAGCTCCGGGCGTCCCAGGGACTGGAGCATCTTCCTGTTGCCGTGGGGAAGGGCAGAGAGCGGTAGGAGGTGAGGAAGGAGGCTCTGGGTTAAATATCCCTGGGTTAGTATTTTCTGGATGTACGTTGGAAAAGGGGGAGGGGAGGGATAAGGGGGTGGTATTTGTCTTAACTAGTGACTCGTGAATTATGTGTCTACATTTGAATGACATGCAACTTCCGTATTGCCTGTAAGTTGTTGTACAAGTGTCTGCAGGCGCAGGAAGAGATGGGAATGGCTGCGATAGTGGGTATACAAACATGGGTATGCTAGCACGCACCCACCAACCAGCGCAAGCTGGCAGGCAGGCAGATACACACACAGTGGTGCACAGAGCTGATCCAAAGACACACACACACACACACAGGTCATCTCCCACCATCCACCGCGCGGGTTGCATAGAAAACACGCAAGTGACCGCCTACGTCCCCACGGATGTAAACATACGATGTAAGTGACGCCACATGTTGGGGCCACATGTGGCTTTCCCTTCCTCTGTGGCGCGGATACCCGCCTAACAGAGACACACGCGTGTACGAAAACACGTCTGCGTCCCCCTGACAGCGTTTAAGCGTGAAGGCAGGTGGTCAGGTTCCTGGCCAGATGGCAAAGGCAGCTCTGGTGTAAGCTCAGGGGATTCTGCTCCGTGTGAGGGTGATACCGTCTGACCTCTGACCCCGGCTCTGGCAGGGCTACCTGTACCAGGAGCAGTAAACACCCACCGCCTCTGCTGAGCATCACACTGACGGCTGGGGATGGCATGTTCTCTCTCTCTCTCTCTCTCTCTCTCTCTCTCTCACATTCTCTCTCACACTCTCTGTCTCTCTCTCTCTCTTTTTTTTCTCTCTGTCTCTGTCTCTGTCTCTGTCTCTGTCTCTGTCTCTGTCTCTGTCTCTGTCTCTGTCTCTGTCTCTGTCTCTGTCTCTGTCTCTGTCTCTGTCTCTGTCTCTGTCTCTGTCTCTGTCTCTGTCTCTGTCTCTGTCTCTGTCTCTGTCTCTTCTCTCTGATCTTCTCACTCTCTAGAATTTTTCCAGTGTCTTGGGAGACGCAGTGGTGTGACCTTATGCATAGTGCCCTTAAATCTCTCTCTCCTCCTAGGCAGCTAACCCTGCCACCATCTGCGCCATTAAAAACATCTCTGGATAGACTCAGTGAAAAGCAGGCGAACGCAGCCACTGAAAGCTTCGACAGAGTGCTGCCTTCTAAAAGCCTTTTAGTATGGTTCAGTGGGGCAGGGGAAGGACAGGATGGTAGCCATGACAGCGTCAAAGTTCAACGGTCGCGGTAGGACAACAAAGTTCCAGATGTATACATTGTTTACATTTCTTGACGAGAACGTCAGGAGAGTGATTCTGTTGATGAGCATGAGATCAGGACTTCAGATCATTGTGTTGGAATGTAATTAACGACAATACGTTGGACCTTTCACCACGTATTACACACAGCCCACTATTAATGCCCGCTGGTGTTGGTATGTATGATTGACAGGGGGGGGGTGACAACAGGGTTTGTCCTTACCAGACGTATTTGACATGGCTGTTAGGGGCCATAGCGGACTTCTCCTCTGCAGGCAGGTACAGCTGTTTAGGAAGCTGCCACAGACCTGCTCCATGGAGGATACCTGATCAGAAACACACGTGAATGTATGCTCGTTAAATTTGAAAAAAATAAGAAAAAAGGAAAAGCTGACTACGTATCCTTCCACTTTTAGTCTTTATAATTAAATAATTGTGTTACAGATTCATAAAATTGATTTACAGGTCTCACTCAAATAAGCATTGACTACAGAACTGGAAAAACTGCACATTTGCACATGCTTCCATACAGGTGCACATGAAGGCATACGACTTGTGTAAATGCTGCAATTTGTGTGTGTGTGTGTGTGTTTGTGACTGAGTGTGTGAGTATGCGTGTGTGTCAGCGAGAGGTCATCCATGTGCTAGCTGTTGCCCCTTCGTCCCAGCCTCCCATTCGGAGGACCACACCAGTGATGTCATAGAGTAAAAACAGGCCATAAAACACACTCACAGTGAGCCCCGCTCATGATGTCACCGCCACGGTGCCCTGGAACGCAGCCTGAACCCTGTTTGGGTGTTTGCCTGAGTGCGTGTCACTGTGTGAACACGTGTGTGTGTTTGTGCGGATGGGTGGGGTAACCAAGAAACCCCTCAGCGGTCATTGCTACCATATAAAAACAGAAAAGTTGACCTTTTAGCCTTGCCATTAGATGTGCTAACTGTGTGTCAACGTGTGTTTGTTTGTATGCGCCATACATTAATGGTGTAATGTGCTCGTGTTACGTGTGCATGTGTGCTTGGACATCTGTGTGTGTGTGTGTGTGTGTGTGTTGAGCCGAGAGCGTACAGAGCCTAACTGAAGCCAGGTAGACCGGAGACGGTCCTTGGAGAGCCGTTACTCTCACACGGAGCTGTGCACCTCATTGGATATTTATGTACTGTAACAAAGAGCTGTTAGCGCCAACACACACACCCCCATCCCCCCACCCTCCCCTCCCCTCCCTCCCTCCTTCCTTCCTTCCTTCCTCCCCCGCATCCCTCTGTCCCCCCTTTCCTCCCCACCTTCCCTCTCTCAGCCACTATAAAATGCAAACTATGTCCAGAGCTCCTGACCCTGTGTGTGTGTGTTTATTTGTGTTTATGTGTGTGTGCGTATAGGGCCCTTTCAGCGGCTCTGATTGGGGGCCCCCGCTTACAGAGAGCGGCCTGGCCTATTAAACCGTGAGCTCCTGGTCCAGGAAGAAGATCCCTGTTACTACTAAGGGATTTATGACGCTTCTGGTTAGAGTTAGGACAACACAGAGATAGAGAGAGAGAGAGAGAGAGAGAGAGAGAGAGAGAGAGAGAGAGAGAGAGAGAGAGACAGAGGAAGGTTGAAGTGTAATTTAGGCCGAGAAAAGTAAAATATGAAAGAAAATAAGGAACAGAAAACAACTATTTTCTCTCTGACTGGTTAAAGGGAGCACTTGTATGTCCTGGACCACCTTTATCATTCTTACTCAAAATCACTCCACTTGTAACTCTAAGAACATTGAACCACGGTCAAGGAGACCTCTTGGCCCCTGCATCCCTCCTGTATGAGACCAATGGTTGAGAGGGGTGAAGTTTGGATTGATAAGGTGCTTCTCACACAATTGTGTCTAGAATGACTTAACTTAGAGCGACTAGCATCTTCGCTGAGAGTTCCTTATTTACCTCACATGTCTTTGAGACACGAAATGGTAACAAAAACAAACAGACATTTTTGGTGTAACCCTGCTCAAACGCCACTCACCATATCCAGTCTGGGATACCAGCTCAGCGGCTCCCCCTATGGGTTTCGTGAAGACCCCCACGATGCCTTTCCCCACCCCAGAGATGACCCCTTTGGCCTTGCTGCCTGCCGAGGTCTGGAAGTCGAGGCCCCTCTGGAAGTTCTGCATGGGCTGGTCCACGATGCCCGCGATGGCCCCTACAAAAACACACAAACAAAATCCCACACCTCAACACGCGCACAGGTGGGAGTTTACGACAAAACCCAAATGACGCCCCGCACAGTACACACCAGATCCCCGGGCTTTATGCTGTGATTAACCAAAGACAAACAATTAAAGCCGAGACAAACGGAATTTCAGGAACTATAAGTCACAGGGAATCCACTTAGCGGTGTGGTTTTCCAGCACCTTACGCGTCGTCCAGAGGTTGGAGCAGCTGCTGCTATGAGGTATTTATGAGTGCGTATGTTTATCAACGCCACTCTTCAGAGAGCATGTGTTTGAGGCCGGGATGACAATGTTGCTTCTCTGGGTGTTTATGGAGCCCCTGGTGTGTTGGCTCCAGGCAGCTTTGACACAGTGTTCCCACTGCACAGCAGTGGGTTACATGATAGCATACAGCTGCCAAAGCATGAGTCTATACACTCATATATTATTATAATAATAAAGATTGAGAACAATACCTTAATTTCCCCACTACGAAGCAGCGGGTTATATTGTAGCATACACGTGCCAATGTGTGAGTCTATACACTCATATATTCATAACAATAATAATACCCTTATTTGTAAAGTCATTCTCTTAAACAGTGTTACAAAGTGATTTCACAACACAACATTTTAAACAAACTAAAACAAAACAAAAAATACTAGAAGCTAAAATATATCCCCGTTCATGTAAGTAAGTACAGTTCACTGTATCTGTGTAGGTATATGTCTATCTAACTTCCCTTCTGTATTTCTGTACATAAAGTGTGTGCGTGTACCTGTGTAATGTGTGTGTGTACGTGTACATAGTGTGTGTGTACCCATAGTGTGTCTGTTTGTGTACATAGTGTTTGTGAGTGTGTACCCATGCAATGTGAGTGTATGTATACATAGTTTGTTTGTGTGTGTGTGTGTACATAATGTGTGTGTGTGTGCATGTGTACATAGTGTCTGTACCCATGTAATGTGTGTGGGTGTGTGTATGTGTACATAGTGTGTGTACGTGTGTGTTTGTGTACATAGTGTGTGTGGGTGTGTGTGTGTGTACCCATGTAATGTGTGTGGGTGTGCGTATGTGTACAGTGTGTGTGTGTGTGGGTGTGCGTTCCCTCCTCCACTGACCCAGAAGGCTGATGCCCAGCCTGGAGAGCCCCTGTCGAAGGCCATCTCCCAGGCTCTCAGGGAGCTGTCTCCTCCACTCCTCCTGCCTGGTGAAGTGCTCCTCATCCAGGGACAGGCGGTCCATGTTCCTGGCCAGGCTGGTGGCCAGGTTGGTAATGGACGTCAGGGTGCCTACACAAGACAACACCCATAGATCAAGATCACACAGAGACAACTGATTAAACCATACTTAGTGATTGATTTCAAAGGCATACATTGGGAGTTATTTTGATCAAAAATTTCGTTTAGATTTTCTGATCAATTCGATAACGTACTAATTATTATTAGACAAACTCTTATTTGTGAATCAAATTGCAGAAAACGGTCCCTGGACCTCCACTAAAAAATTTTAAAAAGTTGAGGTTTGATTCCTCTGTCTGAAGTGTCCCTCACAACCCAACATAGAGCAAGTTAAATCTACACAAAGCTATGTCCACAGGTCTACCAGGAAGTGAAGCAGCTACAGCCATGGAATCCAACCCACAACCACTAACGGTCAACTGACGAGGATCACGTTAGTGGGAGGAGGGTCACCTTTGGAGATGTGTTTGACGAAGGAGGTGGTTCCCCTGGAGACGCCGCTGACAAAGGCCCCCGGCCCGCGGGTCAGCCCCTCATAGGGCAGACGGAAGAAGTCCGCCACTCCGTTGCCGATGCTCCGCACCAGGCTGGCAGGGCTGCCCAGGATCTCCAGAGAACCCACCACCCAACCTAGAACACACACACACACACGCACACGCACGCACGCACGCACGCACACACACACACACACACACACACACACACACACACACACAGGAGGAGCATTAGCATGCGATACACATTCATTGTGTGGTCTCAGTGTGTAACAGCGCGAACACCTACACACACACACACACACACACACACACACACACACACACACACACACACACACACACACACACACACACACACACACACACACACATCAACACACACTCAACCGCTCAAAAACACCTGTTATCAGACCGACTGTCCCCGGTGACACTAAACACACATACACACACACGCACATACCTTCACACACACACACACACACACACACACACACACACACACACACACACACACACACACACAACCTACCAATAAGGAACCTGTGCCTGCATTACGCCAGCGTACTGTAATGCTCTCTACCTGCCAAGAGCAGCGGGATGAGAGCCTCTAACAGCCCCATAAACAACACAGAGGAGAGGGGATTGGACCGTAATTACACACGTTTACGACCACGCTGACTTTCCATTGGAGCTCCCTTCACTACACTGGGAAAGATTGGCTGTGATGGTGGCGGTACACACACGTGTACACACACACACACACACACACACACACACTCACACTCACACACACACTATACACATGAAATCATGTATTCACGAGGAGATTTACGACGCACCACTATCTCACCTCTCTCACTGTGCCTTACAGAGCTCTTTCAGGTGGGACGCCTCATTGATATTTATATGCTGCCAATGGCATCACAAAAAATCTGACGGCCATTTTTCACATTTCTCTCCCTCTCTTTCTCGGCCTCCACCCCCTTCTCCTGCTCCTTTCATATGGACATGAATGATGGCGGAAGGTTCCACTGGGCACAGAGCGGTCCTCTTCTGCTGCGGTTTGTGGAGCAGAAACTCCTGTCAGGAGGTGATTTTAAGTGGCTTCAGTCACGGTGACACACACACACACACACAACCAGGAAGGGGAGTGAGGGTGTGTGTGTGTGTGTGTGTGTGTGTGTGTGTGTGTGTGTGTGTACTTCCAGTTTTATTGTGGGATTTTCCTATATATTCACCTGTACGTGCTTTTGTGTAGTTAAGTATTTAAACATGTGGATATAATACCTGAGAATTCACATGTGTCTTCGTGTGAGCGCGTGCGTGTGTGTGTGTGTGTGTGTGTGTGTGTGAGAGAACGAGAGACTATGCACCTGTGTGTGTATGTTTGAGCATGTGTGTGTATCATCCCTGTAAGAGTGTGTAGGTCCTCTAACTGTAATCACTCCCAGAGCTCCCCATCCCACACTACCATCTCTCTGACTCAGGTGGACAGCCTGCCTGCCTGCCTGCCTGCCTGCCTGCCTGCCTGCCTGCCTGGTTGCCTGCCTGGTTGCCTGCCTGCCTGCCTGCCTGCCTGCCTGGCTGCCTGGTTGCCTGCCTGCCTGCCTGCCTTGCCTGGCTGCCTGGCTGCCTGCCGGCCTGCCTGCCTGCCTGCCTGCCTGCCTGCCTTGCCTGGTTGCCTGCCTGCCTGCCTTGCCTGGCTGCCTGGCTGCCTGGCTGCCTGGCTGCCTGGCTGCCTGCCGGCCTGCCTGCCTGCCTTGCCTGGTTGCCTGGCTGCCTGACTGCCTGGCTGCCTGGCTCGCTAGCGGGAAGGTGACGCTCTGCGTTGAGATACGAGCAGGAACACGAGCTCTAATGAGAGACAGCGGGAAGCCAACCCCTGCCAGAGGAGTGATTTCTGAGGTGGAAATGACGGGGTTAAATCGCACCATGTGTGGAAGGTAACGCTAGAGGGGACGGAGGGGGTGGAAGAGGGGATGGAGGAGGTGGGGGACGGAGGATAGAGATGGGAGCTGCAGGCTATAACCCTGGCCTGTAGAGAGATATCCATACTGAATGGTCTGGTGATGGAAACTTTAAGTCGACAATATACAGCTGGGGGTTCACATTACCCATCCTTTATAAAATAAGACATTTTGCTAAATGAATACTTGGCTCCACTAACAGCACGTGTACAGATTATTTCCTCCTTTTTTTCACCGTAACCTAGACCCCTGGGGCAGGACACAGAACATCTACTAATACAGGGAAAATTAAAAGGAAGGCTGCACTAACCTATTAGACCAGTAGAGGCCGCCAGTGGCGTAATAACAACCAGTCTCTTTTAAACTGTACATCCAGTCAGTCAGTCAGCCAGTCAGCCAGCCAGTCAGTCAGCCAGCCAGCCAATCAACCAGCCAGCCAGCCAGCCAGCCAGTCAGCCAGCCAGCCAATCAACCAGCCAGCCAGCCAATCAACCAACCAGCCAACCAGCCAGCCAGCCAGTCAATTAGTCAGCCAGTTAGTCAACCAGTCAATCAGTCAGCCAGTCAGTCAGTCAGCCACCCAATCAACCAGCCAGCCAGTCAGTCAGTAAGTCAGCCAACCCTTCCTACTCACCAGCCCTGAAGAGGGCTCCGGCGGCGTAGTGCATGGCCAGGGCGTGGACCAGCTGCCTGGCCGTGGTGCAGAGGGGGCCCCGCTCGAACACGGAGAAGGCCAGCGGCGTGTGGTCCGAGGCGATGTAGAGCTTCAGCGAGGCGTGGACGCTCACCAGCAGGCTGACGGGCTGGATGGACAGCCGCTGGAGCCTCACCGGGTGCACCAGCGCCTGCACGGACTGGACCACCTGCTCCGGGAGGCGGGGGGCGCTCGGCGAGTCC
This sequence comes from Aplochiton taeniatus, assembly GCA_017639675.1. Lineage (NCBI taxonomy): Eukaryota > Metazoa > Chordata > Actinopteri > Galaxiiformes > Galaxiidae > Aplochiton > Aplochiton taeniatus. The sequence goes on from CM030178.1 coordinate 5,025,351, forward strand.
CCCCCGATGCTGCCCGCTTGGTCCTGGGGCCCGGCGGCGGCGGGAGGGGCCTGGAGGGCCGTGTCGGGGATGTAGGTGTGGAACAGCGTCTTGATGTAGTAGACGAAGGTGTCCTCCAGGTAGATGCGAGCGGGTTGGAGCTGGAAGGCCACCTCCTCCACGCTGAGCCCGTCCCTGGCCAGGGTCACTCCCAGCTTCAGGAAGCAGGAGCTGCGGAACACCTCCAGGGCCTGGAGGGGGGAGACAACGGGAGGATAAAAATGGAAGAATAGAAAAAAGTGAATAACACATTCCCACCGTAATTATAAGTTAAATGGTTCTATGACCGCCATATTCATGTAAAACATGAAAGGAAAGGTTGCCATGTTTCAGTGAGTTGGTAGTTGTTGTTGTTGTTGTTGAGCTGAAGATCGTGTGGTTAGCGAGATGGGCAAATGTAACATCAGATGTCAGGTTCACAGCTATAACCTGACTGCCTCAGGTTTCTAAGTGAGTGTCAGGCATGAATCTGAATGTGTGCGTGTGCGTTTTTCTGTGTGGGTATGTGTTTTTTTTTCCGTGTGTGTCCGGTTCTGACCTGTGTTGAGGTGGTGGGGTTGGAGTCGTTGGTCCAGGGCCCCCCCAGGTCTGAAGCTCGATGCTCCTGACACAGCAGAACAGGGAAGTGGAAACTGGCCCGGCTATACAGCTGGTTGTCCACCTGCAGAACCAAAAACAATCATTATTTCCTTATTTCCTTCCTTCCTTCCTTCCTTCCTTCCTTGCTTCCTTCCTTCCTTCCTTCCTTCCTTCCTTCCTTCCTTCCTTCCTTCCTTCCTTCCTTCCTTCCTTCCTTCCTTCCTTCCTTCCTTCCATCAGAAATCCATAATAAATGTTTTATAACAATCTGGGGCAATTTAGTAAACTGTTCTGTTTTCTTTCTTCTGCTGCAGCTTTTGTGAACTTGAGGGTATTTAAAAGTTTTGAAGAGGAAAAAAAAACCCACTTTCAACTTCCGTGTCTTACCTGTAGACTGGCACAGTAGAGCTCTACCAGGCAGGCGTCAGACATAATCCAGGGGATGGCGGTGGTGGTGGTGTTACTGGAGGGACTCTCCGGGCCCTTCTCCCCCAGCTCCGGGTGCAGGGAGTCGGGCACTGGAGCCACGTTGAGCAGGAGCTTGGACAAGGTCAGCCTCAGGAGCTCCACGGACCCAGAGGGGCTGGTGATGTCGTCACTCAGCACCACCCTGGCCTCGCTCAGGAGCACGCGGAAGGCCAGCTTCACACAGGATATCCTGGATGGGAATATTCAGATTGTATGACTATTTATATAAAAAGAATAATACAATATTTCTCCACCCAATGATCTAGTCAGTTTTCTATATTATTTAGAGATTAAAATGAACAGTTCTTTTTACAATGGATAATGAATGTGATGGCCATAACAGGGGGCACAGCTATACAGATAATATTGTTGACCTCGAGCGGCTGAAAAAGCTACAGTGACTGTGTGTGTGTGTGTGTGTGTGTGTGTGTGTCTCCCATGCCGTGTGTACCTGTTGTGTTGGCTGAGAACAGAGTCGACGCTGGCCTCCGGTGCCAGGGACAGAACCAGGGTGCCTCTGTTGTAAAGAACGTCCACGTAGAGACAGCCAAACCCGGGCAGGAACACCACCTAGAGCACACACACACACACACACACACGCACGCGCACGCACACGCACACGCACATGCACACAGAATCAGAATCACATTAACACCTGAACGAGACAACACAGGGCTATCTGAGAGGAATTCATGATCCATGCTGTGGATATATGACATCAGCTGGAGAACAAGACACTCATATTAAGAAACATGTTTCATTCATAAACCCATATGTTTCAGTGAGGTGCATCCATTGGAAAATGACCTCTTAAAAATGCTATGCAATCATTTTGTTAGATGACAGAAGTGTTTTGGAATTTAAATATTGAAAATGTCCATCAATTTGATCTCCACATTGGGAATGTACCAAAGTAACATCAGATATCAGGTTCACAGCTATAACCTGACCTGCCTCAGGTTCATAAGTGAGTGTCAGGCATGAGTGTGTGTGTGTGTGTGTGAGACCTACAGAAAGCAGCTCCCTGCTGAGTGTTAAGCAAACCAGTCACAACAATCCTAACCTTTGACCTCCGACCTTAACCAGAGGTCAGACAATGACCTCACAGTAACTAGAGACTCACCACGACCTGAAGCTCAACCTGAACTTTCTGCTCGCCAGACACACACACACACACACACACACACACACACACACACACACTCCATTTTCCCACAATATCCACTATCACTACGTGGCTAACCTCAAACACACACACACTAGCACCCCAAACAGATGCTATGAAAACACTGGTGGTAGACACCAGACAAAACATGACGTCCCCACCTCTTCATCTCCCAGTCTGCCCAAGACCTTACACACACACACACACACACACACACACAGGCATGCTGGTGCTCTCTAGCGGTGAGAAAGGGAGGTGGCGGACAGCAGGGATTTACTGTGTGTCTGTGTGTGTGTGTGTGTGTGTGTTAGCTCGTTAATGTGGAACATTGTATTTAAGTTTATTAGCTTAGGCACCTGTGTTGATTTGTGTCAGCATAGCGCCTGGTTATTTATGTGTGTCTGTTCCATATTAACACACACACACACACACACACACACACACACACACACACACACACACACACACACACACACACACACACACACACACACACACACACACACAATGTATTCATCGTTTATTAGTTTAGGCACCTGTGTTGAAATGAACAATGTCAGTAAAAGCTGCTGGTACCTTTTGATGTGTTTGTGTGTGTGTTTGTCTATGCATGGTATGTGAGCTGTAATGGCCCCAGCCTGGGAGCATATCTGTATGTGTGAGTATTTCTGTTTACGTCAGTGTATGCTTTTGTGTGAGTACGTGTGTCTGTTTGAGTATGTTAATGTTTGTTTACGTCCGTATGTCTTTGGGTTGAGTACTTGTCCCTTTATCGGTGTACGTTCCTATGCGTCTCAGTACAGTGTGTACTGTAATTGTCGCAACCTTTAAGTACATGTCCACGTGTGTGTGTCCCAGTACAGTTGAAGTCGCTGTGCGAGTATGTCTATGTATGTGTACTGCATATGGCACTATGTGTGATTCTTTGTGTGAGTACAATACATGTACTGTAAATATAACCACGTATAAGTGCACCCAGACAGTTGATGTCTATATGTGAATACATGCCTATGTAAAATAAATGTACTGTAAATATAACCACGTGTAAGTGTACCCGGACAGTTGATGTCTATATGTGAATACATGCCTATGTAAAATAAATGTACTGTAAACGTCGGGTATTATGCGTGTATATGTTTGTGTGAGTCTTTATTTGAGTACTTGTACTGCAAATATAACTTTGTGTACCTGCGTCAGTTTAGGTGTGAGTATATGTCTATGTACTCTAAGCGTACCTTTAAAACAGGGTCCTGCTGGTAAAGAGAGATGTCACTTCCGTTGGTTACCACCGTATATAAATAATTGAAATAATAATACCTTTGTTTGCCGGACAGTGGATGTTTATACGTGAGTATATGTCTATGTACTCTAAGCGTAACTTTAAAACAGGGTCGTGCTGGTAAAGAGAGATGTCACTTAGGTTGGTTTCCACGGAATATATACATCCCTGAAGTATTAATACCTGTGTCCCTGGACAGTTGATGTTTATACGTGAGTATATGTCTATGTACTCGAAAGTAACTTTGCAACAGGACCCTGCTGGTAAAGAGAGATGTCATTTCGGTTGGTCACTAAAGTATTAATACCTGTGTCCCTGGACAGTTGATATCTATACGTGAGTGTATGCCTATGTACTCTAAACGTCATCTGGGTTGGTGACCACTGCATATATGAATCCCTGAAGTATTAATACCTGTGTCCCTGGACAGTTGATGCCTACACGTGAGTGTATGCCTATGTACTCTAAACGTCATTTTGGTTGGTGACCACTGCATATATGAATCCCTAAAGTTTTAATACCTGTGTCCCTGGACAGTTGATGTCTATGGGGTTGGTCCAGTCAGTGCTGCTGTGTTCTGTAAGCGTGGTCCTGAGCAGCAGGGAGGGCAGCGCCTCCCTCCGCCTGCAGTCGGGGAAGGTGGAGTACTGCTGGTAGAGCTCGTGGTGCAGGGAGCAGTTGGCGGGGAGGGGGCGACAGAACACCTCGGTCCTGGGACTCTCTGGAGGAGGAGGAGGAGGAGGAGGAGGAGGAGGAAGAGGAGGAAGAGATGGAGTAGGAGGAGGAGGAGGAGGAGACAGAGGGAGACACATGGGTGTCAGGTTTACTGAAATAATTCACTGGAGCAAATACGTTTATATTTTGGGAGGTTTCCTTATACATTATTCCAGTATATATATATCAGACTTGAATCTTCTTGAACAGATTATTTCCAACCTAATAATAACAGAGTCAACAGGGCTCTTAGCAGAGCTCCATGGTGCACACAGTCTGGGCACAAAAAGACACGTGCACACAGCCTTAAATGTGTGCATTTTTGTGTGTGTGTGTGTGGTTGTGTGCGTGTATATATGTGTGTGTGTGCTGTTGTGTATGTATGTGTGGGCTGTTGTATATGTGTGTGTGCTGTTGTGTGTGTGTGTGTGTGTGTGTGTGTGTGTGCTGTTGTGTATGTGTGTGTGTTGGTCAGCCCTTCCCGACCTTTAACGTTCTCTCTGAGCAGCAGTGGGATGGGGCACTTGTTGTGAAGGATCAGGCGGGGGCAGGGGTCCTCATTCAGGGTGATGTACGTCACCCCTAGGTGCTCCTGGTACGTCAACACTAAGGCTCTGAAACAAACAAACAAACAGTAACAATTAAAAACCAACCGAGTCACCGAGCAACAAAGACTGGACCCGCCCCATCACCTTCCATGGCACAGTAAAAAAAAAAAAACAAGATGGAGGTATGAACTACACAAACATAAACACACACACTGCAACCCCCCAAGGAGCATCCATGGGAAAATGTCTTATTGAAAGCAGACAGACACACACACACACACACACACACACACACACACACACACACACACACACACACACACACACACCCACACACACACACACGATCAAAGTGGAACACAGCTGTCTAATGAACACAAGAATGCATCTGTGAGGATAAGACCTGTTGTTAAAAATCACTGCTGCACTCACAGGCCTAATCAGACTGCCTGTCTTTTACTGTTTTGAGTAAAGCGGTTTAATACATTCTTCTATCTAGGGGAACCTTGTAAAGAGACCTACCCTGAAGAAAGGAAGAGAAGAAGGGGTTGACAGGACAGAGAGAAAGAGAAGAAGAAGTATAAAGTAAGTAAAAAGGAGTGCAAGAGCCCGAGGTAACATTAAAAAGAGAGGGATAGAGAAACAGAAAGGGAGGAGGGAGATAGAAAGTTTGGGTAAGAGAACAAAAAGAAGGGATGGAGAGAGAAAGAGAGAGAGAAAGAGAGAGAGAAAGTGGGACAGAAAGAGAGAGAGAGACAATGGAAATGATGGGGGCTTGGTCTCTGTGTTGTGCTGCAAGTGTTTAACAGACTGACCGTCTCTCCAACCCTCACCGCTCTATGTCCCATGACAGACTCTCTGTGTCTCTGTGTCAGACTCTCTGTGTCTCTGTGTGTGTCTCTGTGTCAGACTCTCTGTGTCTCTGTCTCTCTGTGTCAGGCTCTCTGTGTCTCTCTGTGTGTCTCTGTCAGACTCTCTGTGTCTCTCTGTCTCTCTGTCTGTGTCTCTGTGTGTCTCTGTGTCAGACTCTCTGTGTCTCTGTCTCTCTGTATCAGGCTCTCTGTGTGTCTCTGTGTCAGATTCTCTGTCTCTCTGTGTCTCTGTGTCAGACTCTCTGTGTCTCTGTGTCAGGCTCTCTGTCTCTCTGTCAGGCTCTCTGTGTCAAGCTCTCTGTCTCTCTGTGTCTCTGTGTCTCTCTGTCTCTGTGTCAGGCTCTCTGTGTCTCTCTGTGTCTCTGTGTTAGGCTCTCTGTGTCTCTCTGTCAGGCTCTCTGTGTCTCTCTTTGTCTCTGTGGCAGGCTCTCTGTGTCTCTGTGCCCTGCTGGAACCACAGCCAACCAACCCCCTGACAGCCGGCGGACTGGCACCACTGGGCTTCACCCACCTGGAGCTCAGGCCACCGCAGGCGCTCGGCTCCCCAGAGATCGACACACTCAGCCTGGGGAAGTCTGGTCGGATAGGGGCCGGGAGGCTCCAGGACGGTCCGGAGGCAGGGACGGAGGAGGTTGGTCCGGGCTGACAGCTGAAGAGGATGTGTCGGAGGGGTAAAGGGGACTCGACCTCGTGCTGCAGCCCGTCCCGCAGGAGGTCCCAGCAGGGCACGGAGCAGGGGCGGCCAGGGGCCCCGCGGCCCTCCCGTGGAGGCAGGGTGAACGCCGCGCTGTCCGGGAGGTCACAGGGCTGCGGAACAAGAGAGACGGAGTTACGGACGGAGAGGAGGAGGGAGGAGGAGGGAGGAGGAGAAAGGGTTGAAGACAGGAGAGCAGAAAGACGAAGAGAGATGGACAGACGAGGACAGGAGAAGGAAGGAGAGACGGTGAATAAAGATCAAAGTATTATCGATTTATATAGAAAAACGAGAGAATTGGGGGGAGAAAAAGAGGAAGTACAACAAAACATTCAGAAGTGTAAATATGGAACAGGACAAATGGAAAGGATGAAAAGGAGAGAAAAAAACAAAGGAGGCGAGTGGGGAGGAAGGACGAGGGGACGGGGGCAAAGAAAAGAGGGAGGAACAAAAAAAAATTCAAGAAAGGAGAGCAGAAAAAGAAAAGAGAGAGAGAGAAAAAGAGAGAGAGAGAGAGAGAGAGAGAGAGGCAGGCCAGAGGGCGGTTGCCACATTGTTAGTGTGCGCTTCACCCTCCCTCTGTGAGCCTCAGACGGCAGCTTAGAGCTAAATCAATACCAGAGGCCTCCAGCTGGGTCTGCCGGAGCAGCACGTTGCCGCGGGAAACCGACGGTAACCACGGCGAATACCGCACTAGAAAGGCATTCCGACACCTGTTTGCGGTCGGGGTTATGGTGGAGACCATCGCCCCCACAGTTGTTGTTGTTGTTGTTGTTTCATTTTTTTAATTTCTTTATGTTCCTCCTCTTTTTCTAGACAATTAACGGCAGCTGGCAGCTTCTGCCATCTTGATTTAAGTGGATAGGAGGGCTTGTTAAATGACATCACCGCCAAGCTGGGCTCTCTATGGGGGGCTGCGGAACAGATGAAGGGCGGGGGGGGGGTAACAACCTGCATCTGTTTATCTAAGGCCCCTGTGATGTGCCATATCCACTGAGGAAGACCAACAGCCTGAGAGGGAGCAACATGATCTGATGGAAATGGCTGGCCCTGTACCGTGAGTGAGGGGGGGGGGGGGGGGGGGGGGGGGGAATAGTGTGTGTGTGAGTGAGTGACGTAAAAAAAAAGAGTGTGTGTGCAGGAGTGAGGGAGGAAAACGGTGTGCGTCACCATGTCTGTTTATATATTTGTTCATAATATAGTTTGATGGTTCATATAAAACGATGTTGGTGGTTGGTAGTAGTCCACACCATAAAGAGACAGTGATGATATCATACGTGTGTGTGTGTGCGTTACCTGGTCGTGGGCGCCCAGGGCGTGGTCCGACAGCAGGGGTCTGTAGTGGAGGGGGTAGGGGGTGTTGTTGACCAGGATGGTCCTGTCTTCGATCTGCAGGATCTGGATCCCATGTCTGACCACCGATGACACGCAAAACTGACACAACTGACAGCAGCAGAATGAGAACACACACACACACACACACACACACACACACACACACACACACACACACACACACACAAAGACCCTGTGAGTAACTGCCTCCATGTTAAAATCCGAAGTTAAAGGTGGAAAGGGACCCACATATTTGATCAGTGTTTTGGGCTGTCCCCCCCTGACCTTCTGTCTGCCCGGGAAGGCCCCTAGAGTGATGTCCGCCTCCACGAAGCCCTCCTCGTCCAGGGTCACGACCTCTGACCCCGTGCCCTCCTTCCAGCGGGGGGACGTGAGGTCATGGACCAGTTTCAGCGCTGTGGACTTGTGCACCGTGTTGGTGTTGGCCCAGTAGATACCGATCTGGAACGCTTCCTGAGGAACGGAGAGCAACGCTAATTAAAAGAAAAGAAATAAATACAAAACCAAACCAAATAAACAATTTTTACTACAGCCCCCTTTTGCAGTAAGAAAAACAACGCTCCTTGAGTATAAAAGTGTTGAATACACAAAATGCTATGTCGATGTTTAAGGTCAGCCTGAATGAGGTTTCAGTTGCCTTGACTACGTGTTCCTCTGCTCGTCTACTTGCCGTGATGTAATGGCTGTAATGATGAAAGCTGGTAAGGGCTGCCACTCAGTGCACCGTAACCTTGGGTTGACAATGTGACTGTACGTTTGGCCAAAGCAGGTCTGTTAAGTCACACAGATCTGATTTCCCCTCTCTCTCTCTCTCTCTCTCTCTCTCTCTCTCTCTCTCTCTCTCTCTCTCTCTCTCTCTCTCTCTCTCTCTCTCTCTCTCTCTCTCTCTCTCTCTCTCTCTCTCTCTCTCTCTCTCTCTCTCTCTCTCTGTGTGTCATTGTCTCATAAATAGCGGGTGCTATGGAAACAATGCTTTTATTTGTTTCTGTTTCACAGGCTATTACACATTTACAGTTCTTTATTTTGTTTCCTTCTGCTGAAGCGTGTCAGCCCTTGTCCTTCGATACGCTGCCTTAGCACTAAGCTCTGCCACGAGCTGTGTGTGTGGTTGTGTGTGTGTGTGTATATGTGTGTGTGTGAGTGTGATAAGCATGTTTGGGGAGTGTGTTGGCTGGTGGTGTATGTGCACATGTGTGTGTGTTAGTGTGTTTGGGAAGTGTGTTGGCTGGTGGTGTATGTGCATATGTGTGTGTTAGTGTATTTGGGGAGTGTGTTGGCTGGTGTATGTGCCTGTGTGTGTGTGTGTGTGTGTGTGTGTTATGGCCCACAGTGGTGAAACCATCTGCAGCCCTCTGTAGCCTGTTCCCAGGAGCAGCAGAGCGAAGACAGGCGCTCAGTATTGTGGCAACAGATAGAGAGGAACTGAACTCTGGCCTGGCCTGCGCTCATATATCCCACGTCTGAGATAGGCTGCACTGTGTTTTGTCTTTCAGGCTTGAAATGAGGGGAGAGAGTTGAGTTTTGTAGGATATGGAAGCGAAAAACTTTAACAAGGTTTGAAGTTCTTCTGTCTCAGGATCAATGTCCAACCGTTACGTACTCAAAGAATAATGGGAGCGGTCCTTCCACAGCCTATGGAACCGGTTTTGGATTTCCCTGTTGAGTTATTAAAGTTCTTTTTCCACGGGAGGAATTCGAAAAAAATAAAAAAAAAAATAAAAAAAAATAAACGATTTTCAAGAAAGCCCATGGAAGCAGTTTGGAGTGGCGGGTCACGGAAACAAACGGCTACCCTCGCACGACGCCCACCTTGAAGTTGGGTGGCACGATCACCTTGCCGGCGGGGATCTGCAGCACGATGGTCTCCCCCTCGAACAGCCAGAGGTTCCACTGGGAGTGGTTGGCCAGCAGTGCCCAGGGGAGGAGCTCCACCAGCAGGGTGTTCAGGCCAGGCTTCCAGGCCGACAGCTTCACCTGCATGGGGCTGTCCCATTGGGCCAGGGCCTCCGACACACACCTGGGGGGGGGAGGGAGAGAGAGAGAGAGAGAGAGAGAGAGAGAGAGAGAGAGAGAGAGAGAGAGAGAGAGAGAGAGAGAGAGAGAGGAGGGGGGTAGAGACAGAGGGAGGGGGATTG
>CM030178.1:5042699-5045199 GCA_017639675.1 Aplochiton taeniatus
GATTGGAACCCTTCCCATTGTAATCGATAGCCTCTGTTGAAGGAACGAATAACTAAACCTGCATTTTAAAGTTTACGCTGTGACAGGTTAATTATATCTTTGTCGCACTGCACCGTGCAAAACAAAATGGTTTTCCATTTGCTTATCTAGGCTATAGTAAACCCCATATCTACACTGATACAGTCACTGACAAGTCTATAGTGGAAGCTATCCCAATAACTCTCATAAAGCCGATGCATATCCCCTCATGTTTTCTCCATTCCAAGAAAAACTTGAATGTTCTTAAACATAGTCCACAGCCCAGAACAAACCCCCACTCCAACCCCCCACCAACATCTGCTCCAAACCAGAGAGCCAACAGCACCAGTTGGACGTGTGGCGGTCTGTGGGGAGTTCAGCTGTTCAATAGCCCCGTAGGGTGGACACGGGACGGACAGTGAGAGGGGTGGCGATTACGGTTACAGCGGTGCTTCACCTCTGACCTCTAGGAAAAACAACCCCAAAGCTGGTTCTGCGTGTACGAGGATCAGGGCGGGACAGGGAGTTATCTTAGGTTAGGGAGGTAATGTGGGGACGCAGTCTACAGTGAGAGCGGTGTGTGTGTGTGTGTGTGTGTGTGTGTGTGTGTCTACTCACCACCCTCTGTTGTGTGTGTGAGCCTGGTTCGAGGGTGAGGAGGGTACACCATACATACAGGAGGACACCACTGGAACAAGGCACCTGTAATACAAGGAGAGAGAGACATGGCATCAACAATAATAATAATAATAATAATAATTAACGAATTGTTTAACCACAATCATTATTTAGTTTGAAGCAGAAATGGCTTCATAAGCAGTTTCCTTTGCACCAACTGAGCCCTTTGACTCAAAAAAGAAGGCTTAAAGGTAACCCATGGCAACTTCTGCTATCACTACATCTAATGCAAATTTCAAGCTAAGTGTATGTGTGTGTGTGTGTGTGTGTATGTGTGTGTGTGCGTGCGTTCTTTAGGCACGACATGGCACGTGGCGTCTATTTGATAACGTCGAGTCAGGCCCGTTCGTCGCTTCCACCATGTGACTTCATGTTTACAGCCTTCCACCAGGAACACATGACGCTGGTTCCGTCCCCAAATTCCGTCCCGATGGCTTTCCTTCTTTATGTGGCTATAAAAGAGAAACCTCCCTAAAACTCTTGATCCTCTGACACCGCGGCACAGCTTAGTCCAACGACTATTTAACTCCTCGCACGGGGATAATACGTCAATAAATGAATGAAAAGATCTCCGAGGAGATTTAAAAAGCTGGAAATGCGTTCTTTGTTGGTGGAATGCTTGCTTAATGTTTGGGGGGGGGGGGGGGTTGTTCCCTTTCCAACCCACCCCCCCCCCCCCCCCCCCCCCCCCTCCCGGAGTGATGCCAAGGCCAGTACAAGTTTGGGTAATTTACAACCAACCAGGGACACTGTTTATTAGGGGGACAGAGGTACGCACCGAACGAACACTCAGTCCTGATTCTGGCCTTCGACAACGGTTCAATGGCATGGAGCAAAACAAAACAGTCGGATGCACTAAGGGACCGATTCATCAAAACCATCCCGTGGATGCTCCAAAGTCACCCTGACCTCCAGAGTGTTGTTTGTAGACAGAGAGGGAAGGAGGGAGGGATGAAAGGAAAGTGAACAGAGGAATAGAGCATTAAAAGGATTGAAACAGATGATAAAGCAAAGAGATGAAGAAAAGGAGGGAGAGGAAAAAAATAAGAAAAAAAAAGAGAAGGGAATAAAGAAACTCAAATAAAGATATAGAAAATGTGCTCCTGTTGCAGTTGTCTCGTCGAGAGCTAAAGACTAATCTCCAGTGATGTATGAATGGCCAAGCTGAGGTTGGAATGCACTTAGGGATGATGAAAACCACAAACGGACGAGAGAGAGAGAGAGAGAGAGAGAGAAGGAGGGGCAGAGAGAGAGAGAGAGAGAGAGAGAGAGAGAGAAGGAGGGGCAGAGAGAGAGAGAGAGAGAGAGAGAGAGAGAGAGAGAGAGAAGAGACATTTTTTTTAAATACAAATAGACAGAGATGATACACAGGAAAGCAACTTGATAAAATGATAAATAACCTGTACTAATCCTTGGTAAGAGCAGCGTTGCCCAAAACGCTGAGTATCAAGAGAAAGAGAAAAAAGGGAGAGAAAAAGAAAGATAGAGACAAAGACCGAGAGAGAAATAGAGAGGTAGACAGATACAGAAACAGAGAGATAGAGAGATAATTAAAGAGAGAGACAGTGAGAGAGAGAGAGAGAGAGAGAGAGAGAGAGAGAGAGAGAGAGAGAGAGAGAGAAGAGAGAGAGAGAGAGAGAGGGGGGGAGCTGGATGCCCTCCAGCAGTGTGAAATCGGTTGAAATCCTCTTTTTCTCTCTCTCTCTCTCTCTCTCTCTCTCTCTCTCTCTCTCTCTGTGTGTGTGTGTGTGTGTGTGTGTGCCCACATATCAGCCAGCACTTCCTGTCCTATGGTTTCTGTTGT
>CM030178.1:5055199-5060199 GCA_017639675.1 Aplochiton taeniatus
CCGCAGCTTCCAGCTCGACATCAGCCTGTCTCGGTTACAACCCGAGCGGACCGTTATCCAGAAATAAAAGATCTGCACTTACTGGACCCTTACAGTAACCGATCACTACCTCAGACGTATCGTGGCGGATCTGCAATCCAAGCGCCATGACCTCCTTCGTGAACCTGCAGGCGCTGTCTGAGGACGGGAGAGCGATACCGTTAGATGCTTGGTGATGTCGTTCACAACAAAGATGTTTACATACCCAACGAGTGACAGAGACTGTCGGATGTGGAAAACAGCTTTGATGTTTTGGGCCCGTCGCGCGCCATCAAAGACACGGCCCCGCGCGATGAGCCCTGGACTAACGAGGAACGTCTGTATTTTGGGTCAGCGTTTCCCCGGGGGTCAAAGGGCCGGGGTGGGGGTGGGGGGGTGGGGGGGAGGTAATCATGTCAGTACCTGCCTGGAACATGACGTAGATTAAGAGCATACGATCGCCCTCGGAAATCGAGACGCGCAACTTTTGAAGTCCATCTCCCCGTGAGATTGGATTACGAAGATAACGACATATTTACAGTTTCCTCGCACCGGCTTCCGGCTCTGCGTCACCGCCCTCGCGTCCGGCCGTTGCCGTGGAGACAGAACCCCAACACAGACAGTCAGGAGGAGTGTGTAAAGAGCCGTGAAAAGAGCCGCCACCCTAACTGTAAATTATCTGCCGTGAGTCAATCATCCAGTAAACCCCAGGTCTGTTTATCTAGCGGGCACTGTGTCATGTCTGAGGCCGCACTATGGCCTAACGCTCTCCCTCATGAGAAACAGGCAGACGGTGTTTCCCGTGTGTAACACACACTCGGCCCGGCCGTCGTTCATAACCAAAACAATGATCGAGGAACATTACTTCACTTCCAGATAAATGGACCATGGGATTATTTCATCAGGAGAACGATTGAGCGGCTCCTTTGATGAGACACACACACACACACACACACAGACACACACACACAGACACAGACACACACACACACACACTCCTGTGTCACCTAGAAGTCAGAGGAGCTAGGAGTCAGAGGGAGTCACACTAACTCAAGCTCACAACTCACAGCTCCCCTCACACTGGGTCCCCTGCCCCCACTACATCCACTCCATAGCCCCGCACACTGGGTCCCCTGCCCCCACTACATCCACTCCATAGCCCCTCACACTGGGTCCCATGCCCCCACTACATCCACTCCATAGCCCCTCACACTGGGTCTCCTGTCCCCAATACACCCATTCCATAACCCCTCACACTGGGTCCCCTGCCCCCAATACACCCATTCCATAGCCCCTCACACTGGGTCACAGGATCGAAAGCGAGAGCTCAGTGCATTGCTGTCGAGGAGACCCAGGGGAAGGAAGGACGGGAAAACAGAGCCCGTCTCGTCCGGTGAGAGAGGGACTGACAGAGGGAGCGGAGCCCAGATCCCAGCGTCTCCCTAATGGGAAGCAGCCGATCCCGCTCTCTCTAGACAACAAAGGACACGGGATACTCTGCCCTGTAGACGGATGGAGGGATGGACGGGGAGAGGCGACAGGAGAAGGAGGGATGGAGGGATGGATGGGGAGAGGCGACAGGAGAAGGACGGGATGGAGGGATGGAGAGGACTAGACGGACGGATGAAATAAGACGATGTGAGGGAGGGAGGGAAACAGGGAATATACATAAATATTAACACAGGAAAGAAAGGAAGGAAGGAAGGAAGGAAGAACGCTAGATTGAAAACATGTAAAAGAGCAAAGAAAAACAAATGATGGAAGACAAAGGGGGTGGATGATCATTGATCATCTTCCCCCAATGTTGACGTTTATGGAAGCCCCCACCAGTATGAGATGAGGGAGATTAAAGTCAGCTAGCTAGCTCCAACCCAACCCCCCCCCACCCCCCCACCCCAAAACACAAAACACATTCACATTTGCGAGTCTAAGCAGCGGTCATGGCGGAGCGAGGGCTGGGGAGGAGAAGGTGAGGAGTGGGAGGGAATGGCGGGGCGACCGGTCGCAGACGCCGGGGAGGGGTTTCCTGCTCGACCGACATCACGACAAAGCCCCTCTTATTGTCTTTCTGAGCAGCCATCCAAGACACGTTCAGCCAAGAGGAAGCTGGTCACGGAGACAGAGAGACATAGAGAGAGAGAGGGAGAGAGAGAGACAGAGAGAGAGAGAGAGAGAGAGAGAGAGAGAGAGAGAGAGAGAGAGAGAGAGAGAGAGAGACATAGAGAGAGAGAGAGAGAGAGAGAGAGAGAGAGAGAGAGAGAGAGAGAGAGAGAGAGAGAGAGAGACATAGAGAGAGAGAGAGAGAGAGAGAGAGAGAGAGAGAGAGAGAGAGAGAGAGAGAGAGAGAGAGAGAGAGAGAGAGAGAGACATAGAGAGAGAGAGAGAGAGAGAGAGAGAGAGAGAGAGAGAGAGAGAGAGAGGGAAGGAAGGGAAGTGTCCGTGTCGTGTGACGGGAGTCGACAAAAGGCCCACTGTCTGTCTCAGAAGCGAGACGGACGGCGGATGATGGAAACCGCAGCGGGGCGGGAAGCGAGGGGGGGAGGAGCGAGGGGGAGTGAGGGGTGAGGGGAGTGAGGGGGGGGCGGGGGCGGGGGATGTGCCTCCCCGTCTCCGTCTCAGCGTCTCTGACGACCACAGGACCCCCGGGGGCTCAGGGAGATTAGGGACGCAACGGGAGGAGAAAACCCTCCTGTCTCTCTCACAGACACTCTCACGGTTCTGCACAGCGGCCCGCATAGTCCGTCAAAAACGAACAACCGCACGCCGCAGCGCCGGTTACAGCACGGAGCATGCCACAGTCTAAACACACCGCACAGGCTACGCAAACAATACGACCGGACATCAGAGACTACAATGGCGTACACAACTCTACAGTAGACTGAACGATCCAGAGGAGTGGCCGTTAAGGGACTAAAAACCACGGGCGCTTAGGCATGACGACCAAAGCAGAGTCACTTAGGCCGATAGTTCGGACCGTGTCACAATGTAACACCATGGAATGAAAAGGGGAAAAAACACGGGTCTGGAAAACGCCGTAAAAAAAGAAACAACGCTGGTAAGGTTTTTATTACTTTAGGACTACCGAACATGTTCGATGGAGCAGGAAAAACAAGGAGACCCGGCTTACCGTGTGAGAATTGTTGTTTTTATAAAGAGAACTTAAATATGATACATGTTACAGCTTTAGGTTTCAACAGGTACTAGCCTGGCCAGTCTGATACGCGTCAGTGAGAACACGTGTCTTCTGGGAAATGTAGTAGCAGTGTGGAATGACGAGGAACAGAGTGAAGGCTGCAGGGGAACAGGCTCTGAGCCACGAGACACACACAGCTGCATACTCGCGCACACGCACGCACGCGCGCGCGCGCACACGCACACACACACACACACACACACACACACACACACACACACACACACACACACACACACACACACACACTCACACACCTCGGATTCTCTGGAGAACAGCTATGTCATACGAGGTGAAGAGGAAGCAGAAAGCTTGGGGGGAGAGGTGGTGAGGCCTTGTATTACAGTTCCCCTACAGGTGCTGTCTGGGGTAGTCTGTCGCCAATAAACTCACACATGCACACACACTCACACACACAGACACTCAATCACACACACGCACATGCACACGCACACACTCCTCCCTGACTGCAACATTCCATGAATCCAGGGTCTTAATGAGCTGTGCTGGCCGTGTGGGCAGGTGATGAAGTATTTACAGGGAGCTTTTCCTTAGGAGGGCTGCTTATTGAAAGGAGGCCATGTTAACAGATATATAATGGGAACCGAATAGGAAAAGCTAAAAATACAGCAGCTAGAGAACGAGGAGGGTGAAGCAGCTCTAGGTAGTGCTCATGTTTATGAGGTAACAGAGGAAGACTTGCTACCGACCAGACTGGAGCAGACCGGACTACGTCTCATCTTACAACACGCAGAGAGAACAATTTATTCCATCGCTAGCCTTGGCTAAGAGAAGCATTACGAACACATGGCAATAATTCACGGCAACTAATATTTCTACGCATGCTATTCTTGCATGACAATAAGACATCGACCATGCTTTTGAATTTAGGAAGAAAGCATGGAAAAAAAGAAGGAATCTCTCTCTCTCTCTCTCTCTCTGCTCCTCGTCCACTGTGGCTACGCAGCCAAGAAACCTCCCATGGCAGGACCTTGAAATACCCGGAGGAGATGAAAGCATGTTTCTTTAACCACTCGCTCATACTGCCATGTGAGCAAGGATTTACATGTCAAAACAAACACAGATCCCAAACTCGTTACCACAATAATGACATTAATCTCCGCCAGTGCGTTTCCGAGGTTCCTCCGGGATCCGGGATCATCAGCGAGGAATTGCTTCGATCCAGAAATCTACACGTTATCCGAGCGCAATCAACTCACGCGGCCCGAACAGACCGTCAGGAAAGGAGGGAAAACAAACATATCTCCATGCTGGAATATGAGGAACGTGAATGTGAGGAACAGCAGGACTTACTGTGGGAGAAGGAGAGATTCATACCCCACTTCTTTCTATATATTCTCTCATACATATATATAAATATATATATATACAAGAAAAAAGTAAGAGACAGTGAGAAAGACAAGGCATGAAGTGCCAAGTTCTGTTTCAGTCAAATGTGTTTCTTGACTTGTTCACTGTGGCAGATTACTGGGCCCTGTTGTTACATGGCTCGGAATAATATTTGAAAATGCTTATAACTCATATCGACATATGAGTATTTATAAAAAGGACACTTCACTGGTACAGCTGAAACTGTAAATGGCAAATATAAACACCCCACCATCTGTACTTATATCTGTCCTCTACCTGCACTCTTAATGTTTTTCACATTTCCTGTGTCCTATGGTTCATAATGTGACGATTGCTTTAACACAAATTGCCTAATGACCTTAAGATCAATGCACTTAAATCTATCGTCGTAACTCTCTCTGTGCCGTGGTCCAAGAAT
>CM030178.1:5062699-5100199 GCA_017639675.1 Aplochiton taeniatus
GTTGGTGGCTAGAAGCACGAAGACAAGACGAAAGAGAAGGAAAGAAGCGAAGAAAAACAGAAGGGGTGAAGGAAAGAAGGGATGAAAGACAAAGAAAGAAGTATGCTGGGTAGTCTTGGTAAGACTTATTATCAGTCCTTCAGCCCCGGGATTGGTCTAAGCTCAAAGAGAGGGAGACACCCTGCTCTGTACTGTCCTCTCCTCCTCTCCCTCTGCTCCTTCCTCTCTCGCCCTTATCAACCCCTCTCTTCCTCTCCTCCTTTACCTCCCGTCTCATCCTCCTCTTTTCCTATTCCCTCCCTCTCTCTTCACGCCCCAGTTGTGGTCCAGTGATGAGGTCATGTCCAGTGAGAGCGGCGGGACCAGGAGAGGAGGAAGGAGGGACGGATCACTTCACAGCAGCAAGCTATCACTGGATCAGCGGCTTTTACTGTGTGTGTGTGTGTGTGTGTGTGTGTGTGTGTGTGTGTGTGTG
The DNA here is from genome assembly GCA_017639675.1 of Aplochiton taeniatus. Taxonomy (NCBI): domain Eukaryota; kingdom Metazoa; phylum Chordata; class Actinopteri; order Galaxiiformes; family Galaxiidae; genus Aplochiton; species Aplochiton taeniatus. The sequence goes on from CM030178.1 coordinate 5,063,175, forward strand.
CGCATTGGTGCATATTAAGCATTTCAAGGATTATGAATGCGTGCGCGACTACCACTGTATATGTGTGTGCAGGAGTGTGTTTATGCTAGTATTCAGAAGTGTTTGAATTCATGCGTGAGTCTAAGACGTGCGTGCGTGCTTGTGTGTGTGCCTGTGTGAGTGTGTGTGTGTGTGTGTGTCATTCAGAACACACTCCATACCACAGCCGTGAGCTCACTACCACAGTCCATGGCTGGCCTCCCAGCTAGGACCGGCCCCAGGGCTCAGGCCCCAAGGCGGGCCAGGCACAGAGATACGGACCGGGCTACCGAGCTCGGGGTGGGGGCCTGCCGGAGGTCTGGAGGGGGGGGGGCTTTAGTGTTAGGACGGTTCAGAGACGTGATGAGGACAGGACTAGGGGGGGACGGGGAGGACCAACAGGACAGGGACTAGGAGGAGGGGGGGGGGGGACCAACGGGACAGGGCTGGGAGGGGGGGGGGGCGGGCTGAGCGGGAAGAAGAGCGGAGGGAGAACGAGGAGGAGACAAAATGGAGAGAGGAGGACGAGTTGGGACAGGAGGGGGGGGGGGGGGGGGCGGAGGGAGGGCGAGCGATACCTCACGGTGACCGCTGTTTGTTCAAGGCACGGCTAAACGTGTCCCGGGACCCTAGTCAAACACCAGCACCACTTATGACACGGACAGGTCATTGGAAAAACAACGACGCCGTTCCTGAAATACTACCCCCTCTCTCTCTTATCGGCTCCTCTTGTTTTCCTACGGCTCCTAATGTAATTAAGTGTGTGTGCTACAATTAGCTGTGATAGAATGACACAGCGGCCTGGCGAGTCGAGCACCGTCTGGGAGCGCACGGTTTGGCACGCGCTATCTTGTTTGTCTAGTATCGCAGATCGCCCCCCCACCCCCCATGAGAGCGCATTCTTCGCGATGCCGCAAGCGAGCGATCGAAATATGGATGACGTGAGTCATGTCGGAATTTCATACTTGAGAGATGATCGAATTGGGGATTATTTCGCTTGGAAAAACATTCAAGACGGTATATTTTGACTCACGTTAAAGTGAGGGCGAGACGTTATGTTTTGACTCACTGGTGAATTGTGAAGTGTTATTTTTGTCTGTGCAATGTGTGTGGATGTATGTGTATTGTAAACATACATTATATACCTATTTGTGTGTGTGTGTGTGTGTGTGTGTGTGTGTGTGTGTGTGTGTGTGTGCATGTTTATCTAATCAAGTTTATTTATAAAGCTTGTTTAAAACAAGCAAAGCTAACCAAAGTGCTGAACATATACAGGTAGTATATCATACCAACAGTTGTGACATATATACTAATATACAATCTAAGAGCATAGAAAATCAACTATTGGGTTTCGAAGGCTAAAGAATAGAAATACGTTTTGAGCCGGCACTTGAAATAAATGACAGAGGAGGTGAATCTGATATGAGAGGGAAGGCTGTGTGTAAGTACATACAGGTAGTGTGTGTGTTTATTTTTCATTTAATAATGTGTGTGTGTGTGTGTGTGTTATTTATTTTACCACACCGATGTGAGTGCTTACAGTATGTGCACTTTTTATAAAAGCAAATACCAGTGTCCGGGTACGCATAACTATACTTAGGCTTTACAATTATATTGTGTGTGTGTAATGTGTATCTATCTATATATACTTAGACACATATGTATATGTGTGTGTGTGTGTCTATATATACTAACACGTGTGTGTGTGTGATGTGTATCTATATATACTTATACACATATGCGTGTGTGTGTGTAATGTGAGTGTATGTATACTTACACATGTGTGTGTGTGTGTGCCAGTGAGTTAGGTAAGAGCACAGATTAAGTGAGATCGATGATTAATATGACTTGACTTACTGACTTACTGCGAGCAATTATGGCCATGTTTTTTCTCAAACTCCACTTTCTCACACTGCTCCGGAACATATGGGGGTCCGGGGACCATATGCTCAGCACACACACACACACACACACACACACACACACACACACACACACACACACACACACACACACAGCAATGCTAGCCCACCCTCTAGTCAACCCCTAAACCACCAAGGGTTAAATATCATCAATCTTCTTTAACAATGCTGTCAGGACACTGTCAGAGGCTCTGGCAGAGGCTCACAGAGACAGTTGCAGGACGCTGATGAGTGTGTGTGTGTGTGTGTGTGTGTGTGCTTGTGCATGTGTCTACAGTATGTGTGTATGTACAGAATGTATATATTTTCATCTTTGACAGTAATGACGTGTTAGCTGTGTGTGTGTGTGTAGTCACTGTGTGTACTGTATATGGTAGTGTGTGTTGGTGTATCAATGAGTGTATGAATGTGGACCAGAGTTATTCAACTCTAATCACAACCACAGGCCCAAGGGCCATCAGTTGCTGCCCAACCTCTTGGATGTACGTGTGTATATGTGTGTGTGTGTGTGTGTGTGTGTGTGTGTCTGGTTGTGTGTTAGGGTTGGCGTGGGGGTAGTATGTAAGAAAGTGTGTATGACAAAAACATAGCATTAAGTGCATGTATCTGTATGTGTGTATTCCCTTTAACTGATGTCTGTGTGTGTATTTATTCTGTTTGTGTGTGTGTCCCTGTGTGTGTTTGTGTAGGTATGTTTGTGTGTGTACATGTATGCTTGTGTGTGTGTATGTATGTATGTTTGTGTGTGTGTCCCTGTGTGTGTGTGTGTGTGTATGTATGTATGTTTGTGTGTGTACATGTATGTTTGTGTGTGTGTGTTTATGTATGTTTGTGTGTGTGTGTCCCTGTGTGTGTGTGTGTGTGTGTGTATGTATGTATGTTTGTGTGTGTACATGTATGTTTGTGTGTGTGTGTTTATGTATGTTTGTGTGTGTGTGTCCCTGTGTGTGTGTGTGTGTGTGTGTGTGTATGTATGTTTGTGTGTGTGTGTGTGTGTATGCATGTTTGTGTGTGTACATGTATGTTTGTGTGTGTGTGTATGTATGCATGTTTGTGTGTGTACATGTATGTTTGTGTGTGTGTGTTTATGTATGTTTGTGTGTGTCCCTGTGTCCCTGTGTGTGTGTGTGTGTGTGTGTATATGTATGTTTGTGTGTGTGTTTATGTCTGTTTGTGTGTGTCCCTGTGTGTGTGTGTGTGTGCGTGTGTGTGTGTATGTTTGTGTGTATCCCTATGTGTGTGTGTGTGTGTGTGTTTATGTATGTTTGTGTGTGTGTCCCTGTGTCCCTGTGTGTGTGTGTGTGTGTGTGTGTGTTTATGTATGTTTGTGTGTGTGTGTTTATGTATGTTTGTGTGTGTGTCCCTGTGTCCCTGTGTGTGTGTGTGTGTGTGTGTGTGTGTGTGTGTTTATGTATGTTTGTGTGTGTGTCCCTGTGTGTGTGTGTGTGTGTGTGTGTGTGTTTGTGTACTACCTGGGGGGACTTGTGGGAGCGCCAGCTGTACTGGTGGCTGTGGAGGCTGGCCAGCAGCACGTTCTCGTCCGTGTCCACCTGGCCGAAGCGCAGCGTCTCGTGGGTGTCATTGCAGATCACGTAGTGGCTGTAGACCAGCTCCTCCGCCCCGGGGACCTGGTTCTAGGAGAGACCAGACACAGTGGACGGGAGGGAGGGAGAGAAGTTAATGGAGTTGAAAGGCGAGCAAAACACTTTGTGTCTACTTGAGTGTGAGTGTGTGTGTGGGAGAGAGAGAGAATGTTGGACACCGTACTTGTGTGAGTGTTTGTGCGCGGGTGTGCGTGACAGAGGGACCGAGAGAAAGAGAGAGTGAAGGTTAGAGAGATGTTTATGTGCGTGTGTTTGTGTGTCTGAAAGAGAGAGAGAGAGAGAGAGAGACAGGCAAATACAGAAAAGTATTTGTGTTTGCGTGTGTGTGTGCGTACTCGTCCCAACGCGCGTGTGTGTGTGTGTGTGTGTGTGTGTGCGCGCGCGTGCGTGCATGCGTGTGTGTGTGTAAACGGTATCCAGTAACAGCCGATTTTTGCCGGCAGCCGCATTCCCATCCTGCCTAGAGGGGGAGTGACATCATCTCTGGGAGCAGCTCAACCTCTACGGGGGAGTTCATCATGTCACAGCCTGACACGCGGCCAGGTTGGAGCTACTCTGGCTGGGCTGCGGGGCCAAATCTACCCCCTGGTTGCACACAAAACCTCCTGGAGGCCTCGCCGGGAGCAGCCCTTAACATTCTTTCCCATCAGATCCAGTTACGCTCACAATCTTTTCGCTAACCACAAATGTTTCCTTCCGATAAACACGCATGGAGATGTCAGTAATCTCAAAAACAACACCATTTGTCTTGTCTTCTTGGATGTTTACTCCTCCACTTTGAGAAAAAAAAATGATGGCCGCTAAAGCAGGCATTCTTGTAGCGAGAGTCATCGACGCTAGCGAGGCGAATTGCGAATCTTTATCTTTCTCAGGAAACTCGAAAATGTCATTCAGGTCGCCTCCAGACTGAGGTCCGAAACAGCAAGCCTGGCTGTGAACTCCCTGCTAGATGACCTCTGACAGAGGTTCTCCCCCCCCCCCCCCATGTTGCCTGGCATGCAGGGCAGGCTGGCCTGCTTGGAGGAAGCCCTGTCTAGGACGGTGCCAGGTCTTTTTCTCCAGTTCACATCCATTCAAAACACAGATGAGATGGAGTGTTTGTGTGTCTGTGTACATACATACACATTTTGTGTGTGTGTGTGTGTGTGTGTGTGTGTGAGAGAGAGAGAGTGAATGTGTCGAGCAATTTCCAAAGCCTCTATCAGTCTCCAGGTCTGGGAGGATTCAGTCTACAGCACCACACTTCCTTGTCTCTCGACACACACACACACACACACACACACACACACACACACACACACATACACACACACACACCACTGCCAACTCCCAACCAAACGGACCGCACTGCACTTTGAAATAACAAAGAACGGGAACTCTGACCGTTTGAAAGGGAGACCGGCTATAAAAGCTCAGAGGCCCCAGCTCCCAGGCACGTATGGGCTCCGGGGTTGCTGCTATTGGAAACGGATGGGAAAGTTTACGCAGCCCCCCCGCCCCCCCCCCCCCCCCCCCCCCCCCCAAAAAAAATGTAAAAAATGACCGACAGAGATAGAGAAAGAGAGTGAGACAGAGGGAGGAAGAGGGAGGAAGAGGGAAAGCGAAATAGTGTGACAGCTGTGACGTTCAAATCCATTTCCCGTTTTTATAGAGAGAGAATGCCGTCTCCAGAGCCGCTCCAAAATGCGACACTCCGATTTACAAACTTCCTGCCATCTTGAGAATGCCACGGCTAAGTCCCTCTTTGATGGTATCAACTGTCACTGACAATTCATTAGGTAACACGACCCACGGCATTCCACATAACCCTAATCTCTGTCTCTCTGTCTATCAGTGGGTCTTTTTATGTGGGCCAAATATTAAGGCAGAGATTTTTAGACAGTCAACAGAACTGGCTTGTTAAAAGGCCCGGGATGACAGTTTTTCCTCGTTTAGCATTCGGGCCCCTTCAGGGAATCCTAGTATCCATTTCCTTAATCCAACACAGATAACTTTACTTCACTTCCCATCCCGTCTGGCTCGGATCTGAACGACACAGAGAGAGACCCCAGCTATATTTAACAAGTCTACAGCATAGAGCAGACAGTATGCAGCCATACAAGGGGACGGACAATGATACTCAATGAAAGGGAATACTAATTGACATGTCCACACCATGACAGGCGGCCATACGCTATCCACGAGTCGAGGTGAGTGGACATTGTAAAACGTGTATTCTAAAACCGTTGATAGTCAACACGCAGAGCAAGTTCTAACTTTCAGCATAGCATCATCAGACATCCACATCGGTAACATCCAGCAACCTGGTCGATTTAAAAACGTTCCTCCTGGGGCCATAAAGAGAAAATAAAAGTCAGACATGTCTGACAGGACAAAAAGACTTCGATGGCACAGTTAACATGGAGAGCAGCAGCCATTGCTAAAACTTTTTTATTCTATTGCTGTATCTTATTAGTTAGATATTGGTCAGCACTTGGGTAATTAATTATTAATTAATTATTGGTCAGCACTTGGGTAAACTGGATTTTTAAGTAATAATAGAGACAACAGCGAATCATAAATCGGTAGTCATTATTTCTCATCCATCAGCTCTCCGTGGCGCTGCCAGTGTTCTGTGAGAAAATGGAGTGGCTGTGTACTACTATGTGTTTCTGCGGAAACCACTTCCCTTTGGGAGAGCTTAGTGGTGAAGTGTCTGGGGCCAAGGGGGTTGGGGGGTGCTGGGTCTTGGAAGACCAGTGTCAGAGCCTGGCCTGGCCTGGGGGTTAGAGAGGGGGCCTTGAGGGTACCTTGGTTGCGGTGGGATATGGGCATTCCAAAGGGAGGAAGTGGGTTCTGGGTGCTTTCCAGTTTTCCAGCCCCTTGTTATAATGTGTGCGTTGTAAAGCGCAACCCATTATAAAACCATGCCAATGTCCTTTTCTCTCTGTGGAGGACCTTCCGGAATCCTCTTCTGGCCTTTCAACAGGAACCAAGTGTGGGTGTAGTGCTAGATCCCAACGGCCCTGCCTGTCAGCCAGCCAGCATCCACACCACCAGAGAAACGGGGGGGAATCACAATTACAACAATTACATGACTAGCACATTTTAATGCTGTTGAGCCACTAGTGTTTACATTCTACCACGCCTTCAATCAAGGACCGATAGCTTTCCCCCCCCCCCAGGATGAGTTGTGTGTTTATAAGACGAGCAGGACACTTTCTACTCTCGTTTACATTCAGCAAAAAAATAAAAATAAAGAAATCCAGAAAGTGTGTGTGCGAGTTTGGATGTGTGTGTGTGTGTGTGTGTGAGGTGGTGGGGTAGAGAACACAGGAATGTTCCGTGGGAGCGTGTTCACGGCTGTCTCTGACGTGGGCCAAATGTTTCACAGCGTTTCCTAGCGTATCAGCTTTTTGTACTTGACCCTCGTGCTGCTCCCCCTATTGTACCCACATGCTGCTCATTTTTACTTTATAATTACACCCTGGCTGTTTTCTTTTCTGGTTCTCTGCGAGCCGGCAGGAGGGGGTACTTAATGGCTCCCGGCTGGGTACAAGGCTGCTGTTTCGGGCCAAATCAACACAATTCAACAGCCTTGTGATCCAAACCCATACCGACTAGATGAATGAGGCCTGACAAACATCCGATGCCGCAAAGTGCGTGTAGCGAGGAGGAGGAGTGTGTGTGTGTGTGTGTGTGTGTGTGTGTGTGTGTGTGTGTGTGTGTGTGTGCGAGAGAGAAAGTGCGTGGTTGGGATATTAAGCCAGAGTGCTTCAACGTGACTTTAACCCGCGATTGTTTCTAACAGAGAATTATCAAACGCGACCCATTTTTACCGACTTTTACGAGAGACGCACACACCACCTATCACCCAATGAGCAGCCAGACTCACGAGGCCTTAACAGCTCTCGACCAATCGCTGACGGCCGGTTCACCCGCCGCACAGCAACAGCGCCATGGATACAATGGCGTCCACAACACTGGACCGGGTCTGGAATGTGACCTTTAGCTGGAGGAGTCGCTGACTCCCGGCTCTTATTTATGGCTGATTTAAGCAGCAGAAATAAGGAACACTGGCTGCTTTTGGGCTCACACTGCATGACGCCATAAGAGGTCACATAGAAACCGTTAAACGCAGAGAGAGGCTAAGATGACTCAGCGATGCCGCGGAGTGTAAAAACAAAGCACTAAAAAAGGCTAATTCGCCCGCTAAGCGGAAAACCGATCGGGATGTAATCATTTCTGTCGATTCCGTGTTTCAACGAGATTAGTTCCGCGTGATATAATTCCATTTTTTTCCCGCAGGTGAAACACGACAGCGGTTCCCAGGAATAAGAGGAATAATACTTTCTTTCCCAGTCGTCAGGCGGGGAGGACGGGTTGAAATCATAAGACGACCTGGAGTCTCCCGGGTGCAGTAGAGGAGTCAGCACAGTCACGGCTCAGAAGACCAGGGCCAGGCCGAGCCGGAGGGGCTGTGTGTGAGAGTGTGTGTGTGTGTGTAAGAGAGGGTGTGTGTGGTAGTGTGTGTGTGTAACTGTGAGTTAGTGTGTATGCGGTGATATATGTGTGTTTTTGTCTGTGTCTATGTGTGTGAGCATGTGTGTGTGTCTATGTGTGTGAGCGTGTGTGTGTGTGTGTGTGTGTGTTGGGGGGACCGTGAAGGACCGGGGCCAGACCAGGCCCTGGCGGTCGTCGGCCCTCCATTTTGAACATGTTTTCACATTTTATAGGTGGAGGGAAAACGTTCGAGGAGATCCTAGTCCTGGAGTCCAAATGTAACTCTTAACTTTGGTAAAGCAGGAGACTGGGCCCCGACGCAGGCCAAACGTATTTAACCTGCCCTCAATGCGCTCAATTACAGTTGGCAGAGGATGAGAAAACCTGCTCGGAGACTAATATATATCAATTTAATGGAGTAGCGGACATATTTATGACGTTAACAACGCCTATTAGTGTCCAATAACATGACAGGAGGAGTGTGTACATTATCCGTGCTGGGGGGTTTGTATGTGGGGTCAACCCCCGACCATTCCCACCTTCCGTCCAGCCCCGAGCACACCCATGCCCAACCCGCCCACCTTCTGTCCCCCCCCCCCCCCCCCCCCCCCCCGTCCCAGCCCCCACCTGCTGCCAGCTCTGCAGGGCCGTGTCCAGGGTGTGGATGGTGTACTGGCTGACGTTGAGGGACACTGGGTCCACAAACACGTTCCCGTCCAGGAGGGTGGTCTGGGGGCAGCGCGTGGCCGCCGCCTGGCCCTGAGCACCAGGAGGAGCAAAGAAGAACACAAAAGGAAGAAAAGACGCAGAAATCGAGAGACAACAAGAGAAGTCTATTAGTTGCAAATAAATGCACAAGCAGTGCTTTAGGAAATAAGGGAATTTGTTTCTGTGCATTTTCATGACAATATATTTTACAAAAATATGACATATATGTCAAATCTAATCTTACCTAATTGAGTTAAAACAACTAACATACAACATAGCATCCAAAAAGCGTTGTTCGAACAGCCAATCGAAGCATGAAACACCCCCAAAACCTAACCCACCTGCAGTAGAAATGGTTGCAGCAGGTTCAGGTGCGTTAGGTTTCGGTACTCCAACAGCCGGCAGTCCAGCTGGGTGGAGAAGTGGAACTCCTGGCAGACTTGGGGGCCGCTGCTCCACTGCCGTAAGAACACCCGGGGCTCCCTCGCTCCGACCACCAGGAACTCTTGCTCCTGAGGTAACTTCCTGTCAGGCAGGAAGGGGCGGAGGCGACGAGATGGAACTGGGCCGTGGGAGATGAAGAGATCCAACGATTTTTAAGATTTACACTGAGACTTTTTTTCGTCTAAGTGTACAATACATGTTATTCAACTTACTGAGGTATTAATGGTGTGGTCATTACACACTTACAGAGCACACAACGTCTTGCTTTTTAACTACTTTGAGTTCTGTGCTGTGTCAAATGACTACCATAGATCAGTGTATATCCCTATTCTATTCTGTTCTATTCTATTCTAGTCTATGTCTATGTCTATTCTGCCTGTGTTTCCAGCTCTGTGTCTCTTACCTGTGCCCAGCTGCTCCAGGTGGTGGCAGAGGTGAAGCTCCGCCTGGGCCAGCTGCAGGGCGACGCCCGCGGAGGGCACGAACCAGGGGGCGAAGCAGGAGTCCACGCGGGTGCAGGCTGCCAGCGCTGTGGGCGACACCAGCTGGTCGCACGGCAGCTGGGAGCCGGACTCGCTGTCCGAGCTACGCAGGGGGCGCGGGGAGGAGGGATCAAAGGTCAAAGGTTAGGGTCGGAGCACGGCGATCAGAGAGAAAGAGAGCGAGTTCAGTAGGCTTTGCCGTTCGTTTGGTGGAGTCACGTGGCTGGCTCCTGTTTGTTAGACTGTCGCGTGGTGAAATTCAATCGAATCAGTGGAGTGGTGCTGTTCTAGTTTCTTCTTTTTTTCTGACTAAAGGAACAGCAACACTGGAGGAGCACTGATCTGATACAGAGCATGTACATTCTGCTTTTCCTCCTTCTATGGGTGATACGCGAATTAAGATTCGATAGGTGACACAGCAGCGACCGTGAGACAGACATTCATTCCACATGCTTCCATATCTTTTCCCATCTTGCCATCACCCCATCGAGGGCGTGGGGTCTGTACCGGTGCAGGTCCGTTCTTTTTTTTTTACTCTCACACGGCACGCAGTGCAGAGAGCTTTCACTCCATCTTGCCCCAGAGTCCCCGCGCCATAGGTGGACTGTTGCCACAGTGCGCCGGTTGCCTGGAGACCGTCTCCACGGACTTTAATTGCATGTCACGGTCGATGACGGCCAACGGGAGGTAATTGAAGTGAATGACCATTTGCTCCGTAATTTGCTGCTACCATGATCCACCGTTGAAAATCGGCCAGGAGGAAACGCTCAGGCTGGAAACGGCTGGTGGGGCGCTCTTTAAAACAGATAAGCATCATGTGTTGACAATTTTCATTACTTCCCGGGAGTTGGCGGCAGCGCCAATTTTTCGCGGGGTGAGGGCGGAAAGCTGAAGCGAGGCAGATGAAACGGAGAGCGGAAGAAAAAAAAGGGGAATCCATTTTGATCAAAAAGGACAAATAATTTAAACATAAGGGAAATGTACTGTTTGCAGTATGATTATAATACAATGCAGATTTATATTTTTCTTTTCACTGGATCTGGTGGGAGACTGTTTTCTTGTTCCCCTCGCTCTGGAGCTCTTAAAGCTACTCAGAACGTTGGCTTGGCAGTGGGCTTAGACTACAAGACCTGAACCCAGGGAGGAAGGGAGGGCGAGAAAGAAAGAGAGGAAGAAAGAGAGAAGAAAGGACGTAAGTGGGGGAGAGACATAGAACACCGCGTACAAACAGAAAGAGATAAATAAAGTTTATATGCTACGTGTGAGACCGAATTAGAGAACACACGCACACGCACACAAACACACACACACACACACACACACAGAGATAATAAAAAGATATAACAAAGGGCATGGAGAAATGTAGACATTGGGGCCGATTACAAACACAGTAAATAGTTTCATAGTAGGACCAGCTCCAGCCCTTAGCCACAGGCCCCGCCAGCCTTCCAGGCACACCAAAGGGGCTTTGCTCCCCTTCCTTCACCGTTAGCAGCCCCCCCCCCCCCCCTCTTTTCCTCGATTAGATACACTGAAGGTAAGCAGGAAGGAATCCGGAGCGGCCCTGACAGGCACTCGGTGTGCTGGGAAATCTCATTAGGTGGATGTGAAACGCCTTCCAAGTCCGCTCCCTGCCTCCTGCACTCCAGATGTGGGCGCGCGGACACACTGCGAGCTTTTGTGCTCTCGGACGCGGCCCGCACACTCCGCTCAGGATCCCACCGGACGACAAACACACACACACACACACACTCACACACACACACACACAGATGTAGGTACATACACACGCTGAACACACACTCTTGTAATACACATGCACACAGTCATACAGTTACACTCAAGCACAAACACAGGCATGTACCAGACACAGGCACACAAATACAGACATGCGTGCTTACAAACACACACTCAGAAACACCATCGCTCGCTCACACACACACGCACACGCACACGCACACGCACACACACACACACACACCCTCTCACCTCTGCTCATCCCCGCCGTCTGCAGAGTTGTTGAGCGTGATCCTCCAGAGGTCAGAGGCCACCAGCTCTTTCTGCTCATTGGTCAGACTGACGCTGGGCAGCTGCAGCTCGCAGGCGCTGCTCTCCGATAGGCTGAACTCCCGGTAGGGGACGAAGGCCTGCTGGAGCTCGTCCCAGTATTCCAGGCTGCACGGCACCTGCAGGACGGGGTTACTCGTCACGCAACACGCCACAGCTTCATACATCACACATACCTGTGCACGCATGCACATTAAATCAGATGAACAAAACACATGAGCAGGGAAGGAGTTTTGGATCACGTGACATTGCGTGACATCGCCCCACTGAAATTTGCGATTCCAATTGGTTTGGGAACCGTTTTCTTTCAGAAACACAGTCGACAGATAGAATGGCGGTTATGTGGTGTTCCGGAAAACGAGTCAAACATCTGTTTATTCCCGATGGTGTAAACTCTGGAGCCACGTAGAGCAGACGGCCTGCTAATATCTACTGACAGCAGCTGAACAAGGAGCTAACCAGTCCCAGCTAAGAGGCTGAGAGGAGCCTGGCATGGCTCCCAGCCAGAGGGACCCTGAGGTCTGAATCCCACCTCAGAGCTCTTAGTGTGGGAGGAGGAGGAGGAGGAGGAGGAGGAGGAGGAACGAGTGTTACTGATGGAGGCCCTCGCCTACAGAGAACAGGCTCCTCTGTCTTCCTCTTCCTTTCTCTCCAGCTGTTCTCGGAGACAAACTACTGGATTCCCCACCAGGGCTACAGGGAAGACACGCAGATTCAACTAGCACCATAGTTACAAACACTGCAGTGTGACAAACACCCCACTAGCACCATAGTTACAAATACTGCAGTGTGACAAACACCCCACTAGCACCATAGTTACAAACACTGCAGTGTGACAAACACCCCACTAGAACCAGTTACAAACACTGCAGTGTGACAAAAACCCCACTAGCACCAGTTACAAACACTGCAGTGTGACAAACACCCCACTAGCACCAGTTACAAACACTGCAGTGTGACTAACACCCCACTAGAACCAGTTACAAACACTGCAGTGTGACTAACACCCCACTAGCACCAGTTACAAACACTGCAGTGTGACTAACACCCCACTAGCACCAGTTACAAACACTGCAGTGTGACAAAAACACTTCCACTACGGATACAAAGAATAGAGTCTCAAATTAAACAACTAGCACCACAGTTACACACAATAGAGTCTAAAATGAAACAACTAGCACCACAGTTACAAACACTGCAGTGTGACAAAAACACTACCACTACAGATACAAAGAATAGAGTCTCAAATTAAACACCTACCACTACAGTTACAAAGAATAGAGGCTACAATGAAACAACTACATTACAAACACTGCAGACTATAAAAATAAACACCAAAACACAAACACTATAGGTACACAGAACAGAGCTAAAACGAAACAGCCAGCCAAGTCAGTCAGTCACTCAGATATCCCAATAGTCAGCCTGTCAAACAGCCAGCCAGTTCATCAGTCAGTCCACCAGCTCTCCCGTTAATCAGCCAGTCAAACAGCCAGCCAGTTCATTAGTCAGTCCACCAGCTAGCCCGTTAATCAGCCTGTCAAACAGCCAGCCAGTTCGTCAGTCAGTCCACCAGCTATCCCGTGAATCAGTCAGTCAAACAGCCAGCCAGTTTGTCAGTCAGTCCACCAGCTAGCCCGTTAATCAGCCACTCAAACAGTCAGCCAGTGCGTAGGCAGTAATAATTGTAGTAGTAAGCAGTGTTCCAGAGTAAAGGGGGTGGGCGGAGTGGAGAGTGGCTGGACATCAGCCAAACGCATGGAACTGTCAACAGGGAGCGTATGGATACATATATAAACATACGTGTGTGTGTGTGTGTGTGTGTGTGTGTGTGTGTGTGTGTGTGTGTGTGTGGAAAGCTGCGGATGAGGTAAGGGAACTTGTGTAATGCAGAACTGCCACACAGGTTTTCCTGGAACCCGACATCCCATGATTGCACCTGACAGAGACCTGCACCCGCGTTCCGGACGCCCGGAGCGGAAACTCACCCAATTTCCACAGAGAACCCAGAAAATATGCATTACAAAAGAAACAAAAAACACAGGACCCCCCCCTTTTTTCCTTCCCTGCTATCCTATACACATGACAGCATGCGGTGATGGATATGGAGGGTCCAGATCTACACGTTGGAATCACGTGTGTTAACGTCATGTTCTGTTTGACCGGTTCTGGGTGTAGTATGGTCTTGGAGAGGGAGAGAGAGGTGGAGAGAGAGGAGAGACACTCTCACTCAGCCATGTTCTCCTGGAGTCATGGTACTGTGTTTATGTGTGTGTGTGTGTGTGTGCTGGAGATTCATGTGGGTAAGGGGAAAATGCACCTGTGTGTGGTGAGTGTGTTTGATTGTGTACGTGTGTGTCTGCGCGAGCATAAGTGAGCGAAAGTATGTGTGTGTGTGTGTGTGTGTGTGTGTGTTTGCGCGTGCATATGTGTGTGTTTGTGTGCAGATATGTGTGCGTATATATATATATGTGTGTGTGTGTGTGTGCTGTCTGGACAGCGTCAGTTGCTTGGCCTCTGATTGAGTGTGTACCTTATCTAATAAACAACATTTAACCCTGAATAGCAGAGATGCCGCTGGCTGGATAGACCCGTGTGTGTGTTTTCCTACACAAGCTGTGTTTAGAACGACCCTGGCAGTGAACGACGTATTTACATATCTGATTTCTCCCCTCCCTCCACTATAGCTGACTGGCTCCTCTGCTAACAGCACAGAAACAACCTTGTGTGAGTGCAGTGGGTTCGAACCAAGGCAGCAGATTCCGCCCTAAATAACATTTGACGGTTTGGGCAGATCTGATCTAATTAAGGAATAAAATGAGGAACTAAGGCATTAAGAAATTAAGAAAGGCAAGAAACAAATACTGAGGTAATAAGTAAGCGCTAAAGTAATAACATAAGTAAATAATAAGTAATAAAAGAAAGAAAACATCACCCTGGATAGCAGCCGTGAATCAAGACAATCTCAAAGGCTCCTGACGCTTATGTTCACACAGAACAAACCCTTCCATTAATTCATATTACAAACAGCAACAATGGCTCATTAGGACTTTGTTATTACGTCGATGCGTTCACGTCAGAACATTTCCCTCGCCACCTCTTATCTGCGAGCAGACAAATTGTAATTGGCACAGGCGCCAACAGCGTCTGGTCTGGATGGACGGGAAATTGTCCTGGACTACGGCGTCTCAGTTATATGTCAATATTTGTGAGCCTTAATCAGTTAGGGAAATCAGGAATCAGGATGGGCCATAGATGTTTTTTTTCTCTCCGTGGATAAGCCTGGGTCATCGATGTTTGTTTCTCCTTTTCTTGTCTTCTGAGAAGGACTGCAGTTTCAGTGTGAGGGATGTATAGAAGCTCGTCCAGATCCCAAATCCTCATGGGCAGAGTTGTTCACACAGTGACTAAAGTCGCCCTTTCTGAGCGCGGTCCCACTAAAATAATATCGATTTTGGCCTCCGCGATGCTCCCTCCGTCTAACCCCCCCGCTCCCTACTTCTCTGAAGTCGGTTGGTTTTTAAACCCCCTCAAAAGGTCACATGGTTGCGTGAATGACAGTATGAATCGGGGGAACACATCACGGTAAACGGGCGTGGAGCCGGACGGATACACGGTGGCCGCTTGTAACCACCAGCTGCATCAGGGCAGGGGGCAGGGGGCAGTAGGCTGGCTGCCTGGGTCACCTCAGGCCAGGGGAGGCTGGGTAGAGCAGGACCAGGTGAGGACTAGGGCTGGGGCTGGTGGGGCGGCTGCCTGCCTGGGTCACCTTAATGGCTGGGAGGCTGGCTGGGAGGCTGGCTGGGAGGCTGGCTGGGAGGCTGGCTGGGAGGCTGGCTGGGAGGCTGGCTGGGGGGCTGGCTGGGAGGCTGGCTGGGAGGCTGGCTGGGAGGCTGGCTGGGGGGCTGGCTGGGAGGCTGGCTGGGGGGCTGGCTGGGAGGCTGGCTGGGAGGCTGGCTGGGAGGCTGTTGGGCTGGCTGTCTCAGACACCTCAGGCCAGTGGAGGCTGGGTAAGACAGGAAAATGCAGAGGGTGTCTGGGGGGCTGGCTGAGAGTCTGGCTGGCTAGCTGACTGGGTCCCCTCAGGCTCCATAGAGCTGTGTAGAGCTGTGCGTCAAAGGAGCATGACACAAGTAGAACAAAAAAAAGAAAAAAAGAAAAGAAAGAGGGAGCGAGAAAGAAAGAGGGAGAGAGTGAGAGTGGAAACCCAGTAGTGAAGACACCTGCTTATGATTCAGAGGACTGGACCACAGGGTGCTGAAGAGGTGGGAATGACTCATCTCCCTCTCCCGTTCCCTCTCTCTCTCTCCCTGATCTCTCCCTCTCTCCCTCCCCCCCCCCCCCCTCCCTCCCTCCCCCTCTATCTCTCGCTCTCTCTCTCTCCCTCCCCCTCTCCCGTTCATTGCAGGTGGGAAACCTACACCTTCAGCGCCTACTGTATTGTACAGGCAACAACGGATCTTGACTATCGGAAGGAAGGTGGTTCAAATCCCTTCTTTGAGATCATGGAGTGAGTTGTGAAGCCGCCTGAATTGATGAAAAAGTCAAAACGATCTGCTCTAGGGACAGACAGCGGGCCTCAGGAAACCAAACCACCACCATCTAACCATCTCTGCTGGGCTGAGGGAAAGAAGGGATGAGGGTGAGAAAACAGGGAGTGGACGGAGGAGAGAGAGGAGTAGGACTTAATGCATGCTGTGATTTGTTCACATGACACCCCCTTCATAGCCACACAAAGGCACCGACTCTCTCTCACACACACACACACACACACACACACACACACACACACACACACACACACGGAAGACCTGAGCTGAGAGAATCTCTGAAGACAACTGTTTAGTTATTTTGGCCTCTCTCTCTCTCTCTCTCTCTCTCTCTCTCTCTCTCTCTCTCTCTCTCTCTCTCTCTCTCTCTCTCTCTCTCTTTTGCAACGGACCATGTGTTCGAAAGGTTTGTCTTGGATTCAGCGCCGGGGCCTTTGGAATAACGGTCTCCTTGTGTTCCGCGTCATCATAACCTCTCTCTTTTTCACGCCGATAGCTTCTCTCTTCCTCTCTCTCTCTCTCTCTCTCTCTCTCTCTCTCTCTCTCTCTCTCTCTCTCTCTCTCTCTCTCTCACCGTGGTCATTTGGATATTTTAGAGCCCTGCCAAAACGTCGACCTCCTTCTCCACTTCACTCTGATCTAAATGAAATTCCTTTGGAATAAATACTGAGCCATTACTGCTTCAGGTTTTTATGACTGCATTTCCGCTCCCTATAGACTCCCGTAGAATCAGCACAGCCTTCTGAGAAATCAAATGAAAAAAACGAATGAATTGAGCACTTTTGAAGTTTTCACATAAAAAAAGAAGCGGGGGGGGGGGGGGGCGATTATTTTTTTAATCGTTGCGAGCCGGAGGCTGAAATCAATTACATCTGGGATTCGAATGAGATTGGCCAATCATGAGGGACGCACGCACACGCACACACACACACACACACACACACACACACACACACACACGTTACACTGACCAACCGCTGAGTGAGTGAAAATAGGAGGCGAGCAGGGCTCTCTGAGTGATCAGTAAAACGTATCCAATGACTAATAATTACTCCACAATCACCCCCCGCCCCAACAAAGTCGAGGTACACGATACTGTGTTCAGACAGATTGGTTTTCAACAACTGTACCGAGAACAGGCCTAATGCACACTTGGCAATGGATACCCTCATGGTTGGTTATATTTAACAATGCATGCGCACATAATGCAACTGATGCAGAGACCCAGGGTTAATTGTATTCCAAAGGGGGCAGCCATTTTATTTCAACATCTACTTTTTAAAAAGTCCATTTATTTACTCTCCGATTTCAGGCACACAGTGAGTCAGTCAAGCGGAAAGAGAAAGAAAAAGGTTATACACAGACAGGTAGGCAGGGTCAGTCGGTCAATCAGTCAGTCAGACCAACTGTCAGTCATTTAGACTAACAGTCAGTCAGTCAGAGAAACAGATAGCCCGTCATTCAAAATACAGACAGTCAGTCAGTCAGTCAGTCATTAAACCAGTCATTCAGTTGATAGTCAGTCGACAGACAAACAGTGAGTCAGTCAGTCAGAGAAACAGATAGTCTTTCATTCAGACAAACATAGTCAGTCAGTAAGACAAACAGATAGTCAGTCAGTCAGTCAGTCATTCAGAGAAACAGATAGCCTGTCATTCAGACTACAGTCAGTCAGTAAACCAGTCATTCAGTTGATTGTCAGTCAATGAGTCAACAGAGAGACAGTGAGTCCATCATTCATTCATTCATTCATTCTGTTGATAGGCCTGCCCCGCTAATGGAGGGTTGATGTGGGCCTCTTGTTTCCAGGACGCTCCTTCACCTGACGTCCTTTAACAGACCTGTCAGAGAAGACAGCCGGACCCAGAGAGAGGAGATGTGGAAACCACATGTTCCTGGTGGATGGGGCCCTCAAGACCACAAACCTGTCTCATCCTTCGGCTCAAAAGGCACACACACACACACACTCTCATGACGACACACACTCTTCCTCACACACACTCTCCCTGACACACACGCACACTCTCTCTCCACATTTCATCAACCGCTGGAAAATCTTCTCTCTTCCACGGAACCAGGGAAAATATAGTTTCACAGCTATCGTATTACATGAGGCTCCCTTGAGCAACACCTAGACGGTATCATCCCCCTCCATCCCTCTATTCCCTATCCTCTCCATCCCCTCAATCCCTCCATCCTTGCATTCCCTCTGTCCCTCATCCCCTCCATCACTCCATTCTCTCATCCCTCCATCTCTCATCCCCTCAATCCCTCCATCCTTCAATTCCCCTTTCTCTCCGTCTCTCAATCCCTCCGTCCCTCGTCCCCTCCATCACTCTATTCCGTATCCCCTCCATCCCTAAATCTCTCATCCCTCTGTCCCTCATCCCCTCCATCACTCCATCCCTCATCCGCTCAATCCCTCCATCCTTCCATTCCCTATTCCCTCCATCCCCTCCATCCCTCATCGCCTCCGTCCCTCCATTCCCTCTCTCCTCCATCACTATATTCCCTATTCGCTCCATCCCTTCATGATTTCTACCATAACATAGAGTATGAAAGAAGGCTGGGAATAACATAGCGTTCCTGTACTACTACTCTGTGTGTGAGGCACTTCAGCTACGAGGCCACACTACCTAAACACACATGCAAACCTTATCACACCAGGCTTTCAACAAACAGTGGTTGCTTTGTGTTTATCGCTTTAAAATATTGTTCCGAAGTTTTGCACCCAAATAAATTACTTTATTCTAGAAGTTCAAAGGACAATAATTATTGAAACTAGAGTTTATTAGGAGATGATAAAGAGCAATAACGTGAGAGATATGGATGCATGTTTAGGGTGCGCTTGTACCTGTAGAGAGTCCCCCAGGTCGGCGGTGCTTATCTCAGGGTCCTCGGTGGTGTTGAAGGGGACGGGGGTGATCCTGACGAAGGTGAGGACCCGGGGTTCGGGGTACCTCCACAGCATCACCCCGGGGCTGTCCTCGGTCTCGCTGTAGAACACCACCTCATAGGGACCCGGGAGTCTCACAGATGCTGTAAGGGGCAGGGGGAGAAAGGGGGGAGGAAAGGGAGAAAAAGAGGGGGAAAAGGGGGGAGAAAAGGGAGAGAAAGGGAGAGAAAGGGGGGAGAAAGGGGGAGGAAAGGGGGAGGAAGGGGATGGGAAAATGGAGAGGAAAGGGGGAGAAAAGCAGGACTAGTATGTCAGTAACAATGTGTGATTTATAAGATATATGACCTTATTTAAATGACACCACTAATGACGCATTTCAATGCAGAAATAAAATACTGTAATGTTTATGGAAGAGTTTAAAAATACCTTCCCGCCCTAATTTATGTGTTTTTATACAAAGTTCAACCTACTCTTTTTTTAAATATACATTATGCGTGTCTAATTGTCTGCCCAACAGCCTCATGATGACATGGTTAGATTGCCTGATGCCGCATAATAAAATAAAAACCCACCCCACAATAGCTGCAAAGTGGGCTTTGCTTTTGCACATGGCTGTCGTTTCGGATCGAAATGCGCTCCCCCCAAAAATAAACGTGTGTATTTATTTAGGAAAACATTCAAGCACACGTTGAAGCTTTGTTTGGCCCCCTGCGGAAACATACACAAGGACTTTGAGTTCCAGAAACTTTTTTTTTTTTGGGAGATGCTCCATTCCATGACGGCTTTATTTGTCTTTTCATGTGAAGCGCCGGGGTGCCCACTTGAAGGTGGACATGGTGGCGCTGTTATTACAGACGCTGTGGATTCTGTTTGCTGATGTTGTGGACCGGTGGGAGGGAGGGAGGAGAAAGAAAAACCCGGCGGCCATGGTTGGGTTCTCCTTCAAGATACAGCGCTCCCCCCGAGCTGTTTCCCTGCCCTGCCTCCTTCAGCTCTACTCCACTCACCCATACTTAGACCTTCATCCCTCCCTCTCTGTACCTAGACCTCCATCCCTCTCTCTCTGTACCTAGACCTCCATCCCTCTCTCCGTACCTAGACCTCCATCCCTCTCTCCGTACCTAGACCTCCAATCCCTCTCTCTGTACCTAGACCTCCATCCCTCTCTCTGTACCTAGACCTCCCTCCCTCTCTCCGTACCTAGACCTCCATCCCTCTCTCCGTACCTAGACCTCCATCCCTCTCTCTGCACCTAGACCTCCATCCCTCTCTCTGTACCTAGAGCTTCATCCCTCTCTCTGTACCTAGACCTCCATCTCTCTCTCTGTACCTAGACCTCCATCCCTCTCTCCGTACCTAGACCTTGGTCCCTCTCTCCATACCTAAACTTCCATGCCTCTCTCTTTCCTAACTCCTCCATCTCCATCCCTCTATCTTTTCCTGAGTCCTCCATCCTTTTCTTATAATCACTCAGTCTTTCTTTCCATCCAACTCCTTTTGGTTCTTCCCCCCTTTCCTTTCCTCTCTCCCGTTCTGGGTCCTCCATCCTTTCCTCTAATCACCAATCCTCCGTTCCATCTACCTCTTTCACCACTCCATCCCTCCGCTCATTCCATTGACCCCCCCCCCCCCCCTCCCTAACTCTCCCCCTACCCTGACTCCCCCCTAACTCTCCCCCTCCCCCTCCCCCTGACTCCCCCCTAACCCTCCACAGCGTGCCTCTGTTCACAGCATGCTGCTGACAGAGCTACCCTTCGGCAGTGTTCTACTACTGGTAGCAGTGTGTGTGTGTGTGTGTGTGTGTGTGTGTGTGTATGTGTGTGTATACAGAGGGGGAGGCAGCTGTATTAAATGCATCAAAGCCCAAAGGAACGGTGCAACAAACAAACCCTGCTACACACTCTGACCACAGCTGACAGGAGCAGACAGAGAGGTTTGATTTCCCCTGTGTGTGTATACACGCAGTGTGTGTGTGTGTGTGTGTGTGTGTGTGTGTGTGTGTGTGTGTGTGTGTTTGCGTGCGTGTAAATAACAGTGTGAGACAATACACACTGTTTTATTCAAAGTGGGGCCCGAAAAGGATATTCATTAGAACCAGCTGTGCTCATTTTTAAAGTGAAAGAACCTGCATCTTTCCATCATGCACTTCATTTGCATAAATGTTTGAAAATATGTTATGTTGGTCGTCCCTAGCTTCTATTACTTTATGGTTAATGAAATGTGGGTTATCATACTGATTTCCTCTTCATCTTGACTGACACTTTTTAAATAATGCATAATTGAATTTACTATAACTATCATCGTAATACAAAAGAAACATAATTAACGTGGGGCGAAGTACATCTAAACTCCAGAGTGTGTTGCCGTTGACTACCTGAGTCCTGGATGTACTGGAACAGGCCTGTGCGGAGGTCGTCCGAGCTGTGCTCCGTCCTGGGGGCGTGGGGACATGGGGAGGGCGGAGGCTGGGGGTGGGGGGGCCGATCCTGGGGACCTCCAGCCTGGGACGGGCCGAAGGAGGAGGTCTGGAGGTACGCCCGGAGGTGCTCCTCCACCAGCTTCAGACAGCTTTGGTGCTCCTGTCCCCAGAACACCTGGGAGAGAGAGAGAGAGAGCGAGAGAGAGAGAGAGAGAGAGAGAGAGAGAGAGGAGAGGAGAGAGAAAGAGAGAAAGAGAACAGTCACACTCTAAAAGGCGGTGTGTCCACACACAGTCCTGAACTGAGTTACACCGCGCTCAAACAGGGCTGGCTGGGCTGCTCGACCACAGCCATGGGAATGCGGCTTCATCTGGGCGCTGGAATGCCACGCAGGGAGAGAGAGAGAGAGAGGGGCCAGATGGAGGGTTGAGACGACAAGGGAACAGGGTCCCCCGTCGACACCAGCCCTAGCACCGAGGCCCAGCTAAGCCCCGGTATTCCCCTCCGCACTGCCATCAAAGCAAGCCTGGGGTTTGGCAGGGAGGAACAGGAATCTCTGAGTCAAAAGCACTTCACACATGGGGCTGACGGCCTTTCGTTTTTTCTCCTCACTTTTCTTCCCTAGGGTCGACTGTGACTGAAATACAAAAAAACAGGAACGTTTGGGGATTTTTCCGCCTTTTTCCACCCCAAAAAATATCAGAGGGAAGAATCGGAAGGAATTCCGGTGGTTTTTCTGCAGGACTTGATTGAAACACCACAATGGCCAATATTTGCGCAGGGAAATGTATGATTATGTATTAAGTGCTGAATTGGGAGGGATCCTTTTTTTTCCTGTTAACGGCACACCATAAAAGCATTACGGAAACCATGGAGATACATTTTCCCTAACAGTAATGTGGAATACTAAGTTATAATAATAACAGTAATAATACACTTAGTCACAGGGGAATTTTCTGTGTGTACATAATGTAACCACAGCAGGCCTAGAAGAAAAGAATAGGCACAAAATAGTCACAGTTGAAGTTGACTGAAAGGAAGTCTACTGTATTATATAAGTCTGTGTATTTGCACTAGCTCTTTGATAAGACCAGTTATCACAATCATGTTATGTTATCAAGGAATCTTTCATTTCAGTGTGCAGTTTCGATGACATGACTTTCCCACAGCTTTGTTTAGGGCAGGTCTTCCTATCTATGTGGCCTTACAAAGTGTTTCCCTGTGTATCCTCATGGCCCTGGGACAGTTGAACCCAACCTCCAGCAATCATCTAAGAACCAGTTCCTAAGGAAGAGGGGAGGAGATACAGGGAAAGCCGGCCCGGGACTCTGACCTGGAGCAGCCCTCCCTTCAGGTCCAGCAGCAGTCTGGGAGCGCCGGGTTCGGGGCCCGGGCTGCCGCTGTGCCGACACCACCGGGCCTCCAGGGCGGCGCTGCAGGTAAAAGGCCCCAGCAGCAGGCGGCTCCGGTCCTTCAGTCCCGTCTTGACCACCACGTCCTGCAACTCCAGCAAAATGGAGGCCGCCTGGAAGGGCTCTGGAGATGAAAGGGGAATGCAATGAATAAACACTGTTGATTCAAATGTCAATATGTTAAACGATAGCAAATGCAAAACTGTGTATTATTGCCAACTTGAGAAATAAATCAAAGTTTGCTTCAGCGTTCAAAGCAAAAGGATATTTAACTATCTTAACTATCTTATCTGAACAGAAAAAAAATACAATTAAGTGAAAGAAACTTGGTTGATAAAAGATATAAGAATCAACGAGTCACTGCACAGAGGGTCCACCATAGTCCTGGACACCCTCCCAGTCATTTAAAGAGCTTCAGCATTAGCCTGAGCTCCATTGACCCCTGAACCCCTCGTTAAAAAGGACATCCCTGCTTCCCATCTTCACCCTTATCCTCATACGCAGCTGGGCTACGGTGGCCTACTGAGCCCATAAATCACACGCAAAAATCACAAGAGGACCCCTGACGTGAGAGCGCTTCCTTGGGCAGCCGAGGGAGCACCACAACCGCTCGGACAGCTCGCCCCTCGATGACTAACGTGGCCTGAGAACAAACCCGTTTAATGGGCTTTTTGAAAGCGCGACCGGCTCGGGCTCTGCCTGAGAACCAGAGGGGAGAAAGGGGACAGAGAGGGGTAGGGTTTGGTGGGGGTTGGTGGTGGTAGTGCAGCGGAAACTATTGTTTGGCTCCCTGCTTCACAGCAAACCGCAGTCGAGTGAGGGCAGTGGCTTTAGCATGCTCACAACTGTCCTCTGGGTCAGGCTTTGTTGTTCAGGAGAGAGAGAGAGAGAGAGAGAGAGAGAGAGAGAGAGAGAGAGAGAGAGAGAGAGAGAGAGAGAAGGACAGAGAGAGAGAGAGAGAGAAGGACAGAGAGAGAGAAGGACAGAGAGAGAGAGAAAGACAGAGAGAGAGAAGGACAGAGAGAGAGAGACAGAGAGAGATGGTCTGTGTGTTGTCCCTAGGCCTAGTGGTGAAGAATTGAGGCAGGAACATCCTCTTCAGCAGTAAAAACCGCACAAGACACAGTGGGAAAATTAGAGTTTTTAGGGGAAATCCGACACCTGAATGATTCATTTCCCTCAGGGGCTGTGCTGTTCATAGGAGCAGGTTGGGAACCTTTTGCTATGGAGTTTCAAGGTCACAGTGACAGGTTGCGTCTTAGGAGTACGTGTTTATTTTTATGATGATTCTTTTTTTTTCTTTTTTCACTTTATTCACAAATGAATAATGGACTATCATACAGGCCCTGTTAAAGACAAACGTGTGTGCGTGTACGTACACAGACGGTTGCACACACGCACACACACACACACACACACACACACACACACACACATACACACACACACACACACAATCTTTTCTCCTCTCTTACCCTCCTTCAGGCTCTCTTCTTCTACCCTCTATCAACCTCTTCCCCCTTTCCTCTCTCTCCTCTACCCTCTCTTTCTCTCCTATCCCTACCCTCTCCTCCTTCTCCTCCTCTACACTCTCCTCCATTCTATCTTCCTCTCTTCCTCCTCTCCCTCTTTCTAGCCTGCATCCTTTACAATCCAGCTGACCAAAGCGCCGCGCACAACCCTCGGTAAAACACAGCTGTGGCATGACACCCTTAAGTATGACACTAATTGGGAGTGTTTTAAAGCGAGGAGATTTCCTCCCCCTCCATTCTAAGCCTGTGTGTCACAGGAGGAGATATGCCAGACAGGCAGCACCACGTCTCCACCCACAACCTGTGACGGACAGGGAGATACAGACGCGCGCGCACACACACACACACACACACACACACACACACACACACCACTGTGGCGGACGCATCGTACACCCAAATTAGAACCAGGGCATAGGGATAGACAAACAGAACGAGAGATGGAGAAAAAGACGCACACAGACACACACACACACACACACACACACACACACACACACACACACACACACACACACACACACACACACACACACACAGTACAGTCAGAGACATAAACGAGATGAACAGCCACGTAGTCGACCGTTCAACGCTGGACAATACGTTGCCCTGTGCTCACGCAGACTCAAACACGGACACACACGCAAACACACACACACGCACGCACGCACACACGCACGCACGCACGCACGCACGCACACACACACACACACACACACACACACACACACACACACACAATGAGCCGCTGACATAGACACCATAACACATCTGCCTGTATCATAAATAGTAAACCATAAAAATAAAATAAAACATAAAGCAAATAAAACAATTCGTGCTTGTGAAATGTGACCGAACAGATGCCAGTGAAATGTGAAACATGGCATGGGGGCGTCCCCACATGGAAAATACATAATGCTTGCACCAAGACACACACACACCCACACACCCACCCACCCACCCACCCACCCACACACACACACACACACAAACACACGCGCACACACGCACACACACACACGTCTCCACTGCAAACTCGTATACGCACACCTCATCACCACATACACACATACACACACCTCTTCACTGCCCGATCCCAGCAGCTGTTGTTTTGGGGGTGTTTAGTATATGAGGTGGCTTTAGTTAACATGGTTGGAGATTGAAACACTGTCTCTGTGGGAGGCATATGAAACGGATCCTAGTGACAGGAGGAGCCACAGACCTCACAGAGACACAGGCCCCACAGAGACACAGGCCCCCACAGAGACACAGGCCCCACAGAAACACAAAGACACAGGCCTCACAGAGACACAAACACACAGGCCTCACATAGTCACAGGCCCCACAGAGACACAGGCCCCACAGAGACACAAACCTCACAGAGACACAGGCCACAGAGACATAGGCCTCACAGAGACACAGACCTCACAGAGACACAGGCCTCACATAGACACAGGCACCACAGAGACACAAACCTCAGAGAGACACAGACCTCAGAGAGACATAGGCCTCACAGAGACCTCACAGAGACACAGGCCTCACAGAGACACAGGCCTCACAGAGACACAGAACGATATCATCTCCCCTATTGACAGATTAGGGAGGTCATCTAAAGGCTTAGGACAGATTTGATCCTGGTGTCGGCAGTGAATAGTTCTAGTATTAGAATTAGTAAAGTATTGGCAATAGCCCCTCAGGCATGAAACAGCATTTCCACCACACCTTCAGGTGACTCATAAACACACACTCCTGTAAGCACTTAGCAGTGTGACTAACTCCCACTGTTCTATGATTTTATTATTGTGTAAGTGCACATGGAATCCAGTACTGTATGACTTATTATTGCATTGAATCCTCCTATTAGATCCTAGAATGTCTTTATAAGGTTTAGGTAAGCCTTATACATAAACCTATCTTTCAGTTTTCAGCATTCTCTGCAAACGATCCCTACTCTATCTTTCAGCTAAGAGTTGTACATAAACCTATCTTTCAATTTTCTGTGCTCTCTACAATCCATCTCCACTGTGTCTTTGAGGTAAGCCTTGTACATAAACCTATCTTTCAGTTTTCACCGCTCCTTCCCGCTACAAGCTATCCCTACAGTTGCCTGCCTGCCTGCCTGCCTGCCTGCCTGCCTGCCTGCCTGCCTGCCTGCCTGCCTGCCTGCCTGCCTGCCTGCCTGCCTGCCTGCCTGCCTGCCTGCCTGCCTGCCTGCCTGCCTGCCTGCCTGCCTGCCTGCCTGCCTGCCTGCCTGCCTGCCTGCCTGCCTGCCTGCCTGCCTGCCTGCCTGCCTGCCTGCCTGCCTGCCTGCCTGCCTGCCTGCCTGCCTGCCTGCCTGCCTGCCTGCCTGCCTGCCTGCCTGCCTGCCTGCCTGCCTGCCTGCCTGCCTGCCTGCCTGCCTGCCTGCCTGCCTGCCTGCCTGCCTGCCTGCCTGCCTGCCTGCCTGCCTGCCTGCCTGCCTGCCTGCCTGCCTGCCTGCCTGCCTGCCTGCCTGCCTGCCTGCCTGCCTGCCTGCCTGCCTGCCTGCCTGCCTGCCTGCCTGCCTGCCTGCCTGCCTGCCTGCCTGCCTGCCTGCCTGCCTGCCTGCCTGCCTGCCTGCCTGCCTGCCTGCCTGCCTGCCTGCCTGCCTGCCTGCCTGCCTGCCTGCCTGCCTGCCTGCCTGCCTGCCTGCCTGCCTGCCTGCCTGCCTGCCTGCCTGCCTGCCTGCCTGCCTGCCTGCCTGCCTGCCTGCCTGCCTGCCTGCCTGCCTGCCTGCCTGCCTGCCTGCCTGCCTGCCTGCCTGCCTGCCTGCCTGCCTGCCTGCCTGCCTGCCTGCCTGCCTGCCTGCCTGCCTGCCTGCCTGCCTGCCTGCCTGCCTGCCTGCCTGCCTGCCTGCCTGCCTGCCTGCCTGCCTGCCTGCCTGCCTGCCTGCCTGCCTGCCTGCCTGCCTGCCTGCCTGCCTGCCTGCCTGCCTGCCTGCCTGCCTGCCTGCCTGCCTGCCTGCCTGCCTGCCTGCCTGCCTGCCTGCCTGCCTGCCTGCCTGCCTGCCTGCCTGCCTGCCTGCCTGCCTGCCTGCCTGCCTGCCTGCCTGCCTGCCTGCCTGCCTGCCTGCCTGCCTGCCTGCCTGCCTGCCTGCCTGCCTGCCTGCCTGCCTGCCTGCCTGCCTGCCTGCCACCCAGTCCTCCTTGTTCCTGGCTTAACAAAACCCATTTGTCTTTGTCTTCCCTCAGCAGCCATGTGCATTAACAAATATTACCTTGTTGGAGAGTCTGGTTCTCCCCGTGACATAATTATTTTATTAATAACGAGCAAAACAATCTAATGGTTGTGGCATCGTGCCAGGACACAGCAGAGTTACGGTTTCCAAATAGAAATCTTTTCATGTTCAGGCCTCCGTCTGCTTCTCCTCGCTCGTGAAACAAAGGAACATGATTAATAGGGGCAAAAAGGCTTACCCTTACCAGATTAAACGAATGGACAAAATCATATGTCAAAACAAAAAAAGAAAAACAAAAAAAAAACGAAGAAGAAAAGAGACCGAGGGGTTTCTGCGAGACAAAACAGAGAGATGAAAAAAGTTGTAAATAATAAATGCTAGCGTTTGCTTTGTTCCTCAAACAGAAGTCTTTCCTTATGGGTCTACCGAAGTAAATCTCAAAGAAGGGTGGGGTTATAAGGGGCTAGGGGACAGCTGTGTGTGTTAATGGTGTGTGTGTGTTAGTTAGTAGTGTGTACTCTACATATAAGTAAGAGTGTGCTTGTACATCTATGTGAGTGTGTTCACCTGGGACTGTAGACCAATTGCAGAGGTTACACTATGAGTGTAAGCATACACCTTAGTCAACAGTAAATGTGTGTCTTCGGTTTCTATGTTCATGTGGCAGTGTGTGTGTTTGGTTAATGGTGTGTACCCTCCATCACTGTGTGTGTGTGTGTGTGTGTGTGTGTGTGTGTGTGTGTGTGTGTGTGTGTGCTACATCAGCAGACTGATAGCATTGATTGATTGAGAGATTCTATATGTGTTAATCTCTCTACAGGAAATGTGTTTTGGTATCTGTGTCCATGTAGACGTGTATGTGTGTGTGTGAGAGAGAGTGTTTGTGTGTGTTTAGTATCTATGTTCATGTAGACGTCTGTGTGTGTGTTTAGAATCTATGTTCATGTAGACGTCTGTGTGTGTGTTTAGTATCTGTGTTGATGTAAGACGTGTGTTTCCAACATCAGAGGACATGGGCAGCTCTGATGCCTAGCTGACAGATCAGAGGAGGGTCTTATTTCAGCGCCCTTTGGACATCTGTTCTTCCCCTGCTTCTTCTGCACTCTCTCTCTCTCTACCCCCCCCCACCCCCACCCCCTCCCCTCCTCCTCCTCCTCCTCCATTGAACTATAAATGCACCTCCACCTTGGGGACGGCTGGAGGAATTTTTGGGGGCTCCTCACTGCTTTTCATTAACACGGGATCCAGTAACACACATCACTGTCAACTTAATCCCCTCTCCCTCCATCTCTGTCCCCTGGCAGAGGACAGAGGAGGAGGAGTGGAGGGTGGGGGTGTGCGCCATGACCAGACCGCCGACCCCTGGGTGACGGGGGGGAGGGGGGGGTTCACCCCCGGGCTGTCCTGGGGGACTGCATGGATGGATGTGTCTGATGAGAGAGCAGAGGGTTTGATTTCCTCGTCAGCTCGGCCTGGCCGGCCTTCCCGCCCTCGCTGTGCCTGTCCCTGGTTTGATCTCTATTTCCTCTCTCCCTGACAGTCGGGTTCTGCCTCTTTTCTTTCGGTCTGAAAGACCTTTCCTCTCTTTTTGACTTCGTTTTTTTCTTATCCATATTTACGGCAGTCTCCATAAGTTGTTTTTAGGTATTCCTAGTTCACTGCTGTTGTTCTTTCTTAATCTCTCTCTCTCTCTCTCTCTCTCTCTCTCTCTCTCTCTCTCTCTCTCTCTCTCTCTCTCTCTCTCTCTGTCTCCCCCCGTCTTTCTTTCTCCTTCTCTCTCTCTTTCTTCCGTAGCACCGTTCCCTCCATCTGTGCCCCAGTGGCATGCCCTGGCCCTGGGCCACAAGGCTCCATTAATCTCCACCTGCCACCTCGCCACGACGGAACACAGCACTAACTTAACCGTAACAGCAGCAGTAGTACCTAACCCCCCCCCCCCCCCATCGCTCACACAACTCCGCTGCCTCCCCCCCCACCCCCCCCAAAGGGATCATTCCCGCTGAGTTATAGCGGCAGGCCGTCCACCGACTCTATGGGACGGGAGTCCCAACCTTTATCATAATAAAAGACGCCAAGGTATGGCTTTCCAGTGAGCGGTGGAAGCATGGGCCCCAGGAGGGAGGATGGTGAGTGATGGGGCCGGCGGAGCACTAATTCAATGTGTGTGCCATCCATCTATTGTCACCGCGGGGTCTGTCCGTGGAACGGGAGGCGGTTTGTCCTGCTTCAGTGACAACAGATCTGGCAACACCATTAGGAGCGTTCCGCAGGGGAAAGGGTAGAGTTTACGTTGGGATAAGGATCTGGAACGCTAACGCAATCACACGCGGACGACAGAAAACGGGAATGACGGTGAAAGCCGATTAAAAACGTTCGACTTTTGTTCGGAAAACAAAACGCTATCCTGATAAATTATGGGAAATAGATTTCGGAGTGTAGTGTGGGGGTGGGGTGGGGGCTGGGGAATGAGATCTTTCAGGGTTCTGGTGGGGGGAACCTGCGCCGTGCTTTTCTACGACCGCCACACCTCTTGTGAGGTCACCCTCTCACACCTGTCAATCAAAGCAGAGGTTCAGCTCTTTGCCTGTGAACTTGACACCACAGACCGCAATGAAGTTTCAAACGAGGGCATTGAAACCCAGCGGAGCTTTAGTGAACACGAAACCGTTCCTCCAATAGAGACCGACTCACACGATGACAGCCTCAGCTTTGCAACACCTTTGAAAGGCAAGAGCGTTTCTAATCCTTTAGAGGAGGGCATTAGAAAAGGAGCTTTACTTGGAGAGTGTTCAAGGAGACAAAAGTAAGAGTTGCGGACGAAAGAGAAGACTTTACGGAACGAGGAAGACGGAGAGAAAGAAAAGAAAGACAAGACACACTGAACCAAAAACGTTGAGCTGTCGTGCTCTGGAGGCTCCTGACGACCGACGATGTTTCAGAGAACATGACTGGGGGGGGGGGGGGGGCGCGGGATGGGGGGGGGGGGGGGGGTGTTGAGAGAGGAAGAGGAGGGGAACGACTCACTGGAGCTTAATAAACACCAGCCCTTCTGACCCTGGCCGCGTCGCTGCGACTCGGTGTTTATGGTAAACAAAAGCCAAGAACACTTGGTGATGAATCTCTCTCCTGACGGGCCTACGGTGTGAGAGCAGCTACGGCTAAAAATAAGTCAGGGGGAGGGAGGGGGGTGGGGGTCGACGGGAGGATTAACTTTCATCCAAACACAGTTCTGTTGTTGAGCAGCGGTCGTTGTTTCCATTGTTTTGCACGGCCAGCGTTTTTCCAAGAGTGTTTATCAAAGTCAACACATCAAACGTGAGCGCAAGCTTCAAAGCTGGTGAAAATCAGCGGCGGGTCGCGGCGTCAAGTATTGTCTCACTGCGCAGCCATGCCGATTGGAATAAACAAGGGCAACTTGTGTTTGAGGTTTTAATTAAAATGTTCAACCATCATTTTATCGGGAGTAACCCTATATAAAAACATCTGTCAAACAGATGCAGGCGTTTAGGAGGGCAGTTACAGCATGTCCTGTTTCACCCCCCCCCCCTCAAACTCCGCTGTACTTCTTCATTCCTATACCCCCCCCCCAAACTGATTTAGTGGCGGAGAATGTTTCATCAGATCCCGTGAGTCATCTTCTCTCCTCACAGTGAGGGGCGCTCGCTACCTTCCACACGTACACTCCCGCAACGAGGAAGGCTAGCACCTCTCGTAGGCCTCAGAGAAGCCCTTTATCAAGCTAACAACTGAACCATACTCTAGATCACCTATCACCCAGAACCATTTTAATACCATTTTCCATTTTCACCTTTCATACAGTATATGTATGCAAAAAAAAAAAACGATATAAAAAGCACTTGTGGATGACGCATTCAGTATGTGCATTCTTGTCTATG
Source organism: Aplochiton taeniatus (assembly GCA_017639675.1). NCBI lineage: Eukaryota > Metazoa > Chordata > Actinopteri > Galaxiiformes > Galaxiidae > Aplochiton > Aplochiton taeniatus. The sequence goes on from CM030178.1 coordinate 5,094,803, forward strand.
TGGTAGTGATTAAATTACAGACTGTAATGTCAACGTAGCACACGTCTCAAACCTATAAAGCAACATTTCAATAAACACAATAATAGCATTGTATAAAATGTTGCCAGGACTTTGACAGCAGAACGTGTGTGTGTGTGTGTGTGTGTGTGTGTGTTAGCGCGGGCTATTTATATTCCTCAGATCTCGGAGCAGATGTTTATGACAACACTCAGACACATCCTGGATCCCACCAAGGTTCTGATAAGAGGAGCGGACTCCGACCAAAACATCTTACGTTAGCCTGCACTGACGTCCACCCCCCTCTCCTCCACGTGCTAACGTCCAAACAACGCAGGCCCCTGTTTTCGGGGCTGGCGGAGGGGTCAGAGTGTGTGTGTGTGGGGTGTGTGTGTGTGTGGGTGGGTGGGTGGGGGTTTAAGAGCGTATGATGTTTGAAAAACCAGTCGGGCTTTTAATGTTTCTTCAGCCTCTCTCCCGGGCATCAGCCTACGTAACCTTGACAACGTCAGTTGAGACATGAGAAACACTCAGATGTTGATCCGTAAACATGCAGGGAGAGGCCAGAACTCCATTGTACCACGAGGACTCTGGGTTTACAAAAAAACGAAACAAAGGAGAACATTAGCCGCTTCAGAACCGGGACCAAAACCCAGAAACCAAAACCCAACAACACAGACATTAAAACAGTAACGGCCCTCATTTATTGTCTGTATGGAGCAGAGCGGTTGTTGATATCTGCCGCTCCCACTTCTCTGGCTAGGGATCATGGAGGTCATACGGTTTTGGTTTGGAACCAGGGAGAAGGGGTGCGTTCAATTAAGCAGAAAAGCTTCGAAGCTTTGCGAGGAGAAACGCAATACTCTGACTAATGTACCAACGACCAAAGCCAAATGACTCCATTATGCTAGAGCGCACCGCAGGCCCTCGGATCCATTCTGCATAGCGCGTTTCTACGCGCCACGTTCAGTAACTCAACACCTGGCTAGAACAGAACCAGGTGATGTTTCTTGGTTGCGTTTTTGGGATGAGGACGTCGTGGTTACGGGCCAAGGGTCGCGCCACGCGGGTCACATCCTGGTCACGGATTGACGGCCACGCCTCCTTTGGGCGGAGCCTGGCGGGTCATGTGACCTCAGAGGATCAGGTGTTTTGCTGCGGCTCAGACAGACGGACGGAGGCTGAGTGGATCACATAGTGACAGAGTGACACAGACACAGTGACGCAGTGACATAGTGACACAGTGACGCAGTGACATAGTCACATAGTCACATAGTGACACAGTGACAGTCGCATAGTGACGCAGTGACGCAGTGACATAGTCACATAGTGACAGAGTGACGCAGTGACGCAGTGACGCAGTGACATAGTGACGCAGTGACATAGTCACATAGTGACAGAGTGACACAGTGACATAGTCACATAGTGACACAGTGACATAGTGACGCAGTGACATAGTCACATAGTGACAGAGTGACACAGTGACATAGTCACATAGTGACACAGTGACATAGTGACGCAGTGACATAGTCACATAGTGACAGAGTGACACAGTGACATAGTCACATAGTGACACAGTGACATAGTGACGCAGTGACATAGTCACATAGTGACAGAGTGACACAGTGACATAGTCACATAGTGACAGAGTGACACAGTGACATAGTCACATAGTGACACAGTGACACAGTGACGCAGTGACATAGTGACGCAGTGACATAGTGACACAGTGACACCGTGACACAGTCACATAGTGACAGTCACATAGTGACATAAAATAATAAATTGTATATGATGATTCTGCAATAATGAAAAACGAATCAAATCACATCTAAATCAAAGTAATCAGAAATAGCAGAAGACTCTAACCTTCCATCTTGGGCCCTGTCTTCAGGTTCAGACTGGCCGTCATGGCCGACACCGACAGCGCCACGCTGGGCCGGGCCGGATGGGACTCCGTCTCCATGACAACCACCATCTGGACGGTGCGCAGGGACACCTTGTGGAAGGGGGCCAGGGTTAGTAGTGAGCCGAGGGATGCGTGGTGGTGAGGGGGGTGGTGGTGGTGGTGGTGGTGTCGGTGGGCGTCAGGCCCGGAACTAGGGGCCCTGCCTGGGGAGGACTGGGGGGAGGAAGAGGAGGAGGACGAAGAGGAGGGTTTGCTGCCTGAGGAGGACCACGGGTGGTCTGGTAGGACTTTTTTCAGGTAGGCCTTGGTCTGCTCCAGCTTCGCCACCGTAGGGTTGATCTTCAGGGGGCGAGACAGCTCCACATTCAGCTCAGCTAGAGAAAGCGAGAGAGATGGGAGGAAAATAAATAGTTAGATACACAGAGAGGATGACAAAGACAGAGAGAGAGGGAGGGAGAGAAAGAGTAGGAGAGAGATGTGGAGGAAAATAAAGAGTTACATGTATATAGAGGATGACAGAGAGAGGGAGAGACGGAGTGAGAGAAAGACAGAGAGAGAGAGAGATGAGGAGGAAAAGAAAGAGTTATGGAGCGAGAGAGAAAGAGACAGAGAGACAGAGCAAGGAGAGAAAAGATATATTTCGATAGCTGGAGTAGGAAGATAAATAAGTAGGGGATGACAGAGTTAGATCAGGACAATGGGAGGTGTTCAGAGCGTTGCTGACAGAGCCGCTTCCCCGGGTGGACTCTCCTTAAACCGCACCCACCCACCCGTTAGCATTAGCCCATCGCCATCCATCACGGCTAATGGGAAACAAACGGCTAGCCTCACGCAGGAAATGACCAGGCATTTCCATACAGCACACGGCGTCGAGCTGTCACTGTGACAGAGGAGCTCTGTAGCGAACACCTCAGACCGGACTCCTCTCGGTGCCCCCCCCCCCCCCCCCTAGCGAGGGGAAGCTCTGTCGCCCGCCGTAACTTAACGTTTATGGAGTGGGGAGTGAGGCGGACGGGGGACGGGACAGAGCCCAAAAGTGTCTAGAGGAAACAGGGCTGTTTTACCGCTCGGCAAAATAATGTTTCCTCACTGTGAGGATGAGATACAATGCGCCAAAATAAACTCACTTTATCGCGCAATGGTGGATGATACGGGGTGGGCTACATGGGCCTGTACTGTGTGTGTGTGTGTGTGTGTGTGTGTGTGTGTGTGTGTGTGTGTGTGTGTGTTGATGTGTGTGTGTGTGTGTGTGTGTGTGTGTGTGTGTGTGTTGATGTGTGTGTGTGTGTGTGTGTGTGTGTGTGTGTGTGTGTTGATGTGTGTGTGTGTGTGTGTGTGTGTGTGTGTGTGTGTGTGTGTGTGTGTGTGTGTGTGTGTGTGTGTTGATGTGTTCGATATTTGAAGCTCTATAATTCTTGGCTATAATTCTGGCCTAGGGACGGTGTGTTTGAATTGGGTCATGGTGTGTCTGTTTGATACATTTGAACACGCCATGCCGTATCCAAATTATGTTGAGCGTCTGTGAGCGTTGCCCTAGAAAGCCTGTGAGGTGATGATTATCTCCCCCGGCCCTGGAGACACTGCAGGGCTCCGCTCTCGTAAAGACACCTTTGAAGCAGACGCCATCTAATCACCGCCGCCTCGCATGCAAAGGGCCGCTAAAACACAGCTGGCCCCGCTGTCGCCAGGCTGGTGTCATAGGAAGGCACGCCCCCCCGCCCGCAGACGCGCGCACACACACACACACACACACACACACACACACACACACACACACACGCACACGATCGGCGCTTCATGAAAAATAATACATATTCGGCAAATTCTTACGTGACATTGCGAAACAGCTTGACAGCTCTTCACATCCCAAGGCCAACCATAAACTCCATCTATTGTCTCCATCTTTATCTTCCCTACTCTCTCACTCTCTCTCTCTCTCTCGCTCTCTCACTCTCTCTCTCTCTCTCTCTCTCTCTCTCTCTCTCTCTCTCTCTCTCTCTCTCTCTCTCTCTCTCTCTCTCTCTCTCTCTCTCTCTCTCTCTCTCTCTCTCTCTCTCTCTCTGTGGCTGCTCTCTCTCTCTCTCTCTCGCTGTCTCTCCCCCTCGCTCGGTTCGCGTCAAACACTTGACTGGAGTTTACAGAGACAGATGTCGTTTTACACCGCTGCCATCATCCCTGTTTTCCACTTGGTCATGATGGAGCGGGAAACTACTAAATCCACCGCAACCTCCCATCAGCCCCCACCCTGACACACACACACACACACACACACACACACACACACACACACACACACGGTGCAGCTGTTTCTCATGTGCTCATCAAGGCATCAGTGTTTAAGAGCTTTGGCCCCCACTGTCTACTCCACAGGTAGGAACTCAGGCACACCAGAGAGGGAGCGCAGCCAAAAGACGCGCACACACACACACACACAGTGATACACACACACACACACACACACACACACACACACACACACACACACACACACACACACACACACACACACACACACACACACACGCTGCCTGCTGGCCCTCAGGCCGCTGTCTCGTTTGAGTGGAAGTGAGGCACGAGGATTCGAGCGAGGGAGGGATGGAAGAAGGGAGGGATGGAAGGAAGGAGGGATGGAAGGAAGGAGGGATGGAAGGAAGGAGGGATGGAAGGAGGGAGGGATGGAAGGAAGGAGGGATGGAAGGAGGGAGGGATGGAAGGAAGGAGGGATGGAAGGAGGGAGGAATGGAAGGAGGAAGGGATGGAAGGAGGGAGGGATGGAAGAAGGGAGGGATGAAAGAAGGGAGGGATGGAAGGAGGGAAGGAAGGAGGAATCTGCTGTGCAATGTAGCTTATTTCCAGTTCACTTCCCACCAGGAAACCTTCCAGCGGGGAACTAAAGAGCTCATCTGCTGCTCATCCAGGTCTCCTCTGAAAAGAAAATGGTTTCTCCTTCTTGATCCCTTTCCTCTCTCTCTCTCTCGTTCCCTCCATCTCTCTATCGTTACCTGTTGAGCTCTATCCCCTCCCTTCCTCCCTCCTTCCCTCCCTCCATAACCACGCAAAGCTGTTTCGGATCACCTTAGAACGGACCAGAGCCTGGGCCTGACTACGGAGCGACCTGCTCCTGATTAGGAGGCACCCCGCCTGGCCTAAACCGAGCCCCCCCCCCCCCCCCCCCCTCGCCTCCTGTCCCCTCCTCACCCCCCCCCCCCCCCCCCCTCCCTCCCCCAGCAGGGGACAGCTTTATGACCTGCTTAACGTGTTAAGAGGTCCACCTGGGCAGTGTGAACCAGGGCCCCGAGTCAACGGCGCCCACCACTGTGTGTCTCCGCGGGGGGGGGGGGGGGGGGGGGCTGGCAGGTGGAACGCCCCCGCCGGCAACCCGGAGAGGCTTTTTACAAGGTTGGCCAGGTGAGGTCACTGTGGAGGAATGCTGGCCCCGGTTCGCTACAAAGCGTCCGTTAAAAAGGCATCACGGGGGGCTCTCGCACGAC
>CM030178.1:5102699-5117699 GCA_017639675.1 Aplochiton taeniatus
GCATCCTTGGGAGGGCAGCTGTGATTGGCTTCGCGGTGCGGCCCCAAGTAAACGCCGGTCAAATTGCAAGCACATTGCTGTAAACAAGCGGGGAGCTGCGGGGCGCTGGGCGACCTTGCGGCGTCCCCCCCCCCCCCCCCCCCCCGCTCGCCGATTGCGCCTCGTTGAAACAGATCGAATGTGAAAACGCCGGCGGAATCAAAATGAGGGCGGTGGTGGTGGGGAGGGGAGGGGGCGGACTAGATATAAAGACGTGCAGTGTAAACACACACACACACGCGTGCGCGCGCTTATGGCTAGTGGAGTGGCAATGGCGGGTGTTTTTGCCGTCATGGACTCCCACAGCGTAAGGCAGTCCTCTCAAGGCTCAGCAGGAACGCAACCCTCAGCCAATCACAGATGAATAAACACCCCTCTTTTTCTTTTCACCCCTTTCCTTTCATCCCCTGTTTCTCTGTAAACATCTTCTCCTCCCTCCGTTTTCTCTCATCCTCACACTTTTAATCCCGCCATCTTTCTCCGTCTGGGGACCATTCTCTCCCTCCACAGGAGAAATCTGGTTCTCTAACAGAATATATCCTCTGATGTGTGTGTTAAGAGTGTGTGTGTGTGTGTGTGTGTGTGAGTCTGTGTGAGAGAGTGCGGGGGCGCGGGAGGAACCAGGGAACCAGTAGCATGTGTGGTCAATTCTAGATGTTTCCATCTCAGAGGGAGGATAGAACCTGACCCGGGGCAAAGACACAAACACACACACACACACACACACACGCGCACACACGCGCACACGCACACGCACACGCACACACGGCCTGGATCCTGTCTAAGCTGTGTGTGTAAGTGTGTGTGTGTGTGTGTGTGAGGAAGAGTGAGCTTGAGAGAGACAACGTGTGTGTGTGTGTGTCTACATAATTGAAGTCATCTCGCAGGAAAAATGGCCTCCACCTCAGTAGTTCAAGGTGAACTGGGTTGACATGAGAACTCATCAGCGCGTCCTTCACTGTCTGTCCTTTGAAGAGAGAGCCCGTTCATCTAAAACAACCCTGATCTTCAAACACCCGGGATGGCCTCAACACTGACACTGAAGTCATCACTAAACCATCTATCTGCATAGGAATCAACGGAGGATGTGTGTCCAGAGACAACGGAAACCCTCAAAGTGGCAAAGGTATTGAAAAAAACGTTTTTTGAAACCCACATTCAAGTCACACGAGACCAAGGCCTACATGCATGTGGGATTACACATACAACAATAGACTGTAGTCTGTGTGAGTGTGTGTGTGTGTGTGTGTGTGTGTAGTGGTGGTAGTGTGTGTAGTATGTATGTGGGGTGTAGTGTGCGTGTTAGTGATCTAATAGTGTGTATAGTATGTGTGTGTCGTGTAATAGTGTGTGTGTGTGTGTGCAATGGTGGTAATGTGTAGTGTGTGTGTGTGTGTGTGTGTGTGTAGTGATTGTAGTGTGTAGTATTTATGTGTAGTGCTATAGTGTGTGTAGTTTGTGTGTGTGTGTGTGTGTGTGTGTGTGTGTGTGTGAGTGTGTGTGTGTGTGTAATGGAGGACAGCAGAGAGGCTCCGGGCCTGGCCTTCCGTTCTCCCGCTGACAGCAGGAAGTGATGCGCGTGGGCGCCATGTTTACACTCACTCTCCCCGTGGTGCTTTAACGCCACCCACCGCTACGCTACAGAGTGTGTGTGTGTGTGTGTGTGTGTGTGTGTGTGTGTGTGAACCATAGGGACCACTGGGTGAAAGGGGCTCCATTGAGTCTTAACTGTAACTGACAACCTTCGCCTACACACACTCTCTTCAGGCGGACACACCCATAGGCCTACCAGCCACAAGGTCACACACACACACACACACACACACACACACACACACACACATACACACACACACACACACCTTCACTCTGCGACCTCCTGTCGGCTGTAATGTATAGTCAAGGACCACTCCCTGAGATCAAACAACCACTTCCCGTCATATGGAAGGGATAGGGCTCTAAAAATACTTTGAAAGAAAGAATGCTGACTCCACTCCCAGTGAGACACTGATCCACAGGAGCCCAGGGTCTCCCCCCCACACACACACACACACACACACACACACACACACAGACACACACACACACACACACACACAGAGGAGGTGATAGGCCTTAGAGACACACACACAGCCCACCACCTCCCTTACTCAGACCTCATCCATACAGACGAAGAAGAGGCTCTTTGTCTTCTTAACCACAGGCAGAGGAGTGTGTGTGTGTGTGTGTGTGTGTGTGTGCGCTCTCTTCTCCTGCTGCTCACAGTAGTGGATCCCCCCTGATACAGATCAGACATAAAACAGTTGCTCTCATGTGAGTGTGTGTATATTGTTAAATGAATACAGTGTGCGCGTGCGTGCGTGTGTGTGTGTGTGTGTGTCAGGCGGCCCACCTTGTCCGTTGAGGAAGTCTTTGATCTGCAGACAGAGCAGAGGAGGAGGGATGCCGGTCCTGCTGTCACACTCTCCTGCTACCGTCTGCAGCCACAACACGTTGTAGTCCAAAGACTCTGGCAGCGTCTTCCCGTGGTCTGCGTGGAGGGGTGGACGGACCAATACATGGAGGGAATGAAAAGAAGGAGGGAAGGATGGATGGATGGAAAGAATAATAGACAGAGAGAGGAAGGAGGGAAAAAGAAGAGGAAAAAGATGTTTAAAAAAAAAAAAAAAAAAAATAGTTCATTTGATACAGTTTGTCCGTGTGATACCAAGTCCTGCTGTTAAAAACAAATCTAACAACACCCAAAAGAGGCCCCTCCCATTCCCTCCCACCCTGCTATTCCTTCCCCACTCCCCCCCCCCCCCACCCCCCCCCCCCACCCCCCCCACCCCCCCCACCCCTGCCCGTCTCACCCAGGCACTTGTAGTCGGAGGCCACGCCCCTCAGCGCCACGTCGAAGACGGACAGCTCGGCGCGTTGCTTGCGGTGGTGGCAGCTGAGCAGGGCGGAGGGCTGCACCACCCGGAGGTACAGCAGGGGCTCCAGGAGGGCGTCCCCGGCCCCCCGCCGGCCCGGCTGCCGGACGATGGTCACCCCCAGGGCCTGCCGGGCCGACGAGCGGCTGGGGAGAGGGAGGCTGTCCAGGGAGAGGAGGCTGCCCCGGGGCTGGTCAGCGCCGGAGACCAGGAGGAGAGGGGAGGGGAGGATGCACGCTCATTCAGAATCGTGGTGGTGTTTTTTTTTTTTTTAAGACAAATTACACGAAGTTCTCATCAGTAAATGTCTTAATCAAAAGAAATAATAAGAGCCGGAATTGAATCTTGTTTTGCATATAAAACCTGGAAGCCAGACACTATTTAGTGCAGGTTATAACTTGATGTTATATTTGTCATATAGGTTTACCACACAGACATACAGTATGTTAAAATAACACCATCAGAAATTGTAATGTGTGTGTGTAATGAAATGACAATTTATTTGAAAAACAATAATACTAAACACAAACAATATATTTGTGAATGTTATGGAGCGTGTACCTGTGTCTGTGGAGAGGTGTTGCTGTTGAGAAGGTCCTCAGCGGTGAGTCCAGCCAGGGAGCTAGCCTGGAGATGAGGCTCTGTGCTGGGGGAGCCCGGAGCAGGAGCTGGCCCAGGGGCTGGTGCTGGGCCTGGGGCTGGTGCTGGCCCAGGGGCTGGTGCTGGGCCTGGGGCTGGGGGGGTGTTGGCCTGGCTCTCAGACTGGTTCAACGTACTCTTACCCACCTTCGATTCAGATCAGAATCAAATGACATTGATCAAACACAGTCTTTTTTTTGTCCGAACGGTTTTGCTCGCACACTGAAAGGAACAAATTGCGCATTATACGACTGTAGAACAGACTATGCATACTATAGAAAACTATTTAAGAGACCATATGAAATCCAAAAAGAAACATCCTTTATTACAACCGCCATAAGAACACAACTGAAGGGGCCTGGTCGCAGCGTTCACCTTTTCCCCCCCCGCGACGTTCCTCTCGGGCGTGCCAGGACCACCCTCCGAGGGGGGCTTGACCGTGCTGGAGGAGGCGTAGGTCATGATGGACAGCTTGCTGGCCGTCAGGAAGACGTCGAAGGGGATGAAGCTGAGGTTCTTGATGATGGTGGACTTCCGGGAGGGCCGGGCGATGCGGTGGTGGCTGGCGCCGCTCTGCTGCTCGATCTGGACGATGCGGATGCGGGCGCTGTCGCTGCCGAAGCCGCTGTCCTGGGCGGCGCTGCGGCGGGAGGCGGAGTCGGCGGCGGCCGAGGGGTCCCGCCCGCTGCGCCGTTGCTCCTGGCGACGCACCTTAGGGAGAGGCGCACACGGAGAGCCGTGAGAACAAGCACAAACACACACACACACAAACACACACACACACACACACACACACACACACACATATGCACACACACACACACACACAAATACACACACATGCACGTACGCACGCACGCAAGCACACACGCACACACGCACACAAAGCTAGACTTAATATAACCACTATTGGGACACACATGAGAGAATAGATGAAAGCACAAACACAGAGCCAGATGTAATGCAATGCATTATGCATTTAAAAAAAATGTTTCAAACTGTTTATAGGAACTAATGTAGCTTCGTTCCTTAACACAAGAGAGACCAACACAGGCACACACTAACACACACACATACTCTTACACACACACACACACACACACACACACAGTAGTGCAGCTGAAATACCACTGTAGGCTAAACACCTCAAAACATATGCGGAGGCCCGATGAAACAGGGTAAACATGAGAATCCAATTGTAGTAGAAATGGATTAGTACATTTTCTACTTGGAAATGGATCAGCGTTGGTTCTGCTCTGTTAGCAGTGACCCCAGAGAGAGAGAGAGAGAGAGAGAGAGAGAGAGAGAGAGAGAGAGAGAGAGAGAGAGAGAGAGAGAAAGAACAAGAGAAAGAGAGAGAGAAAGAGAGAGACAGAGAGAAAGGGGATTTTCACGTAAAAGATTTGAATGGTTCTCTGGTGACTCGGTTTTGTTCTTTGGGCCCCTATTTTTTATTTTTTTATTTTTTTTACAAGTGCACGCACAAACCAAATCCCCCTGCTTGATTGAAACCATGGACAAATTGACCCAGCCATCAGTGCCTCTTGTCTGGCCGCAGTTAGAGAGACATTAAGGGGACTCTCTGGAACCCCTTTCTCTGCGGTCCTAAAATCATTTTACACTTCTTACGATATCGGAATGTGCCTTTTTAAAAAGCGAGCCTCGCCCAGGCGAAACGGGGTCGTTTCGTGCAGCGACTAGGCCATTGTGTATCAAGTGGTCAGGTTTTGTGCGTGTTGTTCCCCACTAACGGATGTGGGGGGGCTGAAATCCAGCCGGGGCGACATTAACAACAGCAGGGACAGATGATATAAATCACAGGTCCAGTTGGGAGTTCTCATCTGGAATGGGAACGGCTACCAGGACCCGTTCCTCCTCTCCGTAGCCGCACCGAGTGACTCCGTGCATCCACGGGAACCAACGCACAGATCAAGCTAAACGTTTCCTACAAATGGGATAAATCCCGTTTAGAAAACATGCCCAACTGAACTTCAATTGAATATGTCAACCTGAATGAACGGGAGACAATGGCTGCATTGTTTCGATAGTTGAACGGGAGTGTGGGGGGGAACCAATAGATTTTCATACTTTTATCTTTAAAACCATGACAACTGTTCCGTAAATTATAAAAGGGTTTGCTGGAACCTGCTCTCACGTCTGTGGCACAATCAGCCTCAGACATTTCCCTCTAAAGTCCCCCACCACACGGGATTTGATCTATAATGATTTATTATTATTATTTACGGAGTGGAACGATATGGAGAGACAAGATAAATAGTGGGAGTAAGAGCCACAGAGAGATAAAAGGAGAGAGAGGAGGAGGAGGAGGAGGAGGAGGAGGAGGGGTTCAGCTCCTGTCTGTCCGGTTCTACCACGAGTCTCGTCCTATTTGTCCCCCGTCCGCTCTACCCAACCTGCACATGGTTCCTATTATAGAATATCCTCTCAGCTGCCTCTCTCACATCCAGACTCTTTTCTCCATCCCTCTTTCTTTCAACCCCGCTCCCCCGTCTCTCTCTCTCTCTCTCTCTCTCTCTCTCTCTCTCTCTCTCTCTCTCTCTCTCTCTCTCTCTCTCTCTCTCTCTCTCTTCATCTCTCTTCTCTCTCCCGTAGACGTATATATTTGCAGGGGCAGAGATAGTGTTTCAGACCTCCAGGCTCCTAGCCGCCCCACTGGCAGCACATCAGACAGGCTGCCTGACTCATTAGATATTTCCCATTCTAAACAGTGTCATCAAAGGCTAAAACGCAAGAGCCGCACAAAACGGCGTGGCTCAGCACGGCTCTGTTCTACACTCGGCTTCGATATCCCTCTCCACCTCCTCCTCCTCCTCCTCTTTTGCCAGATCCCCCTCTCTTTTTTCCCTCTAATAAGGACAGGATGTGTGCACTCCGTTTCCTGCGCAGAGCAGTAAGATTTTCCAAGCGTTGCCGCGGGAGCGGAGTGCGGAGGAGAGGAGAGGGGTCGGGGTGTCTCTCTCTCTCTCTCTCTCTCTCTCTCTCTCTCTCTCTCTCTCTCTCTCTCTCTCTCTCTCTCTCTCTCTCTCTCTCTCTCTCTCTCTCTCTCTCTCTCTCTCTCTCTCTCTCTCTCTCTCTCTCTCTCTCTCTCTCTCTCTCTCTCTCTCTCTCTCTCTCTCTCTCTCTCTCTCTCTCTCTCTCTCTCTCTCTCTCTCTCTCTCTCTCTCTCTCTCTCTCTCTCTTTCCCTTCTTAAGAGCGAAGCCCTTGTGCTGGGTCAAGAGGCAGCGGAGAACAGGCCTCGGGTGAACTCAAACGTCCCACAAGTGGAGAGGCTGAACAGGAGGGGCTGCTGGGATGTGTAGTGCAGCTGGTGGGAACCACGCAGAGCCAAGAGGACTCACCGCATCATTCCTTCACTATCCCAGTGCCCAGGCTGACCCTCCTCCTAATCCTCCCTCCCCCCCCGCCTCCTCCTCCCCCTCCTCCTCCTCCCCCTCCTCCCCCTACCCCTCCTCCTCCTCCCCCCTCCACCTCCTATATCTTTCTCAGCCTTCTCCAGATATCCTCGTTTTTGAATGTCATTCTTCTCTCCATCGCTCTCTCTCTCTCTCTCCATCTCTCTCTCTCTCCATCTCTCCATCTCTCTCTCCATCTTCACATAATTCCTTGTTTGGTCTTGCACGCCTTCTTTATGGCAGAGCTCGGAATAATAGCGCCTAAAGCCCAGTGTTCACCTCTCTCTAACGTGTGCTTACTAAACAACCAAATATTCCAGCCTCTGTGAACTCAGGCAGTATTCACCTGACTGCCACCTGGGCATGTGCGCATGATTTAGATTGTGTAAACGAATATCAGTGTGCTTGCACACGTACACGCACGCACGCACGCACGCACGCACGCACGCACACACACACACACACACACACACACACACACACACACACACACACACACACACAGCTCGCTGATTCTCTCAGTCTACAGGCGTTCACTGTATATCCCTAGTAAACTCTCTCAGAGGAAGTGATTGGGAATTTACAACGCTCTATATAAAAGCTGTAAGGCATCCACCAATTAATCCATTGACAAAAGGTCATAAATCCACAACGCAAACATGTTCTGTAGCTGCGCCTCGCCCAACTTTAAAGCTCAATTCCCATTTTCCAGTCATTACTTTCTATTATATAATGGAGGCACTGGAGCGGTTTCCAGATCGCTATGCAATCACTCTTCAGACACACTGATCACACACACACACACACACACACACACACACACACACACACACACACACACACACACCCCTATGAGCAATCATGACGTCATTCCATACTGAAATTATACAAAAAAGTTCAAGGAAATTGAGGAAAATCCCTCGTGTGTGAAACCCCAAAATCTCCGTGAAGCACATTCCAAGTGACCTTTGACTCCTCACCTGTCAGTTTAAGTGGCAGCAAATTGGCTACCAGGGAGACGACGATGGCATTTATAGACCTACTGTCATCTCTCCTACTAACGCCACCTGTTTTCACTATTTGGCTGAACGGTAAAAAATAATGGACAAAACCTTCAAATAGGAATTTCACAAACCCAGCAGATTCTACACACTGACGAATTTTGGCACAGGCCACTATTTAGAGCTCAGGCACCCAAGAATTTAAAATGTAGGTAATTAAAATAACTCGAAGTAAGGTAGAAGTACTAAAAATGGTTTAGGGTACTAAAAACAAATGACTTTGAGGCAGCATTCTCACGTTTCAGAGACAGCATTAGCCCAGCATGTAAAGCAGTCACACTGCAGCCTCACACTCCCTCCAGACTTGGGAGTTTATTCATATTCATAACGGCAAAATTGAACGGTAACGTGTTCTGGTCCTTTCCCAGGACGCCCGAGAGCGCCAGGGACTGAGTGCCTGGGTTTTAAAAGAGGTTCACTGCCTGACCTACCCAGCACCCCCTATCATCGCCCGGTGACATCATCAGAACGAGACGGCACCTGCTGACTGAGGAAAGGTCAGTGGAGCCACACGCTTAGGAGGTGACAACAGGGCTAAGTGAGGGAGGGGTTGTCGAGGCTGAAGCCTAATAAGAAACATGGGATAGCGACCGCCGAGAGAGAGAGAGAGGTCAACTCGATGCTGTGACATCATTAGCCAGGGACATTAACACGCAAGTAATATCATCTCCCCCCCCCCCCCCCCCCCCAAAAAAAACAAATATAGAACATTTCTGAAGGGAGTGACCTTCTCCAGATACCGCACATAGCTGTAATAGTACGCTATGCATTACAGCGAATCCTACAACACATCTTCCACGGCATTGAGTTTTTCTAACGCCCGGGCCTTTATCCAGATAGTATAAGTAAGAGAAGGAGAGATGGTTGTTTAGAAGACGTGGAAGCCAAGAATCAGCTCCCAGAGCTTGGGCTGGGGTTAAGACCAGTTGGGCTGTTGAGAGACCGGCAGCCCCGCTGTGTGGTACCTTGTCTCAAGACTGGAGTTGACAGGCCACAACACACACTGTGCCCCCCCCCCCCCCGCCCCCCCCAAAGCTCTTTCCAGGGGGGGGGGGGGGGGGGGGGGGGGTAGAGAGACCAAGGACATGTCTCCACTACTTTCTACCATTAAACAGAATAAACAAAGTCAGTGCCACAACCTCCATTTCAACACAATAATAAAAAAATAAACAAAGTCAGTGCCACAACCTCCATTTCAACACTCCATTTCAAAAAAGGTAAAAAGAATAAAATGCACTAAATGACTGCACTGACCGTGTTTGGAGAAGTTTTATGTTTACTGTGAAGTCTCCGTTGTGTAAGAGCAGCCTGTGGGGGCATCAAAGGGAGCCTTTTAATACGTTCAATTTTGTTTCAATAATAAAATTGGGGGGGGGGGGCAACCAGCAATGCACTCCACGTCAACCACAACAAAAGGCAGAGAGAGAGGTCGTGAACCGCGTTCATCGCAATACTGAGTGACTGTCAACTACACTTTAAAAGACAACCTCAACCAAAGATCCAGGACCCAGGCCTGGCCTTCTATAACTAGTTAGGAAAGTGTGTTTATGTGTGTGGGTGTGTGTGTGTGTGGGTATGTAAGTATCGGGGGCCATTAAACAGCCTCAGGCTACATAACAGTGTGTTCTGTAGCCTATCTCCCACTGTTAGCCCTTTGCTTTCTTCTCCATGGCGCTGTTGTCCCGCAGACAGGATGGAAACAATGAGAACCGCCTGATGTTTTCCCTGCCTTGTCAGGCGCTCGCTTGTTCTTGAGATGGCCCACGCCGGACAGGGGATACCAAACATCCTGGTGACACTCCGGAGTCCTGCGTGTTGACATTCCAGCCCCCAGCCCCCCCCCCAAAAAAGGGGGCCCGCCCGACCCCGAGGAGGAGAGGAGCGAGGGATGAGAGAGAGAAAAAGAGGAGAGATGTAATTTGGTGAAAGGAAGACAACAGCGGCTGAGGCCAGAGTAAGGCAGGCCCCCATCGAGGTGGATAGGAGAGGATGATGCGAATAATAACAGAATGAACTGAATTTGATATAGCGCTTTTCTAGACAGCCAAAGTGCTTGTCTAGAAATGTATAGCACCCACCTGGGTCAGTAGTCAAAACGATATTTAAAACATAATAGTCAAGCCTGTAGCTACAATAAAGGAGAGCGAGGGAGAGAAAAGAAAGAGAGACAAAAACAACGCGAGCAAGAAACCAAACAAAAAGAAAGGAACAAAAATACCCGCTAATGAAAGAAATCAAAGGAAAGACTGCAGGAAGGAGCAGGCTAAGCTGTGAGTTAACATCCCTCCCCATAGAGCGCTGGCTCTCCCTCACAGACCAGACAGACCCCCTTTCCCCTTTTCAACCCCATCCACTTCCAACCCCCCCCCCCCCCCCTCCCCCCCCCGCTCCACGCAGGCATTTGGCTCGCAAGCGGCCTCGCCTTGCTTACAAATATTCGGCCGCAAAAACAGCTGGGAGCCGGGCCTGTTCAGTGTAAGGGGAGGTGCTCGCTGCGTCGAGCTGAGACACACAGCAGGCTTGGCGGCGGCTGGGAGTGGAGCGGGACACCCGAGGCTTCTCACTGTAGCGGGGCCAGAAAAAACCCAGGGCCTCCGAGTCTTTGTCTGGAGCCATGGGATTGATTTAGGAAGGGCCCTGACACACGGACACCACCCTTGGAGCTTAACACTAGCTTATTGACTCACAACATCATCCAGAGCAGACTCTAGTTAGGGGGGGGGGGGGGGGAAGAATTGCTCGAAACGTTAGGGAGTGGCCAGGGGTGAAGGTGAGGACGTGCGTTGAACTGCAGACATATTTACATGAACATCTTCTGTGTTTTTGAGGGAGGTGGATGTAGCATGAAGGAACAGGAACTTGTCAGGAGACAATTACTAGACTACGGTAAAGCGTGGGCTAGTGAAAACAAACAGGGAAGCACAGGATCCCCGGCGGCCATGATGTCAGCCGGCAGAAATGATACACATATCATCTGGGTTCGTTCTATATAATCCGTTGGCCTGGCGACCGCTGGACCCAGTTTTATCACTTTCTGTTCAATCACTGCCGATAAATGTGATATCAATCATACAAACATGGACATAAATGAAAATGCATGGAAGTGCATTAAAAAAAAATCCGCGCCCCCCCGCCAATAAAGATACTTCTAATCTAGGAACAGTTATTCTAAGACTGCATCCAGATGGGAGATCATCGTGGTTAGAAGATGTTGGCAGAGAAGGAGCAGCATCGGAAGATGGTTTTCATATGATCAGTTTGCCGTGCGTCCCGGTTCTCCTCGTGAAACCGTTCATTCCGATGTTATCTAACGTCCTGGGATGGAGGGATAGGAGAGCAGCAAAGAGAAACACGGCAAGGCACAAACAAGACAAGAAAGTACCAAAAAAAAAAAAACGACAAGACTAAATCGAGGGACGAAAAAGACAGAGTGTGCGAGTGAGAGAAAGTGAGAGAAATCATCTAAAAAAGATTTTGAACTACAAAACTACAAGGGACAAACAGAGTGTGTGAGAGAAAGAGAGAGAGTGAGAGAAATAGAGAAAATAGGTAGAAAGATGAGTAATGAGATCCTAATAGCTGTGACCCAGAAGGACCTGAGGAGAGGAGATGAGACCCACCAGACCGGGGGGTTTCCCCAGGCAGGCAGGCAGGCAGGCAGGCAGGCAGGCAGGCAGGCAGGCAGGCAGGCAGGCAGGCAGGCAGGCAGGCAGGCAGGCAGACAGGGAGGCAGGCAGGCAGGGGGAGAACCAGCAGCACATCAGGCTCTCATTAACCATCAGGCCAATTTATATTTAGCTTGCCCATTATGAGGCCTAAGGTACTTTTCTAATCTAATATTCAGGGCCCAGTGTTTACACAAGCCCAGGGGTCTCCAGTGAGGTGGGCCGGGGTGTAAACTTGTGTGGTTTCAGTGTCTGTGCGTGAAAAACGATGTGTGTGTGTGTGTGTGTGTGGGGGGGGGGGCTACGGTGTGTGCTGGTGTTGTTGTACTCACGAACGGTCTCAAGAGCCCTTTATGAAGGTCTCGTTTTGGAATCAACTACATTTTGACTTTGTCTTGTCTCGGTCTCGGACAAAGAGGACTCAGGATTTTATTTCAAGACCACATCTGCGGGAATATCACTAAATTGCCTGATCGTTATCCAATTTATTTGTTGACATCATCACTGTGAGGGGATGTAAAACTTGTAAAACAAATTAAACCAATAACTTGATTTCTAGTTCTAAAATATTAAAAGCTGTCATCATCCCTCCCTGCGCGCCCTCAAATGTCATGCAGTATGGGACTACCTAACTGGTCTGGGCTGGTCTTGACTTGGTCTCAACCCCTCAAAGTCTTGTTCTTGATACACTCATATATATATATATATATACATACAGTACGTGTGTGTGTATGTGTGCATCAGGGGGGGAATGTAGTACGTGTGTGCATGTACACACACACACACACACACACACACCCTAACACCATCACCGCCCCACAATGCCAGAGCAGAGATCACAGCAGGGGCTAATGATCAGTGCTGGGTTCACTCAGTACAGTCCTCCAGCGCCTCAGCCCTTAACTAACGTCATTAGAGCCAGCATCATGCGCTCAGTAAACAAACAACAAAAGAGACTTCCAACCGCATTGTCATCACCGCAGCTCAGCGACAGAGGGGTGGGGAGGAGGAACCCACGGAGACCAGACGTCTGCTCCACACACACACACACACACACACACACACACACACACACACACACACACACACACACACACACTTCAAGCAGACAAGATGCCTCCCATGAGGTCATGAGTGAGACGAGCACGGGCCGGGTCCAAGAGGAGTGACGGAGAACGAGTGAGACGGTTAGCGCTCGGCGGCCATCTTTGCGGCCTTGCTCTAGTTACGAGGTCGAGAGGGGGAGAGCCGCCGACGGAAACAGGCTCGACCTCGGGGTGGGGGGGACGGTGAACTAGCCACGGGGCTCGGTAGGGGTCAGGGAGAGAGGCCGTGGTGTGTGCTGGGCCCTGGGAGATGGTGACGCAAGGCCCCTGGTGGTGTGTGTGTGTGTGTGTGTGTGTGACATGGTCTCAGGGTTAGGTAATACACCGAGAGAAATGCAATGGAGGGACTCTGTCTAAGTGACTCAATCAGATATCTGTATTAAACATATCTACTTTGAAATTATTGTAAATATGTCATAGATGCTTATGCCATTGACGAGCAATATACAACGTTGGGAGGTAGCTAGTAGTGAGCTGGTTGCTCAGCAACGCAAATCTCTGACAGCCTGCATACCGTCTCTGGACTGACGTGTCTCTCTCTCTCTCTCTCTCTCTCTCTCTCTCTCTCTCTCTCTCTCTCTCTCTCTCTCTCTCTCTCTCTCTCTCTCTCTCTCTCTCTCTCTCTCTCTCTCTCTCTCTCTCTCTCTCTCTCTCTCTCTCTCTCTCTCTCTCTCTCTCTCTCTCTCTCTCTCTCTCTCTCTCTCTCTCCCTTTATCACTCTCTCACTATCCATCTCTCTCTCTCTGGTTTCAAGACCATCCGAAGCTTTAGGACAAAGAGATGCATTCATCTCCCATCCCCTTTCCCGCCTCGACACTGCCACAGTGGACGGTCTGCTGCAGGCCTCGGGCCAGACCAGGTGCGAACCGCCAACGCTCAGCCAAGTCACGGCTCAGAATTCCTGGCACAGTCTAATCAGAACAGACGTAAAATGCCCCCCAGGGCCGAGATTGGAGAAGGATTACTGGAGGTAATCTGAAATGGGGAAGTCCCCCTCCAGAGTGGGATGACTTGAAGCTTTATTGACACCTGTCAGAGAGACAGACAGTAACTCTAGATCAGCCAATTGGAAAGCCCCTCTACATGCCATGGGTCTCAGGGAGTGGCAGGCTGGGAAAACACATGCGGACATATGTTCACACATTCACACACTCACACGCGCACGCACGCACGCACGCACGCACGCACGCACGCACGCACGCAGAGAGACACCTACACCCACACACTCACACAGAGACACACACACACACACACACACGCATTTCACTACACACTACAGCATCTGTAAGTGAGGTAGAAAGAGAATCCAATATCCCCTCACCTGTTATTCTAAGTGGAATCTTGCTTACACAGGTGTAAGGAAAGTGCTCAGGAGTGGATTGAGGACCCTCATAATGGACAGTGAACGTGTGTGTCTGTGTGTGTGTGTGTTAGGTGGCCCGCCATGCCCTGCTCCCACTGCTCCTCTGGGTACATGACCCTATTTCCCCTGCAGGCCGGGACAACGCGAGGGAGAGAGAGAGAGTGAGAGAGAGGGAGAAACCTCCTCACCTGAGTGGGAACCTGATCTCCGGGTTCACGGTGGGGCCAGCTGCCTCCTCTCAAAGGCTGCGTTTGTGTGTGTGTCTCCCACACCCACCCCCACCACCTCTAATAGAATTCCAACCGCCGCGATTCTATCTGGCGTTTTCACGCCAATTTCGTCCCAAAACGCGTACGAGCAGAGCAATTCAGCTGCTACTGATCTCAAATAGATTGGGTTTCCAGAGGGTGAATTTAAGAATGTGCCACGCTGGGTGCTGTGAGAAAGGGGGGTGAGGTGAAGGAGGAATTGAGTGGGGTGGGGGGGTGGGGGGGGGTGTGTGATGGGTGGTTGGAACAGGGGAGGGGGGGTAGCCGTTTCTGCTACACTGGGACTCGAGGGGTAAAGGTGAGTTGTTTTGACTGGCTGTCAATTAGCAGTTGATTCACAGAGGAGGGGTCAGCGAGCTCCTCGCTGGAAGTAAAAAAAAAGAAAGAAAATGATACGGTTTCATAACAACGAAAAGGAGCGGGACGGACGCTGGCGAGGGAAAATATGGAGGCTTAAGATAAGATGAGGCCATGGGCTTTCTTAACAGATGTTGAGCAAGCCCAACGGAAAGGAGAGACGGACGCGTCG
>CM030178.1:5122699-5145199 GCA_017639675.1 Aplochiton taeniatus
TACCCCCCATCAACTATCCACACCTCTCTCTCTCTCTCTCTCTCTCTCTCTCTCTCTCTCTCTCTCTCTCTCTCTCTCTCTCTCTCTCTCTCTCTCTCTCTCTCTCTCTCTCTCTCTCTCTCTCTCTCTCTCTCTCTCTCTCTCTCTCTCTCTCTCTCTCTCTCTCTCATAAATCCTTCATAGAGCCAGATTATTCCTTCCATTCGCAGAACAACACGCACGTACATCATTATTCCCACTATTGACACAAAGCCAGCCGATAAAAGGTTGGATCGTGGAAAAGCAAACGTGCCACTTTGCTTTTCTTAGGCAGGTTCCCTCTGAGAAGACGGTTTGCTAGAGCTGCCTCACTGTCAGTTTGGGTCAGGGAGGAGGATGAGCTCAGGAATAACAACCTCCTCATCTGGGAGTGTGTGTGTGTGTGTGTGTGTGTGTGTGTGTGTGTGTGTGTGTGCATGCGCGCGTGCGTAACAGTACCAGTAACCTGTGGTTAAGCGTGGGAAGCAGGCTGGCAAGAATCTAGACCAGTAGACAGGATGTTTTGTTTTTTTAAAACACACGGCCCGGAGTGTGTGTGTGTGCGTGTGTGTGTCCTGCTCTAAAAGCCATTCACCAGTTCACCGCACCAGGCGACAGCCATTACGCTCCCTGGATCAGTCCTCTTTACTGACGTCAGTAAACACTCGGTGCTGTAAACACACACACACAACGGCAACCATAGAATCCCCGTCGATACCTCCCTTCCTCCCAAGCACTGGGCCCACATACAGCACCCTCTCAACACAGCCAACTGCAGGGGGGGTCAATATTTTGATCTTGTGCTCCATTAGGACTGCATACGGGGGGGGGGGGGGGGGGGGGGGGGGCATGGAGATGAGGAGAGCTGCCGGTAACTGTGAGCAGGAGGAGCAGCGTCTGGAAGCATGTGGGTGCAAGTCTGTACACTATAGGAGTATGGATTTAAAAAACATATGCATACCCATGTGTGTAATTGTATAGAATACAAGTGTGTGTGTGTATGTGTACACGCCTATGTGTGTGTGTGTGTCTGTGTGTGTGTGTACCTCAGTGGTCTTCTCAGTGGTGTCTGTGTGTGTGTGTGTGTGTGTGTGTGTGTGTGTGTGTGTGTACCTCGGCGGTCTTCTCAGTGGTGTCCATGCCCACTAGGTTGTCTCTGAGGAGCTGCTGGAGGAGCTGGACCTGAGCCACGCTGAGGTAGAAGTCCAGACTGCTGGTCACATTCACCTCCAAGGAGTGACCACACACCACCACCTCCTGGAGAGGGGGAGAGGGGAGAGGAAAGGGAGGGGGAGAAAAATTGAGGGGGAAGGAGGAGGGAGGAGAGAGAAAGAGAGAGGGGGAAGGAGAGAGGAGGAGAGGGGAAGGAGAAAGAGAGAGGGGTAGTGGGGGAGGAGAAAGAGAGAGGAGGAGAGGGGGAAGGAGAAAGAGAGGGGGGGGGGAGAAGAAGGGGGAAGAGAGAGGGGAAAGAGAGAGGAGGAGTGGGGGAGAGAGAAAGAGAGGGGGAAAGAGGGAAGGAGAAAGCAAGAGGAGGAGAGGGGGGGGGGGGGGGAGAGAGGGCGGGAGGTCGGGAGAGGTCGAGTCAGAAGAGATGAGCAACCACTTTTTATTACTCTCTTATCCTCTCTATCGTCTCGCTTATCAAACTCTTGCGTCTTCCATTTTCACCCTCCCTCCATCTGACTCCCTGACGGATCTCTCCATGCTGGCTCTCCCTTCACCTGCTCCCCCCCCTGAGGTCCACCCGCGGCCAGCCGTCCAAGCTGCGGCTCAGCCCTGGGATATTACGTACATGTACACGTACACACACACACACACACACACACACACACACACACACACACACACACACAGAGAACAGACTGAACTTCCGTCCATTACACTTAAGCTCCCTGTTACACTCAACCCATTACGAGCACCACATCGATGTCTTCAATACGTTCTCCCTGTGTCCTGTTTTCTTTGAGACTCGAAGGCCATTTTTCCTCCTCCTCCGGTCCTAGCCTGCCATCTGCCTCTCCCTCTGCTCTGATTGTTGTGTGTGCTGTTCCAGCTGACCCTGGACTCCCTCCGCTCCTGAGAGCTCACAAATTACCCTGTGAGACAGAGTGTTTGTGTGTGTGTGTGTGAGAGAGAGAGAGAGAGAGAGAGAGAGAGAGAGAGAGTGTGTGTGTGTGTCAAGAGTGTAAAGAAAGGGATTCACTGTGAGCCCCTGCCATGGGACAGGTGGAAGAGGACAGCATGGAGAGTGTGAGCCATCGAACAAACAGGAAGTCATTGTCTCTGGGTAGGCCTATGTGGTCAGAGACATCCGCTGAGTAAGCACAGAGTGGGCAGCTCCATAGGTCAAAAGCCTTTGACGCAATGGCAGCTTAAGAGGAACTACAGCTTTGGGTTTGACCAGTATCATCACAAGTATGCTAGTCACAAGAGTAAATCTATGAGGGAAGGTTCTTGTTATCGGTCACGTTGAAAGACTGTTTGTCTAGCCCCTGTGACTGCACAGGTTAGCATTTCGGTTAAACCTCCTTAGCTTACTTCTTTCACTGTAAAAACGGGTTGGTTTGGAGAAGCTAACGTTCTGACGTCAAACCCCCGACTAATAGCCACGTCTAAATCATGGACATGCTTATAATTCCCGCACTGAAAACAACAAAGTTCAACTAGCGGCTACACATACTGTAGTCTAAATTATAAAATGGGCATTATTTCCAAACAGAAAAGCAGAGAAAGGATAAGCACGTAGTGGTACAGTGCGTCCAGCTGTGATTTATGTCAGGAATAATCTAAACTGTTGTCATTTCTCCTGGGTCATCTTCAGGACAGCGTGGATGGATACAACACACAGACAGGACAGGTTCAGTGAGTGGGTGGTCCAACAGACCAACAGACCAAAAGCAATAGATCCATACTACCCTTCAATAGTAATACCGTAGATGGAAAAGCGTAAATATTACCCGTTTTGACTGAGTACAATGAGGACGAAACTGAATTCACACACATTTACAGATCATATTTTTTTCTGTTGTTACATCATCCATACCGACCTCTGATTGGACGTTGTCGGGGGACACCGCCTTGCTGAAGATGATGGCTGGAGCGGCAATGACTCGGACCGAGAAGTCGGTCAGGATGGGGGTGAGGATGGCTCTCCTCTCCTGGTGCCTCCTGATGCTGTGTGAGGAGATGACAACCAAATAAAAATGTAAACGTTATTCATTCAAACGATAACTGTTAAGACACCGAAGAACGAACACTGAACGCGAGGTCTGAAATGATCTCAAGCCTTTAAAATGTTCTGCATTGGATCATTTGAGAAATAGAAAGCTAATATGTTATTGGAAAATGTATTTTGCCAGGCACTTTGTATAGCACTTCTCTTTACAATGTTGCAAAGAAATTAGTATTAATCAAAAAGGACAGGTTTTCTTGCAAATTGAAATGGCGAAATATTAAAAGGAGAAAAAAAATGTCAAGCTATGTTTCAGGCTGTTAAAGAAATAAAAAATAAACACAGTTCAACGTGCCAAACTAAAAATTCATAAACCCAGAGAACTTTATGTCTTAACCGATAAAAAAGAAACATATTTCAAACTTTCACTGGTTGTTAGACATTCAAACCTGAGTGAAAACTAAAAATAATTGTAAATACAGACTTCAACATCCATTTTCCCTTGCCAGCCAGACCTGTGAGATTATTTCCATTACTAAGCATTTCGTATCACTGTTCCAACACATTTCCACTTGGCGCTTAGTAAGTTTAGAAGCAGAGACGCAGAGCGAACCATTATTTGACAGCTTTGTATTGGGAACACCCCCTAACTGTATACACAAGCCCCAAACTAAGACCTCCTAAGATCAACTCTCCCCATTTCGCTAATGTCCATTCCCACAATCAAGTCATATTTGTGGGAACATTTGTTAGCAGTAAAACAAATACACAAAGTGCTCTTTATAAGGTGGTGTTAATTGCCACATCTGTTGCTATTAAAACAATCAAACGGCAGAGCTTCCAATATTTATGGAGGGCCTGGATTACAGCAAGGCGGCTTTCTAGGTGGCCCAGAGCGCACTGTTTAACCAGGGACGATATCAGATTCACTTCTACCCCGCAAATGTGCTTTAGCTTTGCCCCGGAGGGATTAGCACGCCCACTGGAGCAGCCTGCTGGACTTGGGGCATGGCAGCCAGTACCACAGTGAACTGATCTGGGATAGGCCCTGTGGCAGCCAGTACCACAGTGAACTGATCTGGGATAGGCCCTGTGGAGCGGTCTGCTGGACTTGGGGCATGGCAGCCAATACAACAGTGAACTGATCTGGGATAGGCCCTGTGGCAGCCAGTACCACAGTGAACTGATGTGGGATAGGCCCTGTGGAGTGGTCTGCTGGACTTGGGGCATGGCAGCCAGTACCACAGTGAACTGATCTGGGATAGGCCCTGCTGGGCGGCACCCTGCAGACCGGCTGTAACAGTGTCGCCTTGCAGAGGACAGGTGCCATCATTCAACACATAGAGACTACGGGGGGAAAGCTCCGTTTACCAGAGATATTAAGTGTTTGTGTGTGTGTGTGTGTGTGTGTGGGGGGGGGGGTACGTATGTGTATGTGTGTTTGGGTACGTTTGAGTTTTTCGGTATGTGTGTATGTTTCGGTGTGTATGCGTGTTTGGGTATGTATTTGTGTGTGCATGTGTGTGTGTGTCTGTGTGTATTTGTGTGGGTATGTGTGTGTGTTTATTTGGGCATGTACAGTCCCCTCCAAAAGTATTGGAACAGTAATGCCAATTCCTTTATTTTTGCTGTAGACTGAAAGCGTTTGGGTTTGACACCAAAAGATGAATATGAGACAAAAGATCAATATGTCAGCTTTTATTTCCAGGTATTTTCATCTGGATCTGATAAACAACTTAGAAGATATCATTATTTGTAAAGGAACACCACATTTTTTGTTGAGCAAAAGTATTGGAACATGTGACTAACAAGTGTGTTTTGTTGCCCAGGTGTGTCTTATTACATTTATTATTCAAACAATAAATAACACTGAATGTCTAGGCTCAGTTTCAGATTCTGGTTTTGCCTGTGCAGACTGCAGTTATAGTAATCAACATGAAAAGCAGAGAACTGTCTATGGGTGAAAAGAAAGCAATTGTGAAGCTAAGAGAAGATGGGAAATCAATCAGAGCCATTGCACAGACACTAGCCATAGCCAGTACAACAATTTGGAATATCCTCAGGAAGAAACAAACTACTGGTGTACTAAGTAACAGACATCGAACGGGACGACCAAGGAAAACAACAGCAGTTGACGACAGAAACATTGTCAGAGCTGTGAAGAAAGACCCTAAAACTACTGTTGGTGAGATCAACAACAACCTCCAGAGGGCAGGAGTGAAGGTTTCAGAATCCACTCTTCGCAGAAGACTTCATGGACAACAGTACAGAGGCTACACCAGAAGATGCAAGCCATTCATTAGCATAAAGAATAGGAAGGCCAGGCTGGATTTTGCCAAAAAGTACAGAGATGAGCCTCAAAAATTCTGGGAAAAAGTTTTATGGACTGATGAGACGAAGATTAACTTCTACCAGAGTGATGGAAAGGCTAAGGTTTGGAGAAAAAAAGGATCTGCTCATGACCCCCAAAACACAAGCTCATCTGTGAAACACGGTGGAGGTAATGTGATGGCTTGGGCTTCAATGGCTTCTTCTGGGACGGGCTCATTAATCTTCATTGATGATGTAACACATGATGGCGGCAGCAAAATGAATTCGGAAGTCTACAGAAACATTTTGTCTGCCAATTTAAAGAAGGATGCAACCAAACTGATTGGGAGATCCTTTGTCATGCAGCAAGATAATGACCCTAAACACACTGCAAAAGCAACAAAGGAGTTCATCAGGGGCAAGAAGTGGAAGGTCCTAGACTGGCCAAGTCAATCTCCAGACTTAAACCCTATAGAGCATTCTTTTTACCTTCTTAAAAGGAGACTGAAGGGAGAAACCCCCCAAAACAAGCAACAACTGAAAGAGGCTGCAGTGAAAGCCTGGAAAGGCATAACAAAAGAAGAATGCAAAAGTTTGGTGATGTCCATGGGTCGCAGGCTTGATGCAGTTATTGAAAGCAAAGGATTTGCAACAAAATATTGAGTCTTATTCACTTAAATCCATTTCAAGTCTATCTGTTCCAATACTTTTGCTCATCTAAAAATGTGGTCTTTCTTTTCAAATAATGATATCTTCTAAGTTGTTTATCAGATCCAGATGAAAATACCTGGAAATAAAAGCTGACATATCGATCTTTTGTCTCATATTCATCTTTTGGTGTCAAACCCAAACGCTTTCAGTCTACAGCAAAAATAAAGGAATTGGCATTACTGTTCCAATACTTTTAGAGGGGACTGTATGTGTGTTTGGGTAGGTATGTGTGTTTGGGTATGTGTGTGTGTTGGAGTATGTGTGTATTTGTGTGTGTGTTGTATGGGTGGTTTGGGATGAGGGGCTGAAGGGATTTGACTGGGACCCCCCTGTGGAGGGAGATTTAGGTTGAGAATTCATACAGAACAGTGTGTGTGTGTGTGTGTGTGTGTGTGTGTGTGATTTGAGTGTCTTGGTGACAGTATATGTGTACAACATGTGTCTGGGTCTAGTATGTGAGTAATTCTATGCAGGACATACGATTCAAGCTGACCTCACCAGTGTCAGAAAGAGTTGGAGAGAAAAATACAGAAAGATTGACAGAAAAAGAGAGAGAGACACAGAGAAAAGAATAAGAGAAAGAGATAGATACCGGCCGAGAGACACCGAAAGAGAGAGAAAGGGGGAGAGTGAGAGATAGAGAGAGAAATAGAGATGGAGAGAGAAAGAGAAAGAGTGAGAAAGAGAGAAACAGAGAAAGAGAGGGAGAGAGATAGATAGAGAGAGAAATAGAGATGGAGAGGGAACGAGAAAGAGTGAGAGAAAGAGAATGAAAGAGAGAGAGAGAGAGATAGAAAGAGAGACGGAGAGAGAGAAAGAGAAATAGAGTGAGAGAGACAGATGAACTAGAGTGTTCCCAGCTTCCTAACGCTGGTGTCAGTCCCACCCTGGAATCCTCCATTCCAACGCGGACAGGAGCTGTCAGCAGAGCCACGGAGCTGGAATTTCCTCCGCTAACCTCAGGAAGCCCGCTGAGCCCACTGCTACATCCACAACTACTGGGAGGAGACCCAGAAACACGGTCCAACAGTCAGAGGGAGGGGGGGTGGTGGGGAGGGACGCAGGGAGGGGGGGAGGGATGGAGGGAGGGAGGTGGGGAGGGAGGGATGGAGGGAGGGGTGGAGGGAGGTTGTGCGGAATGGAGGGAGGGAGCAATGGACGGACAGATGAAGGAAGAGAGGGAGGGATCCATGAATGGAGGGAGGAAGGGGGGGATGGAAGGGAAGGATAGAGGGAGGGAGGGAAGGAAGGGGTGAGTGGTCAGAGAAAGGTGTCGGACTTGGAAGTTGGAGGTGTCGCAACACATACTCGTGGGCCGTTGTGTGTACCCTCACTAGTCACATAAAAAGGAAACGTGTGAACGGGACCGTTTAATTACGGTTTAGTAGTGGAGGCGGTCATGGCTGGAGTCCCTGAAGCAGTGCCCTGTGTTGGAAAAGAGGCATGCATGGAGGGAGAGAGAGAGAGAGAGAGAGAGAGAGAGAGAGAGAGAGAGAGAGAGAGAGAGAGAGAGAGCGAGAGAGAGAGAGAGAGAGAGAGGGAGAGAGAGAGAGAGAGAGAGAGAGAGAACCCTCCAGCCATCAAGTGACATTAAAGGAATAGTTCACTATTTTGGATGTTTAACCTTAATTCCATGTCTCCTGCAGTTGTTCCGACTCGTCCAGATAGTGAACTATAGCACTGGACGCCTAAGGTTCTTTTAGACCACACAGGTTTGTCCTAATAGTGAACTATAGCACTGGACGCCTAAGGTGCTTCTAGACCACACAGGTTTGCCCTAATAGTGAACTATAACACCGAACGCCTAAGGTTCTTCTAGACCACACAGGTTTGTCCTAATAGTGAACTATAGCACTGGACGCCTAAGGTTCTTCTAGACCACACAGGTTTGCCCTAATAGTGAACTATAGCACTGGACGCCTAAGGCTCTTCTAGACCACACAGGTTTGTCCTAATAGAGAACTATAGCACTGAATGTGTGTGGCGCTAGACCACACAGATTCACTGACTGCTGGCTAAACACACAGAACCAGCCTTAACTACTAATACTGCCTAATGATGAGTTCATTTATTAGACCACTCACCCAAGAGTTCATTTATTTGGAAATATAAGGTATGAAATTTGAGAACTATATTATTTTCCGACGTAGTTTAATATCCTGCTATGTATTCCTGTTAGATATCCAAGGCTCTCACCTCATTGCCCATTCAATCAATCTGGCTCCAACATGGCTGCCAAAGGCCACAGTTGCCCCATTTGCCACCATTTAATAAGGAACACTATATATATTCAATCACGCTCCAAAATGGCCGGCTTAGGCCCCAGTTGCCTCATTTGCCTTTATTTAATAAGGCACACCGTTTCTCTTCAATCTGGCCCCGAAATGGCCGCCTGAGGTCCCAGTTGCCTAATTACCCTCCGTAGACAAACAAGAAGGGTGGTTAGCCAGGTTCCTATGGAGGCCCGGGAGCCCGACTGCCAGACAGACTGCTAGCGAACAGAGCTGGCCACGTGTTGGCTGAGCAGGCCTGCAGTAGGAACAGGATGGTTCCATGCTGCGATGTTGACGATGGGTCAACAGCAGGGGGGAAGGTTACAGAGTGACGGCTACAAGGCTACTGGAGGGCTGGCCAGGAGAAAAGGTGGAGGGAGAGGGAGGTCGACAGGGAGAGAGAGGGAGGGACGGGAGGCGACGGGCCACAGGAAAAATGAGAGACGGAAAGAGAGAGAGAGAGAGAGAGAGAGAGAGAGAGAAAAAGAGAGATAAAGGAGCCATGAGAGGAGACAAAGAGAGAGAAAATGGGGTCTATGGTAAATGAGCCATGACGGGTTGTAATAATAGTGCGTGTTCTTCAGGGTCTGCTGTTGGCCTCGGTCCACACACACACGGGTGTACACAAACACACACATACACGCACGCACGCACGCACGCACGCACGCACGCACGCACGCACGCACGCACGCACGCACACACACACACACACACACACACACACACACACACACACACCATACTGTGGAAGAGTTCTCCCTGTGACAACGCTGACCTCACTTTGACATATCATACGCTATCACTGAGGTACCCATGAGTGTGAATGTGTTGTGTGTGTGTGTGTGAACATTGCGAAAGAGAGAAAGGGTGTCCTGAGTGGGAGAACATGTACTTTGTGCGGAAATAAGTGCGAGAAAGAGTGTACTGTCTTTGTGCGTGCATGCATGTGTGTGTGCGTGAGTGTGTACATGTGTGTGTGCGTGCATGCATGTGTGTGTGCGTGAGTGTGTACATGTGGGTCCAGCCTCGTTCAGAGCCCCCATGACCTGAGCGCGCTCTGTCTCAATCAGGCCTGTGTTGATTTTGCTCCACCATGAGTTCTTCCACGGGGGTTATTCTTAGTTGACAGGGAACAAATCTGGAATCCTTGCCTGTGATTCTGTAATTTTTGGGACCGTTCCCTCTTAAAACATGAGTGAAGAAAAAAAAAAATTAAGAAAAACTTGGGGCCAAGCAGGCAGTTAAACTCGTGCTTGTTTGAGCTCCCGGGTCCATAGAAAAATGACAGGCTTTGTAATTATGAGTTCTGTGTACAGAGACAGGGTGGTGTGAGGGGGAGGCGGAGGCCATGATAAGTGCCTGCTGGTCCCACACCAGCGGTGATGATAGGACTCAGTCAACGCCAGATCACGCACACCCAGACACCTTGCTCTGGGTGTACTGTGGGGCCCAGAGACACTTGACCCACATAACAGAGGTAATTCTGCCAATATGTACAGCAGATCTACATAATTGGATTAGCTATGCCAGGATTGGACAAAATATGAACATAACAGGATTAGCTATGCTAGGGTTGGACAGAATATGAACATAACAGGGCTAGTTAGGCTTGTGTAGGAATGAGTGGATATATATGTAACATGACTACTTCTGCTTGCGTAGAATGAAGTAGATTTAAAAAGCAGGATAGGTGCTTGTTAGTGTAGGATAGAGAAGGTCTACTGTACATATTTATTTATGTATTTTAAGTAGATTCGTTTAGACCAGAAAAACTGTCATTGACCTATTCTTCTAGCGTTAAGCGTAAGCTTCAGTGTAGAGTAGTTAATACTGCATAACTGCATCCAAAGTATATACATACACATATATAAAACGGAAGTAGTGCCAAACTATAGGTATGTTTCTGAAATGACAAGGCAACATTATTCTTTGTCATTCCCCACTACCCTAACCAAAGGCTAGTCCAGATTGGTCTGGTTCCACGTCAGCACGGCGGTGTGAACGAGGCCTAAGCCTGTCCCCCTGACCTGCTGGCCATGTTCCACTCCAGAGCAGGGTTCTGGGAGTTCCTCTCTCCGTCGGACGACCCCCCTCCCTTGGCCCCCTCCTTCTCGGGTCGGAGCTGCTCCCACTGGGCCGTCCCGATGTTGATGGACTGGAGGTCCAGCTGGTACTGCCGGTCCTCCACCTCAGAGCCCGGGTCACGCAGGATCCCCAGGTTCAACGCTCGCCTGTTGAGAGAGTACGCATCGCCTTTTAGCAACAGAAGGTCATTTCCAAAACAAGTTTGAACCCAAGTTAGCCTGGTTCTGCAGATAGCATTTATAGGAAGAGGTAAGGAACTTATGTACAAAACATTTTAAAGATATATATATATATATACACACACAGTATATATAAGCAGTATATATATTTTTATTATTATAATTATTACTATTTGTATTTTTATGCTTTTATGGATCAAACAGTCGGCAGACAGGAAAGTTGTGAGAGAGAGGGGAGAACATGCAGCAAAGGGCCTGGGCATCGGGAATCGAACCCGGGCCGCTCGTCACGGACTAGCCTTTGTGCTGCGCCTTAGCCCGTTGAGCCCTATGTACAACATATTTTAGACAACTATATCACTTGTTTTGGGGAAGTTAAAGAGGCCTCCCAGCTTAATGTTATCAACTCTAAAAGCAGTATAGCCAACTCAGTGGACCTGCACCTTTCATTTATACCAGCCCCTTATCACTGCCCTGCTTTGTTCTACAACCAGCCACCTGACTGGGTACTGGTCTCGTGTAGCTGGCAGCAGGCCCCTCCGTGCTACATGTTTGGGGAGGGACTATGTTTCATGCAGTCTGATTTATTGTCAAATGAAAGCCCTTCGCAGCCCCCCGCCCTCAGGTAAATAACCCCCAGCTGTCAGGTGAAATCACTTGCCTTTTAAAAGCTGCAATTTATGCCAAGTTATCATGAACAGTAAACAGTGTTTAACTCAGCTGGACAGCACGCTAGGTTGGAGGGCAGGGGGGCCTCTCTCTCTCTCTCTCTCTCTCTCTCTCTCTCTCTCTCTCTCTCTCTCTCTCTCTCTCTCTCTCTCTCTCTCTCTCTCTCTCTCTCTCTCATACACTCATTCTCTTTTTCTTTCTGCTCTCACACTTTCTCCCTCTCTCCCCTTCTATCTTTCTCCTCCTCTCTCTCTCTCTCTCTCTCTCTCTCTCTCTCTCTCTCTCTCTCTCTCTCTCTCTCTCTCTCTCTCTCTCTCTCGCTCTCTCTCTATCTATCCTTCTCCCTCCCCTCACTCTTTCTCCTCCTCCTCCTCTCACTCACTCCTAAGCGGACAGAAGTCATTCCATGTATAAACAGAACCTCAGCATGAGAGATGGAGAGATGTCACGAGTGGGCAGTACTGAGGTAGTGGACACACACACACACACACACACACACACACACACACACACACTTACACACACACACACACACACACACACACACACACACACAGAAGCATTAAAAA
Source organism: Aplochiton taeniatus (assembly GCA_017639675.1). NCBI lineage: Eukaryota > Metazoa > Chordata > Actinopteri > Galaxiiformes > Galaxiidae > Aplochiton > Aplochiton taeniatus. The sequence continues at coordinate 5,134,686 of CM030178.1, forward strand.
CTCTCACATACATACACTGGCCTGTAACACCACCCCAGCCACCAGTGCCAAGCCATAATGACGTCATCTTTCTTGCCCGGAGAGACAAGGACCCCGACCCTAATACACCCGCAGAATCAGAAATCTGACATGTGCGCATGACATCAGGGCCTCTGCAGCCATGCTATGTTTATTTGTGCCGGCACAATGGAACGAGAGCTTAAGCGCCGTAAATAAGAGCTTAAAGCAGCAACAGATGGCGTGACAGCGAGAGCCGTTTTTAGTTGTTTTCGGCAAACGTCAACGTCAATTCTCATAACGTTTTACCCCGCTCTAGTGTAGTGGTGGGGAGGGTGGGGGTGGGGGGTCATCATTGGACCATGATGTTATTATGACAATAAGCACAGAGTAGAACAATAACAGCCGCGGAAGAGAAACCATGATCAGAAGCGCGGGGCCTGGGTTTAGCCGGCTTTGTTGACACTCTTTAACAACAGAAACTGATCTCCAATCAAGGTTTGGACCCACGTTGATCAACAGAGAATCACAGGATTTAGGCCCGGGACTCGAAAAGTGTTTGGGTGGGATGTGTCACTCTAAATTTGTCTCGCCGTGTTATCTTACCTCACAATATCTTATTTTTATTTTTTTTGTATTTCTATATTTTTTTCTTCTTCAAACATTAAACAAACTGCCGTTACCTCATACAAAGCGGTCCCAACAATCTCTTCAATTCTGCTTCTTTAACAGGCCCTTATTCACAATCAGCAAAACTCCCGGTTGGAAGTCAACTCTCGACACGGCGTTGCTGAGGGGGTCATCTCCAGTGACAAGAACAAATATAATTACGTTTGTCTTGGTCATGAAGCCGGTGGAAATCGGCGTGATTCCATATCAGAAGGCATGTTTCAGCCAATCAGAAGGCATGCTTCAGCCAATCAGAAGGCATGTTTCAGCCAATCAGAAGGCATGTTTCAGCCAATCAGAAGGCATGTTTCAGCCAATCGGGGGAATGCACACACGCATCGTTCTCTGACAAATGAGGAGCGATGGAATTTGGAAGTTCCCCCTGGGGGTGAGAAAATAATTGGAGCCAGATTCTGGTTGTTGTACATGCTCGGGAGGGGGGCTGCACTGGCCGCTTGACATTTTTGATTGGTCATGTGGAGACCACACCGCTCGGCCAAGGGGGAACCAGAGAACGGCTTGGGAAAGAACGGTTGCTGCTGCCGCCCAACATACACAGATGCAGAGCAAAACACATACAGAGGGGAGAGAGAGAGTGTTGTGAGAGAGAGAGAGAGAGAGAGAGAGAGAGAGAGAGAGAGAGTTAAGAGATTGAGAGAGAGATAGACAGAGGGCAGGAGGAACATAGCCTTCTTCCAGAGAGAGAGAGAAAGATACAAAGTAAGAGAGAGAGAGAGAGAGAGAGAGAGAGAGAGAGAACGAGAGGGAACGAGGGAGGGATGGAAAGAAAGAGCGAGAGAGAGAGAGAAAATCGAGATAGATTCAACTTGAGCAGTTAGCATAGCCCTTGTTCCTCAGCCAAACCGTATTTTAATTGCAGGAAAAGACCACAAAAACATTATAGTTTACAACATAATTCAGTCAGTTATATATATGATCAAAAGCTCAGCAGCCAGACCGTTTCGCTTAATGGTATCCATGACTATTATTTTAAAACATTTCTTCTTCTAACGGTCTAAACCGAACTTAACTTAAACAATATAGCAGTAACAAAAAATGCATCCTTGTCTACTCATTCCTGTGAGAAATTGCAGACAAAATAGTTGAAGAATTGGCAGCAAAACGGCTTACATTCAAACCTTTAGCTCTAATATCTAGCAGGCTCGGAGAGGAGTCAGAGACAAAATAGTTTGTATGACAACTATGTCTTAAAGAGCAGCATTCTTTTTTTTTTTTTTTTTTTGTACTTCACTACAAGAAAAGAAATTATCCTTAAAATTCCTTGGAGCAGGATTGGTTTACAAATGAGCGTTTAATTACAGCAAAGCCCTGCTCCCTGTTTAGCATTCTTTAGAGCCGGTGCAGGCTGGCCATCAATCATAATTACTGTTATTAGGTGTGGGAGGACAGGCTGCTTCACATACGACAGACATGGGAATTGGTGATGAAACAGGCTTTATTGTGAAGAGGCCTAGGTGGTGCTTGTATACACACACACACACACACACACACACACACACACACACACACACACACACACACACACACACACACACACACACACACACACACACACACACACAACCAATCACCCTGTAAACCTCTGACACATGCCATACCAGACCTCAGGTGGAATGAGAAGCAGATCTTTCCTGAGTTACCACACAGATAAGACTGATAGAGAGAGGGATCACATATATATATATATATATATATATATATATATATATATATATATATATATATAGAGAGAGAGAGAGAGAGAGAGAGAGAGAGAGAGAGAGAGAGAGAGAGAGAGAGACAGAGAGAGACAGACAGACAGACAGACAGACAGACAGACAGTGAGAGAGAGAGAAAGAGAGAGAGAAAACCGTGTGGGGCCTTTCTTTCCTGGTGGAGGGTTTTGAAAAGTGAACCGCGGTTCAAGGTAATAAAAGGAACCGCAGTGCAACCTGGAGTGGAGCTGGGTCGAGGCCGGGGGTGAGGCTGGTTAAGGGGGTGAGGCTGTGCGGAGGCCCGTGAGAGAGACTGGGTCTGGTGGCCATGGAGGTGCAACCCTGTCCTCCTGGGGTTAGCACGGCAGTGGGTGCACCCTGCGCCTGGGGGGCTGTGGGGTCAGGGTCGGGATCAACCCCCCCCCCCCCTCCACCCCCCACCTTTCTAGAGGGGCTCCTGCAGGGCAGGCTCTGATAACGTGGGCTCTGGCCCCCCCACCGCCCGTGCCCCCGCTCTCCTTACCTCCCCTCCCACGCTCCTGGCCACAGAGGCAGGAAACACCAGGGTAATACAACCACATAGCGCCAACCCACTAGCTTCTGGATCTCGTCACTCCCAAACCAGCAACCTGAACCTGCAACCTCGGACCTGTTTTTCACTCCACTTCCCCGGCAATCACATGCAATACATGTCCGCTTACGCGCTACAGCAGGGGCCTGGGTGGTGGGGGGGGAGTGTGTGTGTGTGTGTGTGTGTGTGTGTGTGTGTGTGTGTGTACACGTGTGTACGTGTGTGCGTGTGCATGAATGTTTGTTGAGCCTCCACTACCGTTTCAGGCCTCCTGGTAGAACATATATACTGAGTAGTAGTTTCAATAAGAGAGCGGGCCTTGATTCAGGCAAGTCAAGCTCAATTAGCCGAGTACACAGACACGCCATGTTTCATGCGTGTTCCGTGTGCTTTGTATCCAAGCAGACCCTACAGCCAGTGTATATTTGAACAGGGGGAGGACCCGACCACCTGCACTGCTAACGGTGCATGGCCTTTGTAGCCATGACGTTTCTCCTTCATAGCTGCTACTTTGGTTAGCTTACAGAAGAGACAAAAAGAACCCAATTCACCAACGATTATTATTATTATTACTACATAGTTTACACAAGCTGCTTCGATAATCAGGTCTTTTTTTTTTTCTGTCGGACGCAAACTCAACACGTTAAATTTTGGTTCATTTCCACCTCTTTGAGCGGAGCTAACTTCACTGGGCCAAGCATCATTAGCATCCCGAGACTACACCATGCTGGGCCTTTAGCGGGGCTAGCTGAGCTCCCCCGCTCTGTTTCAATCTGCTCCGCTGCCAGTCCTCAACACACCCGGGTCCAGCCCCACCGCGGCGCTCCATCGCCTCAGTGTGTTTCTGTGTCCGAGAGAGGGAGAGGGAGGGAGGGAGAGTGCCTAGAGGGCATTTGTACACATTATGAATCATAAAACTCGCAATTACTCGGTTAGCTAAGCACCCTGGGGCGGACGGTGGTGTGCGGCTGAACTCGCCAAATCTCTGGGCCTTCTGAGCAGCGGGACTCTCACTCTCAGATTTATGGCCCGAGTCAAGTCCAATTGCAGTTAATTTGCATCTCCAATTATAGTCGTTCGAGCTCGGAATTAGAACCCGGGGCAAGCCCTCAAAGTGTTGGGCTGGGGGGGGGGGGGGGTATACCGCGAGTCAGCAGAAAATAATAAAGAAAAGATTCAGCTAAGTTGGACTTAAGTGGTTTCTGATGCGCGTAACGATTTCACAGGAGTCGCCCCCATCAAACCCACCAAAGAGAGACCAGGAAGACCACAATTCTATGTCGACTAGAGAAGACAACGCCGCTTGAAGCGTCTCTCCGAGTGTCAACAGGTCAGAGGGTCAACCGCCCCGCCTCAGTGCCAAACTGAGGATGGCCAGCTGGCCGTACCAGTGGATCTCCTCCACCGGAACAACCCTTCGACAGCGTCCTCATCAGACCTAGCAGCAGACTTATCAGACCTAGCAGCAGACTTATCAGACCTAGCAGCAGACTTATCAGACCTAGCAGCAGACGTATCAGACCTAGCAGCAGACGTATCAGACCTAGCAGCAGACTTATCAGACCTAGCAGCAGACGTATCAGACCTAGCAGCAGACTTATCAGACCTAGCAGCAGACTTATCAGACCTAGCAGCAGACTTATCAGACCTAGCAGCAGACTTATCAGACCTAGCAGCAGACTTATCAGACCTAGCAGCAGACTTATCAGACCTAGCAGCAGACGTATCAGACCTAGCAGCAGACTTATCAGACCTAGCAGCAGACTTATCAGACCTAGCAGCAGACTTATCAGACCTAGCAGCAGACGTATCAGACCTAGCAGCAGACGTATCAGACCTAGCAGCAGACTTATCAGACCTAGCAGCAGACTTATCAGACCTAGCAGCAGACTTATCAGACCTAGCAGCAGACGTATCAGACCTAGCAGCAGACTTATCAGACCTAGCAGCAGACGTATCAGACCTAGCAGCAGACGTATCAGACCTAGCAGCAGACTTATCAGACCTAGCAGCAGACGTATCAGACCTAGCAGCAGACTTATCAGACCTAGCAGCAGACGTATCAGACCTAGCAGCAGACTTATCAGACCTAGCAGCAGACGTATCAGACCTAGCAGCAGACTTATCAGACCTAGCAGCAGACGTATCAGATCTAGCAGCAGACGTATCAGACCTAGCAGGCCCAGGCCTCCTCCAGCAGCACGGGCCTCGCTTTCTCCAACGGGAGCCTGTTATTCATTAGGCTGATTAGACTTTAAAGAGATTCATAATGGCTCCAATTCTATCATATTTACAGGAGATCTTAGCAGGGAACAATTACTTCTATATACAAGCAGGGCTTAACTCGGGTCATGTTGAGAGGAGAAGACATGAAACTTCCACACCAACCTCCCCCCCCCTCCCCATATCGTCGACACTGGTAGCACCGACAAGCAGGCTAGCCCAAGAGAGCTATTGGAAAAGGGGGGGGGGGGGGGCACGAGTGTTTACAGTGTAACGGTGTATACCGAAGAGTCAGAGTGTTTGCGTTCAGATTTCAACATCTTAATTGCGAGAGCGATCCGTCTCAGCCCGTGAGGTTTACACGTCAGGAGACCACGGGGGGGGGGGGGGGGGGGGGGCGATAAACATCGTGGCGGATGTCTCGGACGTGGCAGGCAACACGTGCTCACCCACAGGGCCCGCAGGGGAGATCCATCTAACGGCGCCATTTAGACGCTCATCTTCTTGTTAGAAAGCCGCCCGTCCGGTAATTATGGAGGTGATGAGGAGATGATTCATTAGGACATTAGGGTGGCCATCACAAGACGGATTCCTTTACATTCAAGCTTTCACATCTTACTTTACATCCAAGCTTCCATTTAGGAAAGCATTCGGGAATGAGAACAGAGGAGTGACATGATTGGTCTCCCATTTACACAAGTCCAAAAATAAGACAAAGCTACAAACCAATAATCCTTGGGTAACCAGTTTCACATCTCTAAAAGGACAGTGGAACATCGATTTACTTGAAATAAAATGCCAACGCTGTTTTTCCACTGTACTCGTTACTCTATTACACAATGGCTTACAAGCCTGTCAACAAGTGGAAAATCCGAGCTCAACAACAACTTGGGAAAACAAAAACATGCAAGCAAAAGCCCCTGGCTGAGAATGAATGAGAATCCCAAAGCATGACCAACAGTCACCCCACGCTGAAACAAAGCATGTGTTCCTCCAGTGTCTGTGGTCCACCTATAGAGAGACCAACAGTCACCCCACGCTGAAACAAAGCATGTGTTCCTCCAGTGTCTGTGGTCCACCTATAGAGAGACCAACAGTCACCCCACACTGAAACAAAGCATGTGTTCCTCCAGTGTCTGTGGTCCACCTATAGAGAGACCAGCAGTCACCCCACGCTGAAACAAAGCATGTAATTCTCCAGTGTCTGTGGTCCACCTATAGAGACCAACAGTCACCCCACGCTGAAACAAAGCATGTGTTCCTCCAGTGTCTGTGGTCCACCTATAGAGACCAGCAGTCACCCCCCAGTGAAACAAAGCATGTGTTCCTCCAGTGTCTGTGGTCCACCTATAGAGAGACCAGCAGTCACCCCACGCTGAAACATAGCATGTGTTCCTCCAGTGTCTGTGGTCCAGCTACAGAGAGACCAGCAGTCACCCAACAGTGAAACAAAGCATGTGTTCCTCCAGTGTCTGTGGTCCACCTATAGAGACCAGCAGTCACCCCCCAGTGAAACAAAGCATGTGTTCCTCCAGTGTCTGTGGTCCAGCTACAGAGAGACCAGCAGTCACCCCCCAGTGAAACAAAGCATGTGTTCCTCCAGTGTCTGTGGTCCACCTATAGAGACCAGCAGTCACCCCCCAGTGAAACAAAGCATGCGTTCCTCCAGTGTCTGTGGTCCAGCTACAGAGAGACCAACAGTCACCCCACGCTGAAACATAGCATGTGTTCCTCCAGTGTCTGTGGTCCAGCTACAGAGAGACCAGCAGTCACCCAACTGTGAAACAAAGCATGTGTTCCTCCAGTGTCTGTGGTCCACCTATAGAGACCAGCAGTCACCCCCCAGTGAAACAAAGCATGTGTTCCTCCAGTGTCTGTGGTCCAGCTACAGAGAGACCAACAGTCACCCCCCAGTGAAACAAAGCATGTGTTCCTCCAGTGTCTGTGGTCCAGCTACAGAGACCAGCAGTCACCCCACAGTGAAACAAAGCATGTGTTCCTCCAGTGTCTGTGGTCCAGCTACAGAGAGACCAGCAGTCACCCCCCAGTGAAACAAAGCATGTGTTCCTCCAGTGTCTGTGGTCCAGCTACAGAGACCAGCAGTCACCCCACAGTGAAACAAAGCATGTGTTCCTCCAGTGTCTGTGGTCCAGCTACAGAGAGACCAGCAGTCACCCCACACTGATACAAACACATGTTGTCCTCATTCCCCCCGACTTCTGCTCTGCTCTGTTCAGCTTTAAAAAAGATGCCTGCTGCTGAGATCTAAGACTGTGTGGGCGGGTGTGTGTGTGGGGGGGAGAGGTGTGTGTGTGTGTGTGTGGGGGGGGGGGGTCTGTTGGTCTGCTGTGCTTAGCTTTAAACGAGCTGGCTACTACCTTAAAAAAAAGATCATCTGAATGTGTGTGTGTGTGTGTGTGTGTGTTTGAGGCAGGTAACTGGGAAACACAGGGCATTCCTTGGTAATACGGACAGTAATTCCCTGGCTGGGAGACACCCACCGGCTCCTTAACAGGACATCTGCAACGGATCAGCTGGGAAAAGTCTTGGATCTTCTTCTGTTTAGGATGGAAGTCGTCTGCTTACGAGTCTCTGTGAGGTAAAAGGCCTGTGCGTGCGCGCACATGCGTGAGTGCGTGCGTGTGTGTGTGTGTGTGTGTGTGTGTGTGTGTGTGGGGGGGGGGGGGGGGGGTGAACGTGCACGTCGATCTGAGGAACAACACTTCCATTAGCGACCTCGGCAGAAGAGCGGTGAACGCAGCCAGCATTTCCTGCCATCGCTTCAAAGTCTGTCACAGATTGCACAGATGTCATTTCCCGCTCCACTAGCTCACATCACATGCTTTTAGCAACGCTGTCAGAAAACACGTCGGACGGCGTTTTTTGGGAACGTCTCCCTGTTGCCGAGGTGTAAAAGGGAACGTCGCGTTGACTTCCCCTCCCTCCCGAGTGAAAGCAGAAGAAAGAAAGTGACGTGATCGAGCCGCCATCTTAATTGGAAAAGGGCTTATCTTTAATGAATCGCTAAACACACGCATGGATCGTATTATCCCGCCTGGTCTCCATAGGACACGTGGCAAGAGATGAGGATCTCTGGTCCGGAGGCCGTTCCGATCCGGGCTCTCTCATCAGGCCAGAGTGGAGCAGGCACATACCTCAATGCCACTTACACACCGTAATTAAAGGGAAATAACTCGCTTTTCTTTGGTTCTTTCTTCGAAATAAAAAAAGTACTCCAGATCTTTTTTTGTATTTCTTTTTTGTTATTCTCTGGCGTGCCTCCTGTAATGTGTCCAAACACAGAAAAGAAAAAAAAAAGTACTCCAGATCTTTTTTTGTATTTCTTTTTTGTTATTCTCTGGCGTGCCTCCTGTAATGTGTCCAAATACAGGTTCTGATTGACAAAAACCTGAACCGGAGCGGACCTTGTTACAATCACAAAAGGCGGGGCCAAGACTTCAACAGAAACAATTGGCGCTGTACCTCATCGGACGTGGCTTTCAATGGGCAGCGGCGTGATGCCGGACCGCCGAGTACTTTTCCAACTGGGCGTCACCACGTTGAATCCAACACGCCGTCCAGACGACCCCCACCTGACCCCGGGGGCACGGATCGGAGGAGCGTGTTGCTCCGTTTGGTGCTACACCTCACGTCTAATTGTAGTAATCACACACACACACACACACACACACACACACACACACACACACACACACACACACACACACACACACACACACACACACACACACACACACCGTTTACATACAGTAAACACACTCGCAGATGCACACATATTGTTTATGATGTGAGTCTCAGATCAGACTGATTGCCCCGTTGCTTTGCCTCGCGTTTCTCTTGATTTACTCGCAGCTATAAAGCCTTCAATGCGTGCTCAGGCGAGGGGTGTGTTTTATGATGCTGTAAAATTAGGCTCGCTTTATGGATCCAACATCACCAGCCACTACTGTTTTTTTCCACTTGAAATTGATTAAGCGGTTCAATATTGTCAGTCTGGTTTACATTAGCACATTCGGGACGAGGCAAGCTGTGTGTGTGTGTGTGTGTGTGTGTGTGTGTGTGTGTGTGTGTGTGTGTGTTTGTACTCGGAAGATGCTCTCGTAAACTCATTTTTATCTGTGAAAACGACAGTCTTTGGCAGAGCACGCTGAAGCTGTTACACCATGTTTACATCAATTATTGAATTCTGACAAATGTTTAAAGCAGGGAGATTACATATCAAGGACTTATGCTTGTTGGGATGAAAGCATGGGAATGTTCCTAAACAAAGTTCTGGATGGGGGGTGGCCATGTTTGATTAGGTTAACTGACAGTGCAGGTTTAGCTGACAAGCTGAACAAACATGTAATCAGATCGCAGAAACAGTAGGTTCTCCACCCCCCCCCACACCCCCTCCTCACCCCCCACCCCAACACTATTTCCTTGACCTTAAACTACATTTTGGACTGATTCAAATTTCCTGTCCGACAAACAAAAAAAGCAGAGGGAAACACAACACAAGAAGTCCCTGCTGGAAGAACCTGCACAACGGAATGAAAAACTTATGTTCAAATCACCAGTTTTCCGAGGGAGGTCAGCAGCCCTCCCAAAGAACAGGCGGGCCATTTCAAAAAGCCTTCAGGCCCCCATGGCAACGGCACTATAAGTATTTTCTCATGAGATAATGTCGAAATACATTTATGTCAGCAAATGAAAACAGTCAAATAATTGAAATAATCTGCGTCGCACATGCTTCCAGAATCAACTAATTCATCCTTCTCGAAGCTCTCTGATGTCAGTGTTTATAACTCTGAGGCGGATCTAGGCCTGTTCGAAACCGTCAAAGCATATTTATAAAAAGTGACATTTCAATATGAGAGGAGGTGCCTTTTTTCTGTTTATTGACAAAATCACGTCGAGGAAGATGTGATTTGATAAAGAGAGGGACGGAGGGTGAGAGAGAGTGAGAGAAAATGCACTATGTGTGTGTGTGTGTGTGTGTGTGTGAAAGGAGGGCAGATGAAGAAAGACAGTCAGGATAGCAGAAGCACACACAACGAGGGGCCTAAGAACAGACCAGCTGTGAGTGGGAGCTGGACCCTGGACGCTGGTTTACAAGCCGCTGGTTTACACACACACACACACACACACACACACACCCCTAGGGGCTGCAGGGGGATGGAGTTTATACTCCCCACAGGAGGCGCCCCCCCCAACTTAAAAAAAGAACCAAAAAGTGCACAGAGAACAGCCCAGAAGGATGGAGAGATAGAAGGGATGGATGGAGGGAAGGACAGAGAAGAGGAGAAGAGAAAGAACAGGGCTTCTGTTGAACACAG
>CM030178.1:5150199-5198035 GCA_017639675.1 Aplochiton taeniatus
GGGAAATACTACACCCTGTGTTTGATTTTTTTTTTTAAGTTAAATCTAAAAAGCCCTGATATAGATGGACAGGGAGGTTTGCTTATGTTCTTTGGTGTTGGCATGATAGAAAAAGGTGGTTTGGAGGGAGAGAGCAGTCTGCCAGCCAGTCAGTCAAGTCCGGCAGGCAAGTCCACAGGTTCAAAGAGCAAAGGTCAAACTCACTAAAGTTATTAATCTGCTGCGGCCTCTCTTCTCACACACAGCCACGACAAAACGCACAGCGAAAAAATAAGTCATTTCACTTAATGGCATTGGAAGTGACGTTTTCTGGTTTTCCAGGAAATCAGCTCACATGTTATGCGATACATAGGTTGTATCATTTGGGACGTGGAGGAATATCCATCAACCTGGGTTCCCACAGAAAAGAATGACAAATATCACTTTAACAAAAACAGAAGAGAGGGGGGGAGCGAGTCCACCTCAAAGCTTGGGCAGGACTCTGGGGTCGGTTTAAACTTCCCCTTTTCATTACGGCACGTTGTCTGGGAGCTGAGCAAACATCGGATCCCGGCTTATTTCAAAATATTATCGGTTTGGGTCCACCAAAAAAAAAAAAAACGGAAAAAAACACTGATTCATAACAATAAATTCTTGAGGAAACTAATATAAGCGGACGTTTGATTTACTCTGCTAACAGCGGCCCTATTTTTAAAACAATTTGATGTTGCATTAATCCCAGTTGTCACGGCGATGTGAAATATCTCTTCGGCGTTAGCAGATCCAGGTGTTTCATTTGCCGACTGACAAAAACTGTGTTTGTTCTGGCTGACCCTCTCTCTCTCTCTCTCTCTCTCTCTCTCTCTCTAACTCTCTTTCTCTCTCTCGCTCTCTCTCTCTCTCTCTCTCGCTCTCTCTCTCTCTCAAACTCTAACCCTCCCTCCCTCCCTCTCCTATCTCTCTATCCTTCTCTCTTGTACCCTCTGATGTGGTGGTTATTTTCTCCTGCCACTTCAATAAAAGGCCAATAAAAACAGGAAGAACTAAAAGAGAGAGCAAGAAAGAGACAGCGACACGCCATAAATAAATCTATAAATATTTACATATGTATGTGTGTGTGTGGAAGGAAGTCACCCAGCAGATCCATTAGCCTCTCCGTTTGACTACCGGGTTGACGACTGAACCTACTCTGTTACCGGCTGGGATCCGGTTCAAGAGCCTGTTTATGGCAGACTGCCACATTGCCTTTAAGGGGGCATGTATAGCCTTTTTCTGCCCCCTCACAAAATGTCCTGATGGACTACTGGGTTACATTAGGATGATTGAGGCATTTGCCTTTAATAGTGACCATAATACTACTGCTACTAATATAGACCTGCTGTTGTGAAATGATGCATTCAGACAAATCAACAGGAGTTGCAGTCAATTTTGAAAAGCTGTATGTTTGTGTGTGTGTTTTGAATTTCCTGTCCATTAAAAGGCGTTCTAGTAGTACTGAAAATTCTCTGGACACCAGGGACATCTGAGAAGAATCAGAACAGTATTTCAGTAGAGAGAGAGAGAGAGAGAGAGAGAGAGAGAGAGAGAGAGAGAGAGAGAGAGAGAGAGAGAGAGAGAGAGAGAGAAAGAGAGAGAGAAAGAGAGAGAGAGAGAGAGAGAGAGAGAAAAGAGAGAGAAAAGCCACATACAGTTTGAAAATATTTACTATGCTGGTTTCTCCCATGGTGTAAAATAGAGTTTGGATTTCAGAACTCTATAACACCGGTGTTTTAGAAGAATACTGAGTCCATCTGATGCATGGAGGAGGCGGGAATCGATTCGATCCTGACCAACAAAACCGAACATCTGACTTTGTCCTTGGTGCTCCTATTTACGCATCATATCCTCAGAAGTCAATCTAAATTCCACTTTCCAGGAGTTATTTGTCAGCCAATTAGTTTTACTACCGTTTTATCCCTTTTAAAACTGGTTAGAAGCAGCCTTTTAGCCCCGTCACCTATAATTAGACTCCAAACGACGAGGAGCCTAACTCACGGTGTGTGTGTGTGTGTGTGTGTGTGTGTGTGTGTTCACACCGTGTGTGGCCCTGACAAGCGCCTCTCCTACCAGACCCTGAAACGCAGAGCAGCAGCAGCAGCAGTGGAGCGAGGCCTGCGCTCTCCTCATTTGTGTAAACAAGCGGGGAAATGGGGCACTTGGCAGAGGACAAAAGTGAGTGATGAGGCAAGTGTGCGCTGAAGCATCTAATGAATCATTTTCGCTGGGAGTTTTGGGAGGATTTTTATGAGGAAAAATTGGAGCCGAGGATAGGGAAAGGAACAAAAAGAGGGAAAGAAAGAAAAAGCTCTATTAAGATGGAGTGAGTGAGAAAGGGATGTACAAAAAAAAAGGAAGAGAAAACTGAGTAAGAAAATATACAGATTTATGTAAGTTTGTGTGGCTTCAATTGTACATATTTACTCCACCATGTGGGGAAAAAACACAATAATCGAATTATGGTATAAAACACGACTGCGGTCGTGAGGGTGTTAGGGAGTGACCAGTAAGTTACAGAGCCCCTGGCACTGGGACCAGTGAGTTACAGAGCCCCTGGCACTGGGACGAGTGAGTTACAGAGCCCCTGGCACTGGGACCAGTGAGTTACTTTGCCCCTGGCACTGGGACCAGTGAGTTACTTTGCCCCTGGCACTGGGACCAGTGAGTTACTTTGCCCCTGGCACTGAGACCAGGGAGTTATAGCACCCCTTTGAATAAGACTAAAACGTTGTGTGGTAAAAAATACAATAAAATCAGTTCTGCTTAGCTTGCATGTAACTTTAATTCCATAAGATAAGTCCGAGGGATGGCAGCAAAGCAAACCGCACAGCATTAACGACGGCAGGATGTACTTCTTTACAATTTACAGCCCCCTCTGCTCGCTTCAAAGGTCAGCGCACCAGGTAAAAGCAGTTACAGCTGAGAGGAACTACGCTGTTTGTCTCTATAATCAGCCCCCCCCCCCTGCCCCCCCCCCCACCCCCCCCCCCCCCCCCCCTCCCACCACCCCCCTCCCTTCCTCCCTCCCTCCTCTCCCCATCCTTCCTCCCAGGGGACTCGTATCCCTCCATCCACACATCCAGCTTCTCGTCTGCTACTGGGTTAGTAGGATGCAGGCTGTGGCCGCGGCTCCACTCCGCCTGCCAGGAGTAGCCTCGGCCGCGTTCCAATCCACAGACGATGCTTCCTTCGACGAACCCCGATGTGACGGTGAGCGGGCAAGGGTGCGCCGGAGCAAGCGCCCTTTTCTTCGGAATGGGTTAGTTGCGAGAAGCAATCGTACGGTTCCAAGAAATAAAAACACTTGGATGTAAACAGTGGTCTTTAGCACTGTGGAGAAGTGTCAACAAGAGAACGGGGAAGAAGCCAACAGGTTTTGGAATGAGACTGGGCCCTGGTTTGGAGGTCTGGTGGCTTGTGTTTCTCAGGGGGAGGCCAGGGAGATCCCCGTCCACAATGGTCTATCCACAGCACAACCGGGGCTGGCCCCGAGACCACACAGTCAAAGGGGACCGGGCCAGCAGTGCACCGCTAAGGGAAGAAGGATGGAGAGAAAGAGAGAGAGAGAGAGAGAGAGAGAGAGAGAGAGAGAGAGAGAGAGAGAGAGAGAGAGAGAGAGAGAGAGAGATGGAGAGAGTGAGATGGCGAGAGGAAGAGAGAGTGAGATGGAGAGAGGCAGATAGAAAGGCAAAGTCAGGGAGGAAGAGAGACAGATCTAGACAGAGTGAAATATCGAAATAGAAGGAGAGAGAGAGAGAGAGAGATGCTTGTATGATGTGGAAGAGATATAGATGGAGTTTTGCCTAGCAACATGCTTCTGCTGACAACATCATGTTTACTGAACTATGCATCAGAAAAGCGGCAAAAGCAACTCTGGGTTGCCGTGGAGAGGTGGATGTACCCCGCGCATATCAAAACAAAAAACAAATACATATTGTATAAATTAACTGGGATGGTTCCGGCAATGTTGTGTGTGTGTGTGTGTGTGTGTGTGTGTGTGTGTGTGTGTGTATGTGTGTGTATGTGATGTAATCTAAGTTTGTGTCATTGAGGTAATATTGTATGTATTCGTTCAAAGGAACTTATGACAGAAACATGCATGTGTTTAAACATGAACTCATACACACACACACACACACACACACACACACACACACACACACACACACCAAGACGATTGTATTATCTTCACTTTCATTGAATCATATTAAAGTGGGCCCTTATAGAGTCCTCTGGTGACTTCAAACTGTTTCACATGTGAAAAGTTCCCCTTTTTAACATGTGCCTCTAAAAGTCCCCCCTAGTCCCCATTGAAAGTGACACACGGCCCTCTCAGGGCATTCCAACCAGTGAATCACATTAGCCCCCCCCCCCCCCCTCCCCACGCCCCCCCCCCCCCCCCCCCCCACGCCCCAGCCGACAAGAAGCTTTCAATTAACTGTTCCATGAGCAAGATCTTTCTGGAAGGAAGGAAAGAAAGGAAAGGAAAGGAGTGTCAGAGGAGCGAAAGAAAAAAAGAAAGAGAGAGAGAGAGAGAGAAAGATCAGTGAGATTTTACAGTGATCCTCCACCACAAGAAAGCCAGGACTGAAGGCACGCTGGACATTCCCAAAGCTACGCTGCGCTCATGCACTTTGGAAAAATCCGTCTTTTTCACATCGGGAAAAATGATTTCAGCTGTGTAAATTGACATCGGCCTTGTAGCAAGAAACAGAGAGAGAGAGAGAGAGAGAGAGAGAGAGGGGGAGAGAGAGAGAGAGAGAAAGAACGAAAGAAATAGAGAAAGAGAGAGGAAAAGCCCAACCTCTTGTGTCATAACTTCTGCTCCCAGAGAGAAAAAAAATTGACCACACAAGGTGCCAGGCTCTCCTTTAAGGAACTGATATTCACCGTTCGGTAATCAAATGGAAGTGTGCTAATTGTTTCCAAATGAATCAAGTATATACCCACAGAGCTCCCGAGGCCCAGCACTCAACCTGGTTTATTTTCCTTTTTTAAGGTGATCTATATTCCTTCAACCATAAATACACAGGGAGCACTGAAAGGTTTTGGGATGAAAGGGGGCACTCCTGGAACTTTAAAGGGTGTTAGAAACGGAGAACTATATCGTAGATACAGCAGCTCCCCCACTTCCATTTAGTGCGGATGTTTATGCTGGTCCCCCTCTAGCTTTGGAGGGCAGCGCAACGGTGCGACCCGGACTGGAGAGAGGGAGAGTGAGAGAGAAAGAGAGAGAGGGAGAGAGAGAAAGGGAGAGTGTGAGAGAGAATAAGAGGGAAAGGGAGAGAGAGAGAGAGAGAGAGAGAGAGAGAGAGAGAGAGAGAGAGAGAGAGAGAGAGAGAGAGAGAGAGAGAGAGAGAGAGAGAGAGAGAGAGAGAGAGAGAGAGAGAGAGAGAGAGAGAGAGAGTGAGAGAGAGAGAGAGAGAAAAGGAGAGAGAGAGAGAGAGAGAGAGAGACTCCTGTTAAACGCAGTGCATCTTAACGTTCTTCAAGACCCGAGTGCCCAGGCTCCCTTTTGTCTTCAAAAGCCGTCATTCAATTATGACCCTGGATGCATTGGGATGGCAGGATAAACACTACTGCTGCTAACGGTTAGCAGCACTTGGAGACATATTTCACCCCCTCCAGGATGTTATCGTCAGCGTGGTAAATACATGGTTTTGGTGTGATTACAGATCCTGTCAGAGACTTCCTATACCACTTTGGTGAGGGGAGGGGCAGCGAAACCGCGGGTTTTGGTGACGGTAAGCAATTAGGTCTTTTATATGCCAATCAATCAGGGACCTCGTAATGTGTGATTGGCCTAAATTGGAAAAGGGGGAGAGAGAGAGAGCGAAAGAGAGAGAGAGAGAGACAGAGAGAGAGAGAAGGAGAGGGGGGGGGGGGGGGGGGGGGGGGGGGGAGAGAGAGAGAGAGAGAGAGAGAGAGAGAGAGAGAGAGAGAGAGAGAGAGAGAGAGAGAGAGAGAGAGAGAGAGAGAGAGAGCGAGAGAGGGGGGTAATTCCGGGTTTGGAGGGGAACTGAGAACACAATGAGCGGTTTGGGATAATTCTTGTGTTTTTGGTGCAGAGGGAAAAGGGCAATCTGGGCTTCTGTGTGCTGGTGAGGAGAGTGTATCTGTGTGTTTGTGTTTACTGTATGCATGGATGTTTATCTGTGTGTGCGTATACAAGAGTGTATCTGTGGCTGAGAATAAAGACCACCACGCCAGGCCAGTCTCTCTTTCTTTCTCTCTCTCTCTCTCTCTCTCTCTCTCTCTCTCTCTCTCTCTCTCCCCCCCCCCCCCCTCTCCTTCTCTCTCTCTCTGTCTCTCTCTCTCTCTCTCTCTCTCTGAGAAATGGATGAATCTCAAAAATCGCAACCGCTGCCCTCTCTAGAGGATGGGTTGGCTGGCTGGAAGAAGACAGATGCTGATCCTTCACCATGGGTTGACACTTGACAGAACAAACAACTTCGCCCGCACGTCATCATGCCATACGACACATCCTCGGATACGGCTGCCATGGAAACGCAGATGTGTTACCAAACAGCGACGACCGCGACCAAAGCAAAAAAGCGAAAACGGCAGAATGTCACGCTCATCCCACGAAACATAAGTGTTTTTGAGATGTTTGCGCAGAACTTGTGGATTGGTACAAAGCAAAATTCGGAGCAGATTACGTGGTAACCCTAAACCATGGATTCTATTTATCCAGACATATGGACTGTCAGGCCAGGCTCTAAGCCCCCTCCTCATCCTGCTCTGACCAATCTCCCTCTAGCTGACACTTCCACTAAGCGAAGGGGAACAGAGCAGTCTAGAGAGCGGCCCTCCGTTGCTTTTTGATCCTCCCCCCCCCCCCCCCCCCCCCCCCCCCCCCATCACCCTCAACCCCATCAACCCCTCCCTCCCCCCCCCCCCCCGTGCCCCCCGAGCCCCCCACCACCCCCCCAGCCCCACCACCAGCCCGGTCCCCGGGTTCTCTGCCCAGCTCTGCTCCCGACTGTCGGCTCTCACACATCTCGCAGGCAGCTGTGCCAGACATCACGCACCATGCTTTCATCTCCCTCATTACATGTGTCCGCCAGCTCCCTCTGCACGCACGTAGACGTAGACACACACACACACACGCGCGCGCGCGCACGCACACGCACCGTTTCCAGGCAGCTATGACACAATCCAGATCATCATCGCGTCTTTAGCGGGGGGGGGGGGAAAGTGTTTTGCGCCGGGCCGGTTTCCCTGTGAAGCCCGGTTCTACCTCCTCTGTGCAGGCTTTGATCCACACGGACCAGGGGGCTCGTATCAACAGTCTAGTGTTTCAGATGGCGGGCCAGGACCGCTGACGGCTCGGGTCGGGCGGAACCCCAGAGGTGTCATTCAAAGAGCTGCTGCCCGCACAAATGGAGGGGCTTGACAGCCCTGTGGCGCTCTGCTTCTAAATGTGTGTGTGTGTGGCAATAAGTGTTGCTGTCACACACACACAGACACAGATAAGTGAGGGCGCACACACACACACACACACACACACACACACACACACACACACAACCCCCCCCCTTTTCTCCCATCTGACTCCCATTCTCACTGCAACAAAAGGCCTGATCGTCTGAAAACAGCATTTGCGGAGTGTGACTTGACGTATGAGGGAGGACAAATTTTGAGCGACGCGTTTAAATGGATTGTGGTCAGCTGGAGAGCTCTGGAGAGTTAAAAATAGCCACATATGCCATGACGTGCTGTGACACCAGGGAGAGATAAGAAAGGTAGCATAAAGGACAGGATCCCTGGCCAGGTTTAACTCTTTTGATAGCATTCACATTGACACTGCCAAGGCTTCTGGTTCTCACAGTCTGAAATGACCCAGTGATGGAGCAGCTTGTGCTAAAGGTCCATCACCAGGACAAGTCAGGGTAAAACAGAGAGATGGGAAGGGGATGGGAGAGGAGAGGAGAGGAGAGGAGAGGAGAGGAGAGGAGAGGAGAGGAGAGGAGAGGAGAGGAGAGGAGAGGAGAGGAGGACTCACTGGTAGATGTCTTTGCGCAGCACGGTTCTGCTCAGAGGGTTGTCAGCTTGAGGGGCCATGCTGACCGAGCCCAGTTTCATCACCAGGGTGTCCTCTCTCTTCAGGTGGGGCTCGGTTGCTAGGAAACACACACACACACGATATATCAGAGATTGTAAAATAAAATCAAACACCACATCAAAAGCTTTGACCGAGCTGCGCACATAAGACTCCTGCAGACGGAGCACTGCGAACGGAGCATTACTCATCACTACCAGCAGACATAACAGGCCTCCCTCCATCTCTTTGAACGAGACAATAGGAACCCCATGTCCCCGGGCCCGTTAGACTGCGGTGCTCTCCAGAACCTCAGCTATGTTCCAGGGAGGAAAGGTCTGTGTTGAATCAACGCTGCGAAACGGAGGGGAACGTGATGGTTCTGCCGTGTTTGTACGTGTTTGCACTGTCATGGCACAGGAGGACCAGGCGGACCCTGAAGGGAGGGGGCGGAGCTGAAACTAAACCACTCAACATCCATCGGTACCTTTCCCAAGGAGACGTGGGCGTGCGTCTCTCCGCACAACACGCATCAGGAAATGTGACCAAACGCAGTTTCCATTGGCAGTGTGTGTGTGTGTGTGTGTGTGTGTGTGTGTGTCCCGCCTTACCCGTCCCAGGACAGAACACCCTGATCACGCTGGTGTTGATGTAGATGAGGGGCAGACAGCGGGACGTCAGGGCGTGGCTCCTCATCGGCTGACCGGCCGACTTGCCCCGGTCCCGGTATCGCCGCGGCAACATGGCCTGGAACACCCCCGACACGCTGGCCAGCAGGGGGCAGGAGAGGACCACGTCGAAGGGCTGCGCCGTCAGCAGGATCTCGCGGAGGTACTGGGGCGACCCGTCCGCCAAGGGGTCGGTCGGCGCGGCGGACCCCCGGCGACCCCCCGGGCCGGAGGGAGCGGCGGCGGGGGCTCGGGGGGGGCGCTCGGGCCGCGTGGTCAGCTTGTGGCGGACGTTCTTGGTGACGGCCTGGGTGTAGGTGAGGGACAGGAAGCCGTGCTGCTGGTGGGACACCTCCAGGACCTTGGCGGCCGTCTGAACGCCCGGGGGGGGGGGGGGGGGGGCGACAGCGGGGGAGACAATGGACAGTGAGAGGCACTCCATCACGGAGCAGTGGCGGTTGGTGTTCCCCTGACACGCATTACGTCATGTTTTTGAACGATTCATCGTAACGAATACTTTTTACAGTATAATCAGTTATTCGGTCTCATTTAAATACCCCTCCCTTTACGCGCCAATATATAACCTGCGCTTTTGAAACAGGGTTTATGGATGCTTCAAAGTCAAACATCATGACTGAATGAATGTCAGGGAAAGCCCTTAAACTAGAAACGTACTACAGGATGTTTTTTGAGACCGTTACAGGAAGCCAATCTGAAGCCTCTGTGCAAATATCCATGCAACGAGATTTATCCAGGGCCTCTCCATCAAATCAGCTTGGAAACCTATAGCTTAGGCCCCTTTATGGAGATCCTAACTTTTTACAATAACATGAAGCAACGCAGATTTTACAAATATAATTCATCGTAAAGTCAAGATCTCCCGGCAAATCGAATTAATTGATTTGCAAGCTTAATTACGGCGTATTTCATTGCAAACAGCAATAAGTAAAGAAAATAAGGATGAAAGCACGGTGATTACAACAAAAAAAAAAGTCCTAAAGATGAAGTCTGTTTTCCACATCAATCACAGTCCAAAAGAGCGGAGTCTGCAGAAGCTTCCATCAACCTTCAGAACACAAGAGACCTTTAATGAGAGGTTCAAACCAGAACGTTCCTTACATACGTATATAAAGTGGGCCTATTATATGAACATATGGTAGATATAATTTCACCATTTGAAGGGCACACCCCAGTATGGTGGAGTGCAACCTGAATTATTACTACCTACTCGGCACATAGCCTTTGATCATGTACATGTACAGTCTATAGAGAGCAACGCAATCTGAAGTTGATTCAGACCAAAGCTATTGTGTTGTTTTAGGGACTGCCGTGCACACTGAGACTTCAATGGAACAATTCAAAGGAGCCCTGTAAAATTCCTAAATACCATATCAAAGGAAGTGCTCCCGAAAAAGCCCTTTGGTGCTAGGGGAGTTCACTGTGGGGAGTTCATGTATTATGGTTGGAGGTGGGGGGGGGTTCTGTTGATGGAAGCTGAGCAGAGTCAACCAAACAAAACAAAAAAAGAAACAAACTAGAGGAAAAAAAAAATATAAGAAAAAGAGAGGAAGGAGCGTTTGGATTCTTACGGCGGGGAAAAAGCCAGAGAAGTGGCTGAAAGAGTCCTGCCTGCTGACGGGCCGGACTAGAACGGTGCGTCGGTTCAGCTTGTCAGTGCAAGAGAGGAGCACCCCTCCACAGCTGCCCCCACCACGCACACCCTCCTCCGGACTACTGACAGGGAGAGGGATGGAAGAGGAAGCAGGGGGAAAGAAGGAAAGAAAGAGAGGGAGAGGGAGCGAGAAACGATAAAGGAAGGAGGACAAAAGAGAAAGTCGAAGAAAATCGGAGAGATAGAAGGGGGAACGAAAAAAAGAAAGGGAGGATCAACAAATAAACAAATGATTGAATCAAGCAATACGTTTTAAATGGGGAAAAAAAGAGGTGACGATTAAATGCAGATCTACACAGCTACAACCCCCACTGATAAGAGATGTGCCCAGCCTGGAAGCAGCCAGAACGCAGCGGGATGGCCTGATGGTGTCACTAACCCTGCTGGGGGCGACGCTATGAGGGACTGAAAACCTGAGCTGCAACAGCCGCCCTGGAGAGAACTCCTCATTGAAAGTCCTGTTAAGTCACAGGCTAGGCTGGTAGAGAAACCTTGGCTGATATCATTTTTTGGGGACAGTAACTATGCTAAAAGAACATTTATTTTAAGTGATCTGCTTTGGTGTGGCAATGCTGCTGGCAGAAATACTAGGAGCCCCCCCTCCTCCCACTCCACCCCGCTCAGAGGTTAGGTGACATCATAAGGCCATCGCCAGAACACTGTGTCATGATGTCATCACCCAGGGACAGGACTGGGGTCCCATGTCACAGAGTCGACTTCGCCCCCACGACAAAAAAGAAAAACAAAACTTTCCCCTGATTTCATTGGCTAGACTAGTCAGCCAATCAGAGCTGCTGGGGAGACGGGGGGAGGACAACACAAACGCTACCCCAAACGAGAGACACAGCACGGCCTTTTGTTTAACCATGTACACAAAAGCAACGTAGACAACTTCCTCGGTCCAGTGAGTGTCCATCTCTCCCCCCGGCAGCCCAGCCTAAGTAGTTTGAGGGACCTAGATTACGGAGAGCAGCAGAGCGGAGGGATACGACAGGGAGCTTTGGGCTAGGTAGCGCCGAGGCAGGCGGAGGCCTCACCGCGGCGGCGTGCTTGCACTGCAGCAGGATTCCTTCATAGAGACCAGAGGTCCAGCCCTCCCCTGGCCTGCAGGGACACAACAAGAGCTGGCTTACACTCGCAGGACCCGGGACGCTCCCAGACTAACCACTTACCCCCCCGTTAACAAGTTTAGACTTTAACCACGAAATGGATTCTTTTAAAATACTGGAGCTTTGCTGTGACGTCTTGGGCACCTGTGGATCAAAAACAGGGTCAAAACACAAGACGAGTAGGAACGCATGATGCGAAACACACACACACACACACACACACACACACACACACACACACACACACACACACACACACACACACACACACACACAGACCCACACACACACACACACACACACACACACACACACACACACACACACACAGTTCTAACCACAGTGACATCATCTGTAACCTCAAATCTCTGAGGTGTGAGACGTAACCTCTGCGCCCCATGTGTGTCTCAGAAGAGGAACCATTCACAGCTGTCATTACACTCATACGTGTATGTATGTGTGTGCGTGTGTGTGTGTGTGTGTGTGTGTGTGTGTGTGTGTGTGTGTGTGTGTGTGTGTGTTAGAGACGCAGTGTGCACGGGGTCAGAGTGGTCCAAGGAGTGCTGAACGAGCCCAGACCATTCCCCTTCCCACACTGCAGGCCAGCGGCTCCAGTGATTCCTTCAGAAGGGACTCACATGCCAGCTCCTCTGTTGGTAGTCCAACTAGATATTAAACACCAAATATGAAATATGACTAAATCCTCAACATCTAACAGGGACCAGTCCTTCCCTTTTTCCAAACACACCCAACCCATTTTGGTACGTATGTGGACCCCCCATCTTGTGTGTGTGTGTGTGTGTGTCCCCCCCCCCCACACACACACACACACACACACACACAGTCTCATCTCATTCCGCCAGCCGTTTTCTGAGCAGCTGGAGGGCGTCTGCTTCTTTGAGTGTGAGCTGCTCCTTGGAGGTCTCCCCTCTCTCCCTCCGCCTCAGAGTCAGGGTCCGGCGGGCCCTCGCCATCCTCCCCGCCACGTCACGGGGCCGCTGCCGTTGCCGACGGAGACCTCACGGCAAGCGGAGGAGAGCACGCCGCACGGCCGGCGCAGAACCGCCCGCCTTCCCGGGTCAACGTCGTCCTCCTCGACCCTTCACCCCGGTCCTCCTCCTTCCTCCGCTCCATGGAGACTCCTACCGCCATTTAATACAGGTCAGTCTGCCGTGACACAGGGACTGGATGATCGGTTAAACGGTGTGTTGCAAGCTGCTCCTTGTTGTCCGGGTCTCTATCAGGACAGTCCAGTGGGACAACGAATGACTAACACAGCGTGAATAATAACCTCCATCCTCTGGCACATTACTTTAAAGTCTTTAAACGCAGAGGTCGTTTAACCTGTCAGTACTAAGGTCTGTTATCCCCCAGAACGTGGTTGGAACCGGACCAGCGCTACAAAGATATCTTACTCGTCTCAGGGGCTTGACAAGGCCAGAGCGTGGCCCAAGACATCGTCCCTCGCTGTCGGTGCTGGGCTTGTCGATAGGCGACGTAGCCGGAAAAGGTATCATCACCTCAGGATGATTAATACGGGCTCAACCCCCCAGGAGAACCTCTCGGTCCAGGATCCCAACCCCCCAACAGCGCTCACCGGGAACTGGCTGGGAGGAGTCGGTACTTTGACCCGACGGAACCTGGAAACATTACCTCTGATGACCTCTGCTCACAAAGGTTTCCACTCTGCTTTAAGAACAACCTCCTCCTCCTCCTCCTCCTCCTCCTCCTCCTCCTCCACCTCCTCCTCCACCTCCTCCTCCTCCTCCTCCACCTCCTCTTCCTCCTCCATCTCCTCCTCCTCCTCCTCCTCCTCCTTCACCTCCACCTCCTCCTCCTCCTCCAGACACTTTCTATTGTGGTAGCTATGGGAACGGGTCTGAGGAGAGCCCCTCTGGGTCCAGACCCCGACTCTAACCTGGCCTGGAGGATGATGATGATGATGATGAAGAAGGGCTTTGGCTCATCAGAACCACAGGCTGTTATGATGATGATGATGAAGGGCTTTGGCTTTGCACCACAGGCTGTTATGATGATGATGATGATGAAGGGCTTTGGCTTTGCACCACAGGCTGTTATGATGATGATGATGATGATGAAGGGCTTTGGCTTTGCACCACAGGCTGTTATACACTCTGGTTTCCTTTCCCTCTACGTTAGTCTCTCTCCTCCATCTTTCATCCTCCTGTCCCTTCTAATTTGTTCATAATGACTTCATTTCTCAGAAAAACCTATTTGTTAATTGTTTATTTATTGTCACGTTTTCATCTAGATCACTCTCTCCCTGGCCTGAACTCACCCATCACACACACGCACGCACGCACCCACCCACCCACCCACCCACCCACCCACCCACCCACGCACGCACGCACGCACACACACACACACACACACACACACACACACACACACACACAAACACAGATAGACAGACAGACAGAACCACACACACACACACACACACACACACACACACGTGTGTTGCACCATTGGAGAACTTTGGCCCGTCACATTCCACAGCCATTATCTCCTCACAGGGGGAGACAGGGAGAAGTGACTGGGGCTAAGTGGTCTCTGGAGCACAGCAGACCAACACACACACACACACACACACACACACACACACACACACACACACACACACACACACACACACACACACACACACACACACACACACCATCTCCAACGTGACCTAATCCTCCAATAACAGAAACAGGACAACATATGGGGAGAAAAAACACATGGAATTTGTTTAACGGGAATAAGGTCGGAGTCTAATGCTAATGAATAGGAAAAATTTGTCTGAGAAGCCGGGAGAAGTCACATGGCTAATCAAGTGCTCCTGGCTAGCTCTGGTCCTGCGGTTTGAACTGGAGCGTTGTGCTAATGTAGCTAACGCCTTTGAAACAAACCACAGACAGACCTAACCACCAGCCAGCCTGCCTGACTGAGTGACCTCCCCCATGCCCTGAGTCAGAGGTGGGTAAGTCTGCCTGTCTCTCTGCCTGTCTGGGTCGGAGGTCATTCTGTAACCAGGAAACCTGGCTGGGAGATGATGAGGTTGAGGTGATAATCTGAGAAGTCACCCACAAGGACTGATGGGAGACTGGATGTGAGTGTGTGTGTGTGTGTGTGTGTGTGTGTGTCTAGCACTGGGAATAAATGTGTGTTGGTGTGTGTGTGTGGGGTGTGACAAACAGAAGTGTGACGGAGTTGTGACTGTTTCCTTTTGTACTGGAACGAATGAGTGTACACGCTCCTCTGCGTGTGTTTGTGTGTGTTTAGTAGTAGTAGGAGTGTGTGTGTGCATTAGTGTGTGTGCAGTGTACCTGATCTTGTAGTGGTCGATGTTGAAGCTGCCGACTTTGCATTTGATCTTGGTGTAAACATCCTGTACATCCACTGAAGCGCTCAGATCCTCCAGCTCACTGATCACACACAGTTCTGACACACACACACACACACACACACACACACACACACACACACACACACACACACACACACAGAGAAGAGGTTAGGAAAAGTAGCCACGTTAAATCAACGTTTTTTTCTCCTTGAATATTTTTATATTTATTGACAAGGCTAGCAAGCCTTAAATCAAACACAGGGTGGGGATTTGTTCATGTAATAATTTAGTTAAGCAGGGAGATTAAGTTAAGATTCAAATATCTTTTGCAATTTGGGCTAGCAATAAAAACATGTAATGATAAATACCAATAGAACATCCCAGACATTCATCAAGATTGAAAAGACTTAAAAGGTTAATGGGAGACTCCTGTATGATATTTTAACATAAAAATAAGGCAAAATTGGATTGTATTTTATTGGAGCAAAGTAAGATAAGACGGGGTCAATGCATGCCTCTACAGTGTGTGTGTGTGTGTGTGTGTGTGTGTGTGTGTGTGTGTGTGTGTGTGTGAGTCCAATGGGTGCGGCACTAGCTAGCCTCATCCACACCCAGCTCACGATGCAGGGCCCACTGCTGTACTAGTCAGCTCCACAGACACATGCGTTTGGAACGGGACCAGGTCCTGTCAACTTCAGCCCGGTCACCCAGCCCTAGTCCCTACATTACCATCGACCAGCAGACAGACACAGCCAGGGGGCTCCTTCCACCAGTAAACAGCTGGCTGTTAAACACCCGTGGCCAGAGAGCTAGGCCACCAAGCTCCATCGCATTCAAGTGCTTGGTCAATAAAACATATCTTCCTGTTTAGAAGGAGTGTCATCCACCCTGCCCGGGCATTATTACTATAATCATTATTATTATCAGCCCTATGTGCGCGTGTGTGTGTGTGTGTGTGCGTGTGCGTGTGTGTATGTGTGTGTGTGTGTGTCTTCAATACAATAGTTCAATGCTGACTACAGGTAGACTGGGGAAGTCTTACAGTTGGACGGCTAAACTCCAGCCTACCGCTGCCTTCTCATCGTTTCCATGGCGACAAAAAGACCTCCTTTGTCCCATAATAATCAGGGCTTAGCTGAAGACATTGCATTGCGTGTGGACCGGAACGTTTATGCACTGTACTGGAGAAGCTAACCACAACACTTAATATAGAACATAATATAGTTTATTAAAGATACTTATGACTGAGCTTTGGAAATGCTTTGCTCTAGGACCTTTGGGGTTTTTATGAGACCCAAGTGGATAATTCGGTCGTGTTTCAGGCAGGTCTGTTCAGACTCAAACTGAAAATAAAAGTGGTTTTCTCAAACTTCTATTCTTTCGATACAGTATGGACGCCGCAGAAAGTCTTCAACCTCCTCGCCTGGTGTTTGCCCCTTTGTTACAATGGGATTTTCACACGCATTCCCTTATGCTAGATTCTCTGCGGCCATTTCCGCTATCGACTTAAAATGAAGGTGTTCATGGCACCACACTGATTACAAATCAGTCAGATATCCTCATTGCAACTCAGCAATCTTTTAAAATCAACGGGGAAATAGTTTGACCACCTCTGACACGGCGAGCCAGAACAAATGACAGCGACGGCGTACTTACCACACGACTCAGATGGTGAACATTGACTAGCGTAATGCCCATCTAGGATGTTTTTCTACGTCCCAAACGTTCCACTATTAAAGCACTTAGGCAGGGAGATCTGGAGGGCAGATGGTGAGTATTACGGCCACCAATTAAAGGTAAATCTAGCTTTTCAGCGTCACAGTGAAAGTGGAGAGGAGGCCGCTCGCTAAGGATCCATCACTCTCCTATTTATTTGTCTTTCCCTCTTATTCCCCCCCCTCCCTCCCTCCCTCCCTCCCACCCTCCCTCCCTCCCTCCCTCCCTCCCTCCATGTGAGAGCGGCCCGCTGAGAACACAGGCTAATAACTTGCAGAATATGGAACAAGCTTGGTTCCAAATCTCCGTTACGAGCTATATTTAGGATTCTCTCCCTTCCTCAAAAATGTTGGCTTCAAAAACAAATAAACAGAGAATTACAGACTCATCTGAACAGACAGAATAAGACATACTAAATATGTCATAGTATCCCACGTCCTTACATAATTGTAGATAAACTGTAACACATGCATAGCTACCGCTGCTAAACGTACTGGGTAAGTTCAGACCCAAAAGTTCCCGTTATCGATGATACGCAACTTGGATGAGTTTGTTTGTGTGTGAAGGTGTCCATATTTATTAGTCCACTACTAGATATTAGAGACTAGGGTGGTGCTGGTGGAGCTGCAGTGTGAGAGTTGAGCCCTACCTGTCTTCTTGGCGGCGGTGGTGGTGGTGGTGTCGGGGGCGAACAGCTTGACGGTGACCTTAGGCAGCATCCACTGCATCCACAGGCTGACCTTGCCGCTGGCTCCTCCTCCGATGCTGCTAGTCTTCTGCTCCAGAGTCACCGGGTCGGAGAAGGGCCCGTCGTCAGCCGCCGGCACGGAGTCTCCCTGGGAAACACACACGGAAACGCGCGCGCACACACACGCGCACACACATGGAAAAACACGCACGCACGCACGCGCGCACACACACACACACACACACACACACACACACACACACACACACACACACGCGCGCACACGCACGCACACAAACACACACAGAAATGGGAGATATGCACACATATGTATTACTTCTTATGATCACATAAAAGTACGAGTAATAGTGACATTAAACACATATGCGCATAGATCTGTGTGTTTGGTTGGTGTGTCAAATTGTCACTGTGCAGCGCACAGGAAGTGAACACAGAATGTTAATGGCTTTGATGGGTGGAAAACCACTTCACAGGGTAACAGATATGACCAGAGACGCTAACCCAGTGAGCGAGAGGATGATGGAACCTTTCCTCCGAGTGTGTGAGAGGGGAAAGGCTCGTCAGGGGACACTTAATGGAAACTGATAGGACCCCAGTGGGCTGCCAGTCTCAGGAAACCACATAGACAGAATATGAAAGAACCGATTACAGAGGAAAATAACACAAGCTATGTGAGACTTGAATGGTCTTGTCTCTCTCTAGCTGTTTGGTCGGTGTTTTGGTTGTGTGCACGCGTGGGTGCGTATGCTGGAAGTATCGTCTTGTTGTACTTGTTGTAAGTGTTTGTGTGTGTGTGCGTGCGGGGGAAAAAGCAGCTCATGCACGTGTGTCTGTGTGTGTGTTTGTATTTGTATCTGTTCATTGGTGTGTGTGTGTGTGTAGCCATGACAAAGTGTCAGTATGGCCCCAGAGCCCATTGAGAGAGGATGACGTGAGTGTCTGGCTAGCAGTGCACCTCTTAGGACAGGGGACTGTCAATTGTGTTAACCACACTGCAGGCCCCATATGGAGAGAAAGAGGAGGAGGAAGAGGAGGAGAGGAGAGGAGAGGAGAGGAGAGGAGAGTGGGGTCTGGCACAGCCCGGTCGATGACAGCACTCATCTATTTTCCCTCCCTCAGCTTCTCTTCATCTGTCATTCCCAATCCCTCTCTCTATTTCATTTTTTTTTTAATCCGGAACGGATTCTCTCTCTCTTTCCCTCTCTCTCTCTCTCTCTCTCTCTCTCTCTCCCCCCCACCCCGTCTCTGTCTCTGTCTCTGTCTCTGTCCCCTCTTCCTCCCCCCCCCCCCCTCCCCAAGGTTATCTACCCCTCCCTGACAGGCGGCTGATCGCAGCGGGCCGGCAGAGAGAGACAACCCCAGACGAGGCCCGAGGCTTCAACGCTCCAGGGGGGGCCGATGGAAATTGTTCCGATTCAATTGAATGGGGAATGTGAGGGGGTGGCTGACTGCCGATCTCAATAACAACGGACGACGACCATCCAAACAAATTAGGGATTACGCCGGGGCAAAAAATAGATTCCACATTATGTCGGCACCGCGGGGACACACGGCGAAAGACCGTGGGAGAGAGACAGAGCCCCGTTAATGTCCCAGCGCCTCGGAGGACCTTGACTACGCACCCGACGACTCTCAAATGAAGACGCACAACCTCCCCGCAGATGTAGAATCACTCAGCATAAACACCTTCACGACCGGGAACCACGTAACCGCCGTGTCCTTCCACTCCCATCGAGTAGCCACGGTAACGGGCTCCCTTGACTGTCGCCATGGGGCCAAACAGGGAGTCCGGTTGCCGCGGCAGCGGCGGGAGGTGCTGAGTAAGGGGAGCCTGAGGTAATGGTGTTGATCATTCTGGAGGCAGCACACCGCACACACAGCCGGCCGTCCATTGAGAGATTTCCCGGCGTCAACTGCCATTTGGGGACTAATTCAGCTGAGTTGGAGTCAAAACAAAGCTCTCTGTGCATGTGTGGGTGAGTGTGCGTGTGTGTGTGGGTGTGTGCGTGAATGCTTTTGGAAATGACTGTTTGGTTTATCGTTATGGCCAGTCAGTGGGATTAAGGCCTTTCTGTCATCTGTGGAAACAGGAGCCAGCGGCTGTGTCTGAATGAATGTATGTGTGTGTGTGTGTGTGTGTGTGTGTGTGTGTGTGTGTGTGTGTGTGTGTGTGTGTGTGTGTACATGCGAATGTATGTGTGTATGTGTGTGTGAGAGAATGTATGTGTGTGGGTACCACTGCGTACAACACATTTTACTGTTACTAGTACCCAGTAAAAACCCTATGCTAAAATCCATGCCACCCAAACTAACTGCTTCTCACCACACACTGTCACACACACACACACACACACACACACCCCATCAACCACTCCACCACACACACACACACACACACACACACACACACACACACACACACACACACACACACACACACACACACACACACACACACACACACACACACCCTGCTTCTCTCATCAAGGTGAGGCCTTGAAGACCAGATGTGCGTTCCAGGGAACCAGGGGAGTTAGCAGAGGGGTCCATGGGAGGTGTGTGTGTGTGTGTGTGTGTGTGTAGGTGGGGGGTTATGTTCCTGGGCTGGCCCCAGGGGCCCCAAACACAGATATTTTCCCACACCTCCACACGCCAAGTCCTAACGTATACAGAGTCATTCCTGGGCCCGGCCGCTGGAAACGGGCCGACCGGCGGCGTTTATTTTCTCTGCAGAGTTTGTCTTCGCTCATCAGAGAGACCCAAACACTGGGAGAGGAGAGAGGTTGGCAGGCTGGGACGTGTCAGAGAGAGAGAGAGAGAAGGAGAGAGTAAGAAAGAGATTGAGAGAGAGAGAGAGAGAGAGAGAGAGAGAGAGAGAGAGAGAGAGAGAGAGAGAGAGAGAGAGAGAGAGAGGGAGAGAGGGAGGGTGTGAAGGTGGAGAAGATAGAGGGGAGGAAAAGAGGGAGGCAGAGAGAGGGAGGACAACAGGGAAGCGTGGAGGGATTGACTGAGGGATGGAGGGTAATGGTGAAGGAGGGCTTTCAGTTGGGTGTGTGTGATGTACTCATGGGTGTTTGTGACGGGGCTTCAAGGACGAAGGGGCTGTATATATGGGAGGGGGTTCAGGGACGCTGGGTGGGAGGATTGCGCTCTGAACTGCCTGTGTGTGTGTGTGTGTGTGTGTGTGTGTGTGTGTGTGTGTGTGTGTGTGTGTGTGTGTGTGTTGGTAGGTCCCTACTGACGCTGAGACTTATGAAAACAGCTCCTGCGTTCCCGCTCGGCGGCCCCTGGCGGCCCCAGGGACTAAACACTTCCTCCAGTGTTTGCTGGGAGGTAAACAGTGACAAGTGGGCTGTCAGGAGTCACCGCTCCGGGGCCCCAAGGCTCTCGGACACTACTGCTAGTACTACTACTGCTGTTGCTGCTGCTGCTGCTGGTGGTACAAGAACTACAACTACCATAAAACTACCACTGGTATTACTGCTGCTGGTACACGAACTACAACTACTACTGCTGCTGCTACGAGAACTACAACTACCATCAAACTACCACTGGAATTACTGCTGCTGGTACACAAACTACAACTACCATAAAACTACCACTGGTATTACTGCTGCTGGTACACAAACTACAACTACCATAAAACTACTACTAATATCACTACTAGTACGACTACTGCTGCTGCTGGTGGCACAAGAACTACAACTACCATAAAACTACCACTAATACTACTGCTGCTACAGGAATTACAACTACTATAAAACTAACAAAAATACTACCGCTTGTAGTACTGCTGCTGGTAGAGTCACTACCACTAATACTGCCCCTGGTACTACTACTTCTGCTACAGAAACTACTACTTCCATAAAACTAACACAAATACTATCACTTAACTACCACTAATACTGCCCCTGGTATTACTGTTGCGTGTACAGGAACTACTGCTGCTTTAATAGTACAACTAATAGTACTGCTAAAACTACTGCTGCTACAGTGGAACATAGGGGGCCCCGACCACACATGTGCAAGCAGCTGTATGTGCACACACAATCACTCACCCCCCAAAACACACTCAAAGAGACGAAAGACTCGCACACGCACTTAGACATTTATTTAAGAAAAACAAACAAATAGACCTGCACTGAAATTCCTGTACACACACACACACACACACACACACACACACACACACACACACACACACACACACACACACACACACACACACACACACGCTGATGAGGAGGAGACGTCGATGTGTGAAGCGAGGGCCCCACACTGTTGACAGAGCCCTGAGAGTCACCATGGTTTTATACTTCGGTCTCCCTCAGAGAGCTGCTACCAATGGGACTACTGAGAGAGAGAGAGGCGGTGGGGGGGTGGGGGGGGGGGGCCTCAGAGAGCCGCTAGCACTGAGACTACTGAGGGGGGCGGGGGGGCCTCTGACTGGGCTCAACAACATCTCTGGGACAGGGGAATTAAATAACTCTGTACCTACTGACCCGCGACCCGTATGCTTTCTCTGTACTGGCTTGCCCATCCCCTTCTGTTGCTTTCACATTAGCTACTACTGAGTGGATCAGATGCGTTCTGAAGAGTTTACAGAGACCCCAACCATTCACTGAGACTATCTGATCTACAGACTACTTTATAGTAGGGAGTAACCGTGCAACAAGCGAAACAGTCTCAACAGTTCGTTCTTTAACTTTGACTTTGCAGTTCTTTTAGTTGCTTTTTAACACGCAACGTTCCCCTGTTCCCCTGCTCGAAGCTGTCTTTGTTTCTGAATCCCCCAAAAATGTAAATACGGGTTATGGTTACCTCTAAATGAAGAGGGCTGTTAAAAGTCAGGTTTATACTCAATCAAGAGCACCATTTACCAATCAGGTGGAGATGGAGCCCTTGGTGAGAGCTGGTCTGATGGGTTTTTCCAGTGCTAAAGCATAACATCCCCCTCCAAACACAACAGCATTCGCACTCCCTAACATGTGCTCTACACTAACACGCACCACTCAAACCTGTCGGAACAGAACACAAAAGCGCAATATTTGCCCTTTGAATCATAAATCAACTCAAAAGAATATACACAGCGAGTTAGAGTCAGAAATGTGTGTTTGGCCCGTGACTCTCGATGCCAGCTCTGAGCCGGCGTGAACCCAGCCTTTGGAGTGTTGCTACACCACCCACAGTCTCAGGAAGTAGCTGGTACAATTCAAAATAGATTTGATATATGTATAAAAATACACTTTACGCACGTACTCTGAATGAATGATGACCAAAACACAAAAGCTCAAACTTTATAAAGGATATATATATATATATATATATATATATATATATATATATATATATACAGTGGGGCCAAAAAGTATTTGGTCAGCTACTGATTGTGCAAGTTCTCCTACTTAGAAAGATGAGAGAGGTCTGTAATTTTCATCATAGGTACACTTCAACTATGAGAGACAAAAATGAGAAAAAAAAAATCCAGGAAATCACATTGTAGGATTTTTAAAGAATGTATTTGTAGATGATGGTGGAAAATAAGTATTTGGTCAATGACAAAAGTTCAACTCAATACTTTGTAACATAACCTTTGTTGGCAATGACAGAGGTCAAACGTTTCCTGTAAGTCTTCACCAGGTTTGCACACACTGTAGCTGGTATTTTGGCCCATTCCTCCATGCAGATCTCCTCTAGAGCAGTCATGTTTTGGGGCTGTCGCTGGCCAACACGGACTTTCAACTCCCTCCACAAATTTTCTATGGGGTTGAGGTCTGGAGACTGGCTAGGCCACTCCAGGACCTTGAAATGCTTTTTACGGAGCCACTCCTTCGTTGCCCGAGCGGTGTGTTTGGGATCATTGTCATGCTGGAAGACCCAGCCACGTTCCATCTTCAATGCTCTCACTGATGGAAGGCGGTTTTGGCTTAAAATCTCACGATACATGGCCCCGTTCATTCTTCCCTTAACACGGATCAGTCGTCCTGTCCCCTTTGCAGTAAAACAGCCCCAAAGCATGATGTTTCCACCCCCATGCTTCACAGTAGGTATGGTGTTCTTGGGATGCAACTCAGCATTCTTCTTCCTCCAAACATGACGAGTTGAGTTTTTACCAAAAAGTTCTATTTTGGTTTCATCTGACCACATGATATTCTCCCAATCCTCTTCTGGATCATCCATATGCGCTCTGGCAAACTTCAGACGGGCCTGGACATGTACTGGCTTAAGCAGGGGGACACGCCTGGCACTGCAGGATTTGAGTCCCTCTCGGCGTAGTGTGTTACTGATGGTAGCCTTTGTTACTTTGGTCCCAGCTCTCTGCAGGTCATTCATCAGGTCCCTCCGTGTAGTTCTGGGATTTTTGCTTACCGTTCTCATGATCATTTTTACCCCACGGGATGAGATCTTGCGTGGGCCCCAGATCGAGGGAGATTATCAATGGTCTTGGATGTCTTCCATTTTCTTACAATTGCTCCCACAGTTGATCTATTCACACCAACCTGCTTGCCTATTGCAGATTCACTCTTCCCAGCCTGGTGCAGGTCTACAATTTTCTTCCTGGTGTCCTTCGACAGCTCTTTGGTCTTGGCCATGGTTGAGTTTGGAGTCTGACAGGCTGTGGACAGGTGTCTTTTATACAGATGACGAGGTCAAACAGGTTCCCTTAATACAGGTAACGAGTGGAGGACAGAAGAGCTTCTTAAAGAAGAAGTTACAGGTCTGTGAGAGCCAGAAATCTTGCTTGTTTGTGGGTGACCAAATACTTATTTTCCACCATCATTTACAAATAAATTCTTTAAAAATCCTACAATGTGATTTCCTGGATTTTTTTTTCTCATTTTTGTCTCTCATAGTTGAAGTGTACCTATGATGAAAATTACAGACCTCTCTCATCTTTTTAAGTAGGAGAACTTGCACAATCAGTGGCTGACTAAATACTTTTTGGCCCCACTGTATATATATGTATATATATAAAATATGAATCAAGCTATGAGTTAAAGATACATTCAACCATTTTGTTCAGAAGAACAGACAACTGAATGATTAAAATATTTGGTTGGTAAATGAGTCGTTTGGTGTGTCTGTGTCCCTTTGTTTGTGTGTGCTTGCTTGAGTGTGTGTGTGTGTGTGTGTGCGCGCGTGTGTGTGTGTGTGTGTGTGTGTGTGTGTGTGTGCGTGTGTGTTGGGTGGTGTCTAACCTTGCG
The DNA here is from genome assembly GCA_017639675.1 of Aplochiton taeniatus. NCBI lineage: Eukaryota > Metazoa > Chordata > Actinopteri > Galaxiiformes > Galaxiidae > Aplochiton > Aplochiton taeniatus. The sequence goes on from CM030178.1 coordinate 5,174,687, forward strand.
TGTGTGTGTGTGTGTGTGTGTGTGTGTGTGTGTGTGTGTGTGTGTGTGCGTGTGTGCGTGCGTGTTGAGTGGTGTCTAACCTCCGTGGGGGACCCAAAGTCGGCGGAGGGGCTGCAGGTGCTGGTGTCTGGGGGGGCCGTTCCCGCGCTGCTCCTCACCGGGGAGGAAGGCACCGCGCCTGCAGGGGGTTCTGGGATACTGGAGGCGTGTCGCAGGATGCCCCGTTTCTGGAGACGCGCCCAGGTGGAACTCCAGCTGAGGTACAGCTCATACAACAGCTGGACCTGAAGGGGGGGAGAGAGAGAGAGAGAGAGAGAGAGAGAGAGAGAGAGAGAGAGAGAGAGAGAGAGAGAGAGAGAGAGAGAGAGAGAGAGAGAGAGAGAGAGAGAGAGAGAGAGAGAGAGAGAGAGAAAGAGAAAGAGAGCACACATGCCATCTTTGACTGCCTTTTCCACATCCATGTCATGTTTACACAGTATTATTAAGCAGCGATCAGTAATAAGGAGTCTTCAGAAGATGTATTGATCAATTATCTTCTACCCATATCCTCACCATATCCCTCCCTTGTGAGAGAAAACACAACAAAAAAAACACAACACACGTCAGCGCCGGCCTTTAAAATGGAGACCCGGTCCTCTGTGCTTAGAGCCAAACAGACCCCAGAACAGTAGAACAGAGGGACAGCCAGCCTTTAAAATGGAGACCCAGTCATCTGTGCTCAGAGCCAAACAGACCCCAGAACAGTGGAACAGAGGGACAGCCGGCCTTTAAAATGGAGACCAGGTCCACTGTGCTTAGGGTCAAACAGACCCCAGAACAGTGGAACAGAGGGACAGCCGGCCTTTAAAATGGAGACCCGGCCCTGTGTGCTTAAAGCCAAACAGACCCCAGAACAGTGGAACAGAGGGACAGCCGGCCTCCCATCCAATCAAAGGTTTGCCCTGCAGTGGCTGAGTGGAGTTATGACCTCAGAGGTGATTACCTTGATTTGGCTTGGCAGCTTAATGGCTATAGGATCCTAGGCGTAGTTAAGACCCAGGGGGAGGTGGGTTGAGGGGAGAGAGAGAGAGAGAGAGAGAGAGAGAGAGAGAGAGAGAGAGAGAGAGAGAGAGAGAGAGAGAGAGAACGGGGTAATACATGTCCCCCTTCATCATAACCCCTAGGAACAGCCATGGCTGTGCCAAGAAAAGTATGTGTGTGTGTGTGTGTGTGTGTGTGAGAGAGAGAAAGAGAAAGAAAGAGACAGAGAGAGTTACTTTAAGTAGCACCTAGCGAGAGATCAATCCTTCCCCTGTGCACTCCCACCACTGAGATTCCTTAGCAGCAAAGGCCTGGAGGTCATGTGACCTCTGACCCCCTGCTGTGGCTACACCACAGGCCTCTGCCCACACAACAACATGAAGGGGAGAAACACTACAAGGGGAGAACAGTGATGCTCGTATCGACACACGCTGTGTCTGTTGGAGAAAACAGACAGAACGAGGAACAGGAGGAGGGGGGGGGGGGGTTGGAGAGAGAGAGATCGATAGAGAGATAGAGAGAGAGATAGAGAGAGAGAGAGGCAGAGAGACAGAGAGAGAGAGAGAGAGAGAAGCGAGCTTTCACAGTGAGCTAATCTCTGGATATGGAATGGTTCCCCTTCACTGGCTAACTTCCCCTTTTCCCTTGACATTTCAGTTCAACACCACGGAGGGTCCCTCAAACAGCAAACACACACACACACACGTTCTCACACACATGCTCAGGGGCACATGCGCGCACACACACACGCACACACACACACACACACACACACACGTTCAGGGGCGGGTGCACACACGCACACGCGCACACACGCACACACACGCACACACACACGCGCACACACACGCGCACACACAAGCGCACACACACACACATATACACACACGCACGCGCACACGCGCACGCACGCACGCACGCACGCACGCGCGCACGCGCGCACGCGCACACGCACACACGCACACACGCACACACGCACACACGCGAGTTGAAGGAGAAACACAGCGAGCAATCAAAAGGAACGGAGAGAACATCCATGAATTAGCAAACATCGACTTTAAAGCAGGGCGACGCATCACAGCGGGCCATTTCATGTCCAGGACCGGGGCCAGGGCCAACAGCTGCTTGCCATACCCGACCGACATGCACCGACGACAGGCCAGACACAGCTCCCTGCTCCCTTCTCCTCCAAGATCCAAATGCCCAGGCCCTGGAAGAGCAACCGAGGACAAGATGGCCAACTCAGCAGCAGATGTAGGGGACAGAGAAATTGAAAGAGAGAGCGAGGGAGAGAGAAAGAGACGGAGGGACGGATGGAAAGAGAGAGGGAGGGAGATGTAACGGACGAGACAGAGAGAAAAGAGACAGAAATGAAAGGGGGAACGAGGGGAAGGGAGAGAAAGACAGAGAGAAAGAAAGAGAGTGAAAGGATAAAAGAGAGAGAGACCCATCACGTCTGTTTCCTGGATGTCGGGTTTCATCCCTCTCTACCAATAGCCTCCTCTCTCCAGAGCGTGTGCCAGTCACAGCCAGCCCCAGAACCGGCACGGCACACAAAATGGAGCAGAGTGGATCCAACCTGGCATTATTAAATACAATAAGTTAAGTCCACTGTCTCTCTCAAAGGTCTTCGTAAGCAAACTAAAAGAAGGAAACATGTCCAAATGAATGACAAGTCCTAATTAATTGATGAATTGACGGTGTGACGAACTCGGTTCCTTAGTAACAACACAGCACAGCTTTTACGTGAAAAGTTCCCACTATGTCTCTCTCGGTCAGTTGGGAGTGAAATCCTCGAACACTCTCTTCTCTCCCTCCCTCCATCTCTCTCCCTCCATCACTCTGTAACAAATCCCTCTCCCTCTCCCTCCATCACTCTGTAACAAATCCCTCTCCCTCCATCTCTCTGTAACACAGCTCAACAGTTCTTTTAGTCTCTGTGTTTCTGTTTCTCTGCGTGGAATGAATCCTCATCGAGTGGGAGGCAGCGATAACAAATAACGGGGGGGGGGGGTCAAAGGTCAAGGCCCGGGGGCGAGAGGTCAAGGCCAGGGTCGGAGTCTTATCAGGAGCAGACTGGAAACAGCAGCAGCAGCAGGAGCAGGAGCACACTGCCTGACCTCGTTCCGATATCACATTCCTCTATACACACACACACACACACACACACACACACACACACACACACACACACACACACACACACACACACACACACACACACACACACACACACACACACAAAGAGACTGCGCTGTGTGATGACGTGTGTGTCCTTTCACGGCTGTTTAATTTGGAGAGCTGGGGACCACTGCACTCTGCAGCCATAACTCAAGTGAGTCTCAAACAAGTGTGTGTGTGTGTGTGTGTGTGTGTGTGTGTTTGCGTCTGTGTGAAACAAGTGGTTTTGGGTAAAAGCTTTAAACTACAATCTGGGAGATCAAACCCTTCAAAGTGGGAGGATCTAAAAACTGTGTGCGTGTGTTCTGCATAGTGACACTTCACCTTGGGTGTTCCCGTCTTCGATGAGCGTCTGTTAGGAACATGCGACAGAGCCGGTGGTCTCCCCTCCTGTTCTCACACACACACACACACACTCACACACTCACACACACACACACACACACACACACACACACACACACACACACACACACACACACACACACACACACACACACACACACACTCCAAAAGAGCTCAACAGCCATCCCATTTTCTACCGCCGGCAAATCACTCCATCTTGCCTCTTATGCTATTCCCCCCCCACCCCACCCTCTCCCTTTCCATCCATCCTCTCTTTTTCTCCCTCCCTCCCTCCTCCCTCCTGTCTGGATCACAGTGGCAGCGTCTGATGACTTCCCAGCCCTCCGTTCCCACAAACGACCGACTAATGAGAAGAAGCAGCCAATGGTGTGAGTTCTCTTTGTTCTGCCGCCTGGCAACACTTCTCAAAGGAGCTGCGGCCGCCACCCTCTAATTGTTATTGGTTTAAAATGGACTTCTGTTGGAAATTAGGAGAGGAGAGATGAAGAGAGAAGACATTTGGGCGGGAAGGAGAAAAAGAACAGGAGGAAGAGAAAGAGAAAGAAAAAAAAACATGGAATAGGATGTGAGGACCAAGGTAGCAAAACAAGAGCCGAGAGAGAGAGAAGGGAAAAAAGCCAGCAACAAAGACATGAGAAAAGAAAAGGGGCCAGTTGTTTTCATTATCATTGGAGCTAATGTTAATAAATGAGTCATTCTAATCACGACAAGCTTTCCCTTGGCTCTCCCAGCTGAACAAGGGGGGACGAGGGAGGCAGACTCCCCCCCCCCCCCCTCTCCCTCCCGTCCTCTCTGGGTCATTAGCTCCTCTGTTCATCTGTGGGAAAGAAACTCTTTTCATGCCCGCCGATGGAGGAAGACCTGCCTGTGCCAAGTCAACCTGCCATCTATTTGTGGTGGCAGTCACCCCGCGGATCGCCGAGCTGAAGGGGTACGGGCAGGAGAACCATCAACAACACGGCCACATCAAAGGCCGCTAAAACCAAACCTGTTTTTCCATAAAGTGATGTGTGCGTATGGGTGAGTAACAGGCTAAGGTGGAGTTTGTACTGCCTGACAACAACAAAAAAACAATACCAAAAATATCCAAACAGGAGAGGATACTAAATATTTCCAAAACTGTCAATAAGGCCAGGTCGTCATTGCAAATGAGAACAAGTTCTCAACTGACCTAGCTGGTTAAATAAAATAAATTATTATTATTATTATAACCATCAGGCTTCCGCTGAAAAAAAACAAAAGAATGTCCCATAGAAGCCAAAAACGATGAGTCTAGAAGTTTCCAGTCCTGTCAGAAGTGAGAATCGAGGGCAATGTAACGGAGACCCAAACAAACAAAGCAACTTGTTTTCTCTTTCACTTAAGCAAATTGAATTAAGCCGTGAAAAAAGAAGAGTTAGATTTGTTTATCTGTGTGACGGAGTAGATAAACAAGGCGACAGGGTGGGGGTGGGGGTTTGGACGGGGGGGGTGTGGGGGCGAGACAGACAGGCTCTGCTTAGAGCCAGGGCCTTGTGCCAGTCTAGGAGATTCACTGTTTCCAGAACGCACCGCGCTGAGCAGCATGATATGCAGCCCAGCTGATGTGCAGCGCAGTTGTTGACTTTGTCTCAAAACACACAGACCGGGAAACACACACACACACACACACACACACACACACACACACACACACACACTACAAGGCCAGGATCACATTTGCTTTGATAACAATTAACATTACTTCATTCTTTACTTAACTTCGAAAGAGACGGGTCATGTTATTTTCTGAAAATGTATCTCATTCATTTACTCATTTACTAATTATTCATCTACTCTTTCAATTTCTGTCTGAGTGAATCGCCTCATCAATGGAACATTTACTGCTTTTTCAGTCCCATAGTCAGTCAGACACTTACGTCACTCACTCAAACCTTTTTTTCTATGAATTAATCCATTCATTCAAACCATTTCCATATCCCCTCTGTCCCCCCATTCTGTCTCCCACAGCCTCTGTCCCCCACGGCCTCTAACCCCCCCCCCCCTCCCCCCCCTTCTGTCCCCACCCGCTCTCTGTCCCTCCTTTCTGTCCCCCACAGTCTCTAACCCCCCCCCCCCCCTTCTGTCCCCATCCCCTCTCTGCCCCCCACAGCCAGCACCTGTCCTCCCCACCACCTCTCTCTCTCTCTCTCTCCTCTCTCCTCTCTCTCTCTCTCTCTCTCTCTCTCTTCTCTCTCTCTCTCTCTCTCTCTCTCTCTCTCTCTCTCTCTCTCTCCTCTCTCTCCCTCTCTCTCTCTCCTCTCTCTCTCTCTCTCTCTCTCTCTCTCTCTCTCTCTCTCTCTCTCTCTCTCTCTCTCTCTCCTACCTGTGGGTTGGAGCACTTGACGTGGAGGGGCTCCAGGTCCACATGGAGGCAGACGATGAAGGCATGGCGTCCCTCAGGGGGGGCGGCCGGCCCCACCCCCACGGCCTGGAGCTTATGGGAGGTGACGGCCAGGGTGGAGGTGCAGCCCATGGGCTTCAGCAGGCAGAGGGAGCGCTGCTGGCCCAGCAGGGTGTAGACGCTGAACTGGCTGAGGTTCACCGTCCAGGGGAACGCATCGCCTGGGGAAAAGGAGAAGAAAAGGGCGAGGGAGAACCAGGAAGAAAAAAAGAAGCATGTTTAAGAAAGTTGGGAAGAGTTTGAGAAAAAGAGGGCGGGAGAGAAGTTAATTCAGTAGGTCAAAGGTCAAATGGGAGAGACCTGGGAGAGGACAACTGGTTCACCAAAAGGCCAACCCTCAGTCAAGGCCGGCCATAAACAAACTATATCACCAGGATCATGACTTATTTAGAAGGCCTTGGTTACCGAACTCTAAAATCAAAGCTAATGAGATGGGGTTCAGAAAGTTTTATGGAATAATAAAAAAAAAAAGAGAGAGAGAGAGAGAGAGAGAGAGAGAGAGAGAGAGAGAGAGAGAGAGAGAGAGAGAGAGAAAAGAGAAAAGAGAAGTGAAGAGATGGACAAAAAGTGAGAGAAAGACAAACAGAGAGAGAGAGAGAGAGGCAGAGAGAGAGAGAGAGGCAGAGAGAGAGAGAGAGGCAAAGAGAGAGAGACCCCCGTCAGCAGAGGCCAGTAAAACGCCTGGGACAGGCTGGGATCTCTTGATTTAGGGCTGCCCACCCTGGTGTGAGGGTTCTTGGGGGAGGAGGGGGAGGGGGGGGGGGGTAATGTTTCCTAGCACAGGGCATGGAGAACACCCTCTCTCCCCTGGCACAGTGCGGGCACGCTTTGATCCACTGCATTTAACATGAGAGATGAAGACCTTTTCAAAGGGGAGGAATGCATTCGAAAAACCATGCGTTGTTAATTTTAACGCCAGCACTGACAGGGGCCTCCTGATGTCACTGTTTTTGCTGTCTTTTTTTCTCTTTTTTTTTGCTTCCTCTGCCCTCTCTGAAAATCTGCATGCCCAGTTCTGATGTCACCCGGGCCATAAAGAAATCCGTTTGTTTTTTTCCTTTTCTTTTCTGGGACAGAGAAAATATTTGAGCGGCCACAGTGAGAGATCACTGCAGTACGGTGTGTGACGTCAACTGAACCAGGTGTGCGTGTGTGCGTGTGTGTATGGGCGCGCACCCAAGCGGACGCCATCGATCACACTAAGGGTCTCACTTATAAACGCTGTTTATTTATCCTTTATTAAAGTAAATGAGGAATGTCTGACACGGCTCAAACCACATGTTGAGAACAGGTCATTATCATAATATCAACAGCCCTATTTATGTATCGTGGCGCTTTCATCAGTCTCACACTGCCGTCTAATGTATCACCAGAATGCACAACAAACATTACTAAGTGGCAAAGGATTCCCTTTCACGGCGAGGAAACGTACCTTCTTCTAGTACAGGCCTGGACACCACGAAAGGAATCTCCTGCAGGGGCTCCATGTACTTGTGCCCGGCGCTGAGCACACTGATCTGGGGCAGGCAGACCACCAGAGTCCCCGGCATGGAGGCCTGGTTGTGGTACCAGCTGCGGACAGTGCCGGGGATGTCCCCACAGATGATGGTGCTGGGGGAGTGGAGGCTGCGTTGGGAGAAACACACAGCAGGACTGCAGCTCCAACTGGACAGCGAACAGGGGGGGGGGGGGGGGGGGGGGGGGAGAGAGAGAGAGAGATGGGGAGAAAAAGAAAAAGCAGGCTAAGTATTTAGTACAGCTGTAGAAACTTAACAACACACATAGCCCAATTCAATTGTTGTATCCATAACAGTTTTAGGAATGAGGAAAAAAATACTGGATGTTTTATGTTTTATTGTGCCTGTAAAACGCAACTTGCGTAAATATCGGAAACTTCACTCAGTTGATTTACAAAGAAACTCAAACCAAACTAACCCCAGGCACAATAAAAACCATGGTGACCGCGGGTTTGACCAAACACAAACCACGACCAACACCGGGGCCAAGCCGGTAGCCTGTAGGGTAGCCGTGAGTTAGGCCTGTCAGGGGCCAGGACAGAGAGAGAGAGAAGAGGTGAGGCCAAAGCCCACATCAGGGCCAAGCCGGTAGCCTGTAGGGTAGCCGCGAGTTAGGCCTGTCTGGTGTTGTCATTGCTGTGTGTCTATCCAGCACAGGGCGCTAGTATTGATTTACAAGAGCAGTTAAACAGTGAGAAGAGAGAGGGGCTGGGGTCAGAGACTACGTGGAAGGGAAGGGGGATGTATTCTCCAGACCCAGGAGAGAGGGAGAAGAGGTGAGGCTAGTTAAGTCACTTTTAATGGCCGCTAACTTTAACCGTTGGCTGAAGGGATCGGTAGCGCCAGGGGGAGCCTGGCTGGAATAATGATTGTCAGATGACACAATCACACACAAGCTACGAAAGAACACGCTAATCCCCCCCCTACTAACACATCTCTGACCCAGACACACACATTTTCTCTCTCACACACACACACACACACACACCACACACACACACCACACACACACACACACACACACACACATCACAGATGGAGCGACGCCCCAGTCCAACAGGTCCGAGTGAGGCGGCTGCGTCTGAACTTCTCTCATGGCCGCCGGCGGGGCAGATTCTGTTACACTCTGGTCTCACGCCGTTTCCTCCTTCTCGCGGCCCTTCAAAGCACCGTCTGAAGCACAAACGCTTTTCACACACTGACACGTTCGGCTTTGGCTTTTTTCCCCCTCAAATTTTAAAGAGCGACAGAGGGACATCGAGGGGTCTGGTGCGGATCTGTGGGTTAAGCTGTAAAGCAGAGGCACGCACGGGACGGCTGGGCTTAGCGCTCTGACTCTGGGGGGCTGAAAGAGCCTGAGCCGGGGATAACGCGCTCCTCCTGAACACCTAGCCCTGATCACACACACACACACACACACACACACACACACACACACACACACACGTTAACAAAGCACATATGCTCTGAGGAGAAAAAGGAGAATGAGAGGGAGAGACAAGGAGAAAAATCCAGAAATAGAGAGGGAGAGGGAAAGCAAGAGACATAGAGGTAGAGGGAAATAGAGAGAGAGAGAAAGAGAGCGAGAGAGACAGAAAGAGAGAGAACGAGAAAGAGAGAGAGGGATGAAGATAGAAAGAGAGAGGGAGAGAAAGGGAGAGAGTGAGAGACAGAAAGAGAGAGAACGAGAAAGAGAGAGAGGGATAAAGATAGAAAGAGAGAGGGAGAGAAAGGGAGAGAGTGAGAGAGACAGAAAGAGAGAGAACGAGAAAGAGAGAGAGGGATAAAGATAGAAAGAGAGAGGGAGAGAAAGGGAGAGAGTGAGAGACAGAAAGAGAGAGAACGAGAAAGAGAGAGAGGGATAAAGATAGAAAGAGAGAGGGAGAGAAAGGGAGAGAGTGAGAGACAGACAGCGGGAAAGAGGAAGGGACGGAGAGAGGAGGAAAAAAAAACACTTTTGAATCATTCTCTGTTTTGAATGAGTCATTAGTACAAATGATTTATTATTGGCTAGTAGTGATCTGATATGGCAGATTAACTAGAGAGCCCTTTATGTTCACTATTTGATGACTCAGGGAAAGAACTTTCATGCAGCATAGAACAGTCGTTAAATTATTGTGCGAGAGTTTGGAGTGCTGGGTTGACAGCTCCTTGATCACATTTTAATGTTGGTAACACCTGGGCAAACGGTTGACAAAATATGATGTCATGCACGATTTTGATTCCCCTCATTGCAACTGACAGGTGCTGAGGAAGCCAGATTAAACATACATATAGGAAACTATTGGACAAAGCAAGAACTTGCAAAAATTGCTGTGTTCAAACACCATGCCATTTAAAAGTTCACCAACACTCTTTACTGTTTACATGAAAAACAACGGTCCAAAAAAAATGCGAAGGAAATTCTAATGCGTAATGGAAAAGCAGAAAGGTCCCATCTCTTCCTAAATCCACGAGATTAAAAAAAAACCCAGAATCTTTCGTCTGCGCTTGGTCCGTTTTTTCCTCCCGACCGAGGCCGACAAAAATCACTAAAAACAACAGAGCAACAAATGCACAGTAACTCACAGTGGCAACTGTGCATGAGTCCATCGGAGGGGCGAGGTCCGTTGACTCGTGAAGAGAGCAATATTTGCTTTGCCCCGTCTGCGAGGGAGTTTAGGTCACCCATCTAGCGGGGAACAAGGCGGACAAGACACATTATCCCACCCGCTGGCTGGAAACAACAGCTGAATGTGTGCCCTCGAACAAACAGAGCCAGTTACTATGGGTCAAGTGGGAGCGACAGCAGGGTACTAACAGTGTAGTGTGCCGAGTCAATACCACTCCAACAGCCAAACCGGTCACACTTTGGGTTCATTTGCTCAAGGGCCCAAGCCCCACTCTCTGATAAAACCCCTTATTATCTCAGATGTCAGGTCAGTGTCTCGGGCCTTACGGGCCTCTGCAGCCAGAGGTCATCTGGGTTCCCCAGAAGCCTTCCCTGGAATGGGGGGCTGTGAGTCAGGGAGAACGGCAAGTGGGACAGCTCAGACAAGCTGACATAGTGTGTGTGTGTGTGTGTGTGTGTGTGTGTGTGTGTGTGTGTGCGCCCCGAGTCTGAGGTCAGACTAACAGTTACATCCCTGTTGTAACCACTGCCAACACCCTTCATCGCTACCCTCTCCTCTGCCCACAGATTGTTTGTGTCCAGTCCCTGTACCGTGACCACACACTGCTTCAGGCTGGAAACACAGCGTAAGCGACATGACATGGCCGCATCAGAGCACAGCGCTGTGGTCAGAGAGCTAACAACATGGCCGCATCAGAGCACAGCACTGTGGTCAGAGTCAGAGTGAAACTCCCAAGGATTAAGTTTGCACTTATCTGACAGCTTGATTCAAAATAACTGGAAACACTGACCTTGTTTGTTTGTGTGTGTGTGTGTGTGTGTGTGTGTGTGTGTGTGTGTGTGTGTGTGTGTGTGTGTGTGTGTGTGTAACAGCAGACACTGCTGTGAATCTTTCGAGCCGTGTGTGTCTCTGTCCTAGTAGCGGGCGCGATGGAGTTTGTGCTTCCCACTTTGACAAAGCCTCCGGGGCTAAAAGTTCACCTCAGGTTTCCCGGGTCCAGTTTTGGGACTCTCCTTGATTGTGTTGAACAGGTCAGCACCGCGTTGGAAGCGGTGTGCACAGCGTCCCTCTGCGCAGAGCTGACAGGTGGACCTGAAAGAGCTCGCTCCGTAACACGCCGGCTGATTGCGGTGAACTCATTTTCTACGGTATTACTCACACAAGTCAAAGGTTCAGCAGAGCACCACCATATTTTGACTCATAATAGGATGGTGGAATGTTTTGGGCCATTTTCTTTTCGCTGTAAAACTTGTGGAAAAGTAGCTGCTGCTGCCGTTCCCACGGCGACAGCAGGAAAATGTCTAACCGAATTGGGCACCAATAATACGTGAAAACAGCGGTGAGGGGTAATTATGGGGTGGAATATCTCTTACACAGCATTAGCTAGCTTCCCAGGGGGTAACCGCGGCGATGTGGGGAGAAATAGAAAGAGCGATGAGATCGCTGGCGCTGGAAACGACTCAGGTAGAACAAATAATAAATAAAAGGGAACATGTGGTGTGTGTGTGTGTGTGTGTGTGTGTGTGTGTGTGTGTGTGGTGTGTGTTGAAGGGTGTTTTATGTGTGCGTGTGCACCTGTGTGTGTGGGAGAGGAGAGGACTCCTTACATCATGTCCTGTCAAAGTAAAACTAAATCCTGACTGTGTGTGCATGCGTGTGTGTGTGTGTGTGTGAGAAAGAGGAGGCGAATCACAATTCAATCACCACTTAAAGAACACTATTAATACACTTCAAAAACAGAGGAAACGCTTTTCAATTTCAACCAGGAAATCTCCATAAAAAAGGGTCCAATCCGTTCCTTATGAAGCAGCGCGTGCCGGCTTACACTGAGAAAACACACACACACACACACACACACACACACACACACACACACACCTACACACACACAGACACACACACACACACACACACACACACACACATACACACAGAGTTCCTTCAAGCGAAAACACAGATCATTTTCCCCCCTGCGATTGTACAGTCATCGGTCATCTGTGGAATAAAAGCCCATTTTGCTGCAGCAGAGGGGGAAAAAGCGGCCTGGCACTGAGCCAGGACACCTGAATTAACATCCCTCCTTTTTTCTTCTTCAAACCCCTCTCCCTGGTTAATATCCTCACTGTGAGAGGAGGCTCGCTGTGCTCCACGCTTCCTCTGAAGGCTTGTCACCTGCAACAGCAGAATGTTCCCTGAGCTGTAAAGCCACCGGGCAGCCTCGCTGCTGGGGCAAAGGGAGCAGACCACACCTGGAAGGCCAGCCAGTCAGTCACACAGACGGTCAGTCAAACAGTCAGTCAGTCAGCCAGCCAGCCAGCCAGCCAAACAGTCAGTCAGTCAGCCAGCCAGCCAGTCAGCCAGCCAGCCAGCCAGCCAGTCAGTCAGCCAGTCAGTCAAACAGTCAGCCAAACAGCCAGCCAGCCGGTCAGTCAGAGACCAAATAGCACAGGCCATAGCACAGGCCTCCACGCATATGTTCTTAGGCTGAAATAATCTAAAGTGTTTTTACAGGACAAGACTGACTCACCTAATGAGGACTGACTGACTGACTGACTGACTGACTGACTGACTGTTAGTCTAAATGATTGATGGTTGGTCTGACTTTCTGACTGACTGGCTGGCTGGCTGGCTGACTGACTGACTGACTGACTGACTGACTGACTGTTAGTCTAAATGATTGATGGTTGGTCTGACTTTCTGACTGACTGGCTGGCTGGCTGACTGGAAAACTCCTGCACTGATATACTGTTTGTAAAAATAAGTAGAGAGATTGCAGTTACACAGTTACAGTATGCACAGAACTAGCCACAGTGTCTTAGTAAGCCCATTAACCTACTGGCATACCTACACCCTAAAGCAGAGTCACTGCAAATCAGAGGAATTTGAGTGACAGTTAAATAGCCAATGAGGATCTGCAGTGATAGTTCCAATCTCTCCCCTACGTGGCCAGTAACGAACCAGAGGGTCCCGTTACAACACAAACAGAAACTCCATCTGGAGCAGAGAGTAAGCAGATGCTGACCAGGTAAATACGGTAACTACCACCAGACACGTTGACTCGGCACCAAAAAGAAAAAGCATCCCGTTCTGAGTGTGTTTTGATGAAAAGGTAAGATGGCTTGAAAACAAATTCATCTTTCTTCTTCGTCTCCTCTGCCGGCATGACATCATAGAAAAAAATCCAAATACAGATCTGGTTTATTATGTATTTTTTTTGACAAAAATGATGTTCCCCCAACTCTGTTTGGTACGATTTCAGATCACTTCTCCGCCCCAATCAACCCCGGCTCTGAAGCCACATGTGTGTGGACTCTGTACTAAGTCTCTCAGAACGTGAAATAATAACCTATCCTGCTGCGTCAGTGCTTCGGTGGGAGCCTTAATACACAGGCTGACAGTACTGTGGTCCCCCGAGCCTAACAGACGGTCCATTTAGGTCTAATAGAGAGAGAGAGAGAGAGAGAGAGAGAGAGAGAGAGAGAGAGAGAGGGGGGGGGGGGGCAGGAGACTTTAAAGACCCTCGGCCAAGCAGCGAGGAGGACGTTTTAAAAGACAAGTCTGTGGAAGTAGTATAACCGCAGGAGGCCCATAGAACCCTCCTGGCACGGCCAATAAAACAAGGCGGAGGCTAGCTAGCCGGTTAGCTAGCGAACGGAGGATACGCAGCCTTGGTGGGAACGGGGAGCCATAACTCTGCGAGGTAGTCCAGTGCAGGAGAATGACTGGCATTTCAGTACTCTTCTTAAACGTAGCATAGCCAGGCAAAGTGCATTACAGCCTAAGCCTTTAAAATGTAAAGAAATCAAGCATTTGGGGATATCTAGAATCTAGGCAAATTGCAAAATAGCTCTCATAACATGATTTGCTTTTACAACGTAATAAGAAATACAGCTTTTCCTTACTTTACTCCATGGAAACATCGTGACGTCTATCTTAACAATTATATGGAAAGCTTAGAGGTAAAAAAGAATCCCATATGTTCAGTATATGTTGTTATAGTGACACCACTGCAATTTAGTTACTAATCGACATATGGACTGTCATAAAAGTAAAATGTCTTAAGAGCTAAAGCTACTAAGAAAAAACAACTCTAAATGTGAACACCAAAAGTAGACAATGTGTTAGTTTGCTGTCACACTGGTTAGGGGCCCTATCCTGTAACTTTAGAACACAGTGTGTCACACAACACAGGCCAGACTCTGACCAGGAGATGAGATCCATGTCTGACATTTGGCCTCTGTCGCTGCAGCAAGATCCGCTGCTTGGCCCCTTGTTTTCCCAGTGAGGGGGGGCCCTGTTCTGTGCTCACAGCTCGACTGCCACACATACACACACACACACAGACTTATATGAACCTTGTAGGCAGGGAGCACCTCTCTCAGGGAGCAGTCATACACAAAACAACACATGAATCACACACACCACATACACACACACACACACACACACACACACACACACACACAGAGCGCGCGAGAGAGAGAGAACACGGTACAACGAGACACAGGAAATCACCCAGAGATAGGAGAGAGGAAATTAGAAACACCCTCCCAGCATCCCCAGCGAAAACATTTGCAACTCTGGACGCGGAGAGCTCTCACAGGAGGGACGGAGAGGCGCGTTACACATCCTTTTGTTTTGAAAAACCCGATACCTCTCCAAATGTAATCTTCCTGTCCAACGCCAGACGGACACCCTCGTTTTCCTGCTTGAGCGGCCAGTGAATGAATAGAAGGTCCGCAGTATTAACCTCCTCTTCCTCCTCCTCCTCCTCCTTTTCTTCCTCTCATCCCTTTCTCCCTCTCTTTCCCTCACTTTAACCTTCGTAACCTTCCATCCGCGTGCTGCCCTGCGTCCCCCTGCTTGGACAGAAACAGATCATAGAATCCAAAAAGCCACTCACAGACGTGTGCGTTGAACTCAAGCGACTGAACACGCTACAGCTCACTTCGGATAAGTCACTTTAAACAAGTGCTTGCACATTCCACATCCAGGCACCCTCCACCTAAATCTTTAGCCTTCCACTAGCCACTCGTGTGGGGTCCTGTGACCCCCGACCTCCAGCCAGCCAGCCTCTCCTTCTCAGCCCGGAGTTCCTCAGCCAGCATTCCAGCCTCTCCCCTCTGCTTACAGAAGCTGACAAGCTCTGGAGGTCTCGGCAGCCAAGGTGGAAATCTGGGAAAATAAACCCCGTAGGTGACATGAAGGCTTTATTTGTTTCTGCAGGCCGGCCTGTTTGTGTTAGCGTGGCCCGTTAATTGCGGCTTTTGATGGCTACGTTTATTGATCCTGCGTTTGGGGGGCCATGGAGGACTGAGGGTTTGGTCCAGGCTGGGATAACCCGCTCTACAGCCCGCACACGCGCACACACACACACACACACACACACACACACACACACACACACACACACACACACACACACACACACACACACACACGTGCAGACACTTCTTACTCATCCTTGGTTAATGGGTCATAGAAGGATTAAAAGGTAACTGGGCTAGTCTGGTCTGGCTTGGTCTGACCTGGTCTTACATTTAAACAGGTCTGGGCTGAGCTGGGCGTAAATTTAAACAGGTCTGGGCTGAGCTGGGCGTAAATTTAAACAGGTCTGGGCTGAGCTGGGCGTAAATTTAAACAGGTTTGGGATGAGCTGGGCCTAAATTTAAACAGGTTTGGGATGAGCTGGGCCTAAATTTAAACAGGTCTGGGCTGTGCTAGCTAATCCAGGCTCCCCCTCCCCTCTCTGGTTAGATATATTTCTATCTCCCTCTCTCCAGAGGAGTTCACTGACACCAGAGGAGTCATCTGTAAGTGCTTTCCCAGGCCATCAGAGCACTGAGGAGGTCACTGGTGCACTGGGCAGGGTGAGGTCATCGGTAGGAACTCTCTCTCTCACACACACACACGTACGCACGCACGCACGCACGCACGCACGCACACACACACACACACACACACACACCACACACACACACACACACACACACACACACACACACACACACACACACACACTAACTCACAGGTACAGTCACACATACAGACACGCAGTCATAGACAGACACACAGTAACTCCCACAAAGTCATATGATAGACACACACACACACACACACACACAGGTACACTCACACATACAGACACGCACAGTCATAGACAGACACACAGTAACTCACACAAAGTCATATGATAGACACACACACACACACACACACACACACACACACACACACACACACACACACACACACACACACTGCGTTGACTCAGTAAGCGGCCTATGAGACTTCCGCTGTAACATCTGGGGGTCCTGATTTAGCTCAGGCGCTCACATAGACACCTAATACGTAACATGGAGGGAATGTGCGGTGTTTCTCTTTTCAAAAGTCTTTCTTTCTTTCTGTCCTCCAACACTCTGGCCTTTCATCAATATCTACCTCTCCTTTTCCCCAACCTTTCTCCGTCACTACCTCCATCCCTCCGTGTTCTGATCTCTGCCTGCCTTCCTCATGGGGTCCAGCCAGACAACGTGAGCTTAGGTGAGACTCACCTACACATTCCTCTGTCTGTCTGTCTGTCTGTCTGTCTGTCTGTCTCTCTCTCTCTCTCTCTCTCTCTCTCTCTCTCTCTCTCTCTCTCTCTCTCTCTCTCCCTCTCTCCCTCTCTCCCTCTCTCCCTCTCACAGACCAAGGTGAAGCAGTGCGCTAAGTCGCCTCGGTTCCCTTTTCCCGGGCTCTGGTTTCCGGGGCCTGGACAACACCATCGACCCAGCCTGTCGCTTCCTATTAGCGGGCCACGGAGAATCCCGCCGCCGTCCCGAGCTGAACCTCCTGGCTGCTGCCTGACCCATAACACGGTTCTGTTCAGGCTCGGCAACAAGGTGTTCCGTCCGTCAAGGCAACGCGCTGCTGTGGGATCGCTACAGAGGGGGGCCGGTTCACAGTGCACTGCACCACTGACCACTGCAATGAAGGAAGGGTGGATCGGAAAGGATGGACAGACTAAAAGAGTGATAAACGGAGAAATGGAGGTATGTAGAGAGATGGATGGACTGAAAGACGCAGGGCACAAAAAAGGGAGGGATAAAGAAAAGAAAAAATAACTCGTTCGCGTACTTTTTCCCTCTCTCTTTTCACGGTATGCGCTGGTCTGCACTCTGTCGCTTTCTTCTCTCCCTCTCGTTCTACTCTCTCATCTTTCTCCCCCTCCCTCCCTCCCTCCCTCCCTCTATCCTATTCATTAATTCGTGGCAGCTGCGAGGAGCAGCGTTACTTCATTTTTCCATGGCAACGGCCTCTCTGTTTCACGGGATCCCGTTTCAGTTTTGGTAGCAACGGACACATCCATGTGTTAAATAGAAGGAATTATTGCAGAATTCCTGAAATAGAAGCACCCCCCCCCCCTCTACTCCCTCACTCACTCCCTCCCTCTCCCCTGTTCACCAGCGATTAGACCAGCAGCGCCACAGGACTGTCCTGAGTGGGTGTCCTGCTAGGGAAGAGAGGGATGGACGGAGGAGGAGAGGAAAGGGGGGAGGGATGGAGAAGAGGATTGAAAGGGACGTATGCGAGAGAGGAGAGGTGAGAAGGTGAAGAGGAAAGGTGGCTGGGGGGGAGAGACAAAGGGGGGGTCCCCTGAGGGGGCTCTCATGCCAAGCCAGTCCATGCCATACCATGCCATGCCAGGCCATACCAGGCCAGGCCATGCCAGGCCATACCATACCATGCCAGGCCAAGCCAGTCCATGCCATACCATGCCATGCCAGGCCAGGCCATGCCAGTCCATACCATGCCAGGCTGGTGAAGGAGATCGTCACACACACAGCCTCCTCAGCCCTAAGCTGAACTGACGACGACAAAAAAAAAAAAAAAGAATCAAAAAGAAAAAGAAAACACCCTACTAATACATGGCCGCCAAAAACAGCTGCCTCTTTTGGAAAAACATACCAACACACACGCACGCACGCACCTCTTCCCTTTGCTACCCTTTTTCCCCTTTTTCTTTCACTCCATCTTTCTGATTGGCTCTCTCTTCCCTTCTTTCTTTCTTTCCTGCTTTCTTTCCCTCTTTCGTGCCGGTCTTTCTCTGGCAGATGGTCTGCAGTGTCCGTCACTCTCCAGGGGAACGCATCACCGCAGGTCTGAGGTGGAGAGCCTGGGCTTGGACGGCACTATGACGTCACCGGGGCTGCTGGGGGGGGGGGGGGTACAGGGATACATGGGCCCTTGCATTCCCCCCCTCCTTCATCCTCTCCATCCCATTACCTCCACCCCCCCCCCCCCCCCCCCCCCCCCCCCGCCCGCCTCACTCTCTCCCTCCATCTTCTCTCCTCCCCACGATGAGAAACCTCTGAACTGATGAACTACCGTTTTTCCACGGTCCAGGACCCCCCCCGACGCACACACACACACGTAAGCGATCCCCCGTCTGTCTGTCTCTCTCTCTCTCTCTCTCTCTCTCTCTCTCTCTCTCTCTCTCTCTCTCTCTCTCTCCCCCCTCCCTCCCTCCCTCCCCCCTCCCTCCCTCCCTCACCCCTGTGAGCTCCCTGTGAGCTCCCCTGGCTGGTTACCTCGTCAGGGCTCCGCGCGGCTTTATCGCCCCACAGTTTTCCTAGAGAAAACAAAGGAAGCTCCGGACGGATCGCAATTAACTCCCCATTCCTGTTTTCATTACTGGCGGGACGGAGAGCACAAGCCCCCCCCCCGCCTCCCTATCTCTCCCACTGTGAGGGAATAGGAGCCAGAGTGTGTTCATGGAGGGATGCTGCTTCTCTGCTCCTCCAGGACCGCCGGAGACAGCCCAGGACACTCCGGGGTGGAGGGGAGGAACGGACGGCTTAGCCGGGCCTGACAGGCCGTCGCCAGGGGGGAAATCAACGCAGGCCACGGCCCATATCGGAGGAGACGGAAAGAAACGTCCGGTGGAACGTTTCTGAAAAGGGATTTGGTCTCGGTCTCTCTGTGTCAGCGGTGGGTCGGGTTTTCAGCGGCTCCTTGGGAGAAGTGCGCAATATGAAGTCAAATAGATCTGACAAGTTGTTTTGATATACACACACGCGCACACACACACACACGCACACACACACACACACACACACACACAGTCCAGTGCCACAGGTCCCTCCTGATTCTACCTTCCTTCCACAGAGCAGGTCCCTGTCTCTCCCAGCGCCCCCTCCCTGTCCCACATGCAGGCTCTGCCCAGGAGCAGGGCAGGACAACCCCCTTACAGGAAGGAGACTTTTAAAACAGTTTATCCATCTCCAGCTGTCACACCCTCTCCTCCTCCTCCACACACACACACACGCACACAGCCCACCGTGACTGTAAGTGGATTCAGCAGCCATTCAACCATAATAAACCCCCCTGTTCTGCTTGGGAAAAAAAAATATGGATAGCGAGAATGAGAGAGAAAAGAAGTGTTAAGAAGGAGTGGGAGATGGACAGATGAGCAAGAGAGAGGCGAAAATGAAACAAAGGCAAAGAAGGCGCGACAGAAAAAGAAGAGCGATAGATGGACGGAGAGATAGATGGATGGAGAGAGAGAGAGAGAGAGAGAGAGAGAGAGAGAGCGAGAGAGAGAGGGGAGGAAGGAAAAAAAAAGACATGGAGTGGCCCAACATGCCAGATTAGTCACACATGTAGCAGAAGTGGGAGCCATTAGGTATTCTGTTTACACCGCACTAAAATGAATGGAGTGCTTTGGTTTGGGGGGTCTGGGGTCCGGGGTCCCAGCTGTCGGTGTGGCGGGCTCCCACTCCCAGTGCCAGCGGGACAGCAACGGGGGCCGCACGATCACCGCTACATGGTGGGGTCCGTCTCCAACTCAGGGACGACGGAGCGGAGAGGAAACGAAAGAGAGGGAAGAGGAGGAGGAATCACGGGAGTCAGCACCGGGTTTGGTGTAGAGCCGGAACACCACGGGTTCAGGATATAGAAGAGGCGCGCACACACACACACACACACGCACGCACGCACGCACGCGCGCGCGCAAGACGGCTTAAAAGAAGAGGCATACAGAAACCCACACACAGCGATATTCTGCATGCGTATGCAAAAACGCACACTCACAAACCCATGGCCACCCTCCCTAAGAACCAGCAGCAGACCTCTGTCAGCCTGTGTCTCCATGAGGATCATATGGGTCTGATTCTGGTGACGGGTCCCCTCAGAACACAATGGAGAACCACACAAAGGACCCAGCCAGACAGCCAGACACTGCACATGTGAAGCATTCAAATAAGAAACACATTCAACAACACAAAGAAACGTTTTTTACACACATACTGACGTGCACCCACCCACCCAAACACACACACACACACACACACAGTCAGACGCTGTCGAAGCATTTATAAAAAGTTAAAGAAATATTTTGGAAGCCACTTCAGCCGCAGACACTGACAGCTGAGACTAAGTGCTGAGGTCATGAGAGGTGATGAAGACCACGAAAACACAGGAGGAAGAAGGTGGCTAGACAGAGCAAGAAAACAGAGGAAGAGGAGGCTGGCTACATTTGAAAAGGAGAGGAAGGCAAGGACGATGGAGGTTTGACTCAAAAGAATCAAAGGACCTCCTTGTGAAAATATGGTCCAGTGATTCGTGTGTGTGTGTGTGTGTGTGTGTGTGTGTGTCTGTCTGTCTGTGTGGGGGGGGTCTTCCAGAGAGGTAAACTGGGACGTTATGCCGGCTATTAGGGGACGTAGTACCTGCAGCGTGAGGCGCTTGACGGAGTCCCAGACGTGGGCGATGACCTCCTTCATCCTCTCCTCCGAACTGGTCCAGGACTCTGAAGTGGTGTTGGGCATCACCTTCATAGGGATGGACAGAGGGCGAGACTCTGAGAGAGAGAGAGAGAGAGAGAGAGATGGAGAGAGAGAGAGAGCGAGGACTGGTTACATAGGGAATATGAATGCACATATTGACAAACCTTTAGGTCGTGTACGTTTCTGACTGCTTTCTCCTGAAATATAATCAATTCAATTCAATACACTGCAATTCTTCATTTAATATTCCAGTATCGTCAAACGGACTCCACGGTGTTGACGTCAGACAGACTCTCAGGGTGCATGTCTGACTTCTCTGCATGAAGGATGGAAGGAGTTCTCTCTCACACACACACACACATACACACACACCCAGACATGACATGGTCCCTGGAGATCCTGCTGTGGTCCAGACTATGGGATGTTTGTCTCTGCTGACACTCATGGCAACAGCTAGGCACACAAATCACAGACGGTAATTACAGAAACATCTGATCTGTACGCCCACACACACACACACACACACACACACCTTAAGTCGGTCTGACACAGGAATGGTGGGATGGGGGAAAAGAGAGATGAGACGACGGAAAGATAGGAGAGGTTGAACAAGTTTGGTGATTGTAGATGACCGAGGGAAAGGTGAGCGAGAGAGAGAGAGAGAGAGAGAGAGAGAGAGAGAGAGAGAGAGAGAGCAACAGTAAAGACAAAGACGTCCAAAAAGAGATAAGCATCTCAGAAAGCAGAGAGAGCAGCCCATGCCTGCAAAAGGCATGCAAAACCCATCAGAACAGCCCTGGTCCCTATGACCCCGGCGTGCGTTTGTGTGTGTGCGTGTCCGTGTGCGTGTGTGTGTGTGTGTGTGTGTGTGTGTGGTGTGTGTGTGAGAGAGAGAGAGAGAGAGAGAGAGAGACTCTCAGAGAGTCAGCGAGGTGGATTGAGTTCTCTGAGGGCACGTTCAGACTTGTTCCATGACTTAGAGATCTGCCAGGTCAGCAGCTCGCTGTCCCACAGTTGTCATGAAATAGCGCTGATGTCACTCCCTCCCACCTTTCCTACAAAACCTCGGAGGGAGATTCCTGCACCTCTGCTTAAATCCCCCCTATATATAAATATATATATATATATCACTGAAACGGCTCAGGAGGTTGTCACGGCAACCCGAGTGTTTCCAGGGGTGATGGAGAAAGTAGACGCTTGGCTGTTGGTCGTTTGCGGTCAATCTCGGTGGCGCCCTGCCTGAAGCTTTAGTGGGTGGGACAATAGGGACAGTGAGCTCACACACACATACACATGTGTGTGTGTGTGTGTGTGTCTGTCTGTCTGTCTGCACGTCTGTTTGTGTGTCACGGGGGCACGGCACTCACATCATAGCGTCTGGACACTTTCCGTACACTCAGCATCACAGCCTCAAGAATTCTAGCTCTATGGTCTCTACCATAGAGACATAACGGCATCTAGTATTATATATCTATGGTCTCCACCATAGTGATGAAACAGCCTCTAGAATTCTAACTCTATGGTCTCCACCATAGTGACGAAATAGCATCTAGTATTCTATCTCTACGGTCTCCACCATAGTGACGAAACGGTCTCTAGTATTCTGTCTCTATGCTCTCTACTGCGCTGGGAGGAGGATTACTGGATGTCCAACAGTGTCTGGCTGCAATGTTACACAGTACACTGATGGGAGTGTGTGTTACACTGTACACTGATGGGAGTGTGTGTTACACTGTACACTGGAGGGATATTACACAGTACACAGATGGGAGTGTGTGTTACACAGTACACTGGAGGGATATTACACAGTACACAGATGGGAGTGTGTGTTACACTGTACACTGATGGGAGTGTGTGTTACACAGTACACTGATGGGAGTGTGTGTTACACTGTACACTGGAGGGAGTGTGTGTTACACTGTACACTGATGGGAGTGTGTGTTACACTGTACACTGATGGGAGTGTGTGTTACACTGTACACTGGAGGGATATTACACAGTACACAGATGGGAGTGTGTGTAACACAGTACACTGATGGGAGTGTGTGTTACACAGTACACTGATGGGAGTGTGTGTTACACTGTACACTGATGGGAGTGTGTGTAACACAGTACACTGATGGGAGTGTGTGTTACACAGTACACTGGAGGGAGTGTGTGTTACACTGTACACTGATGGGAGTGTGTGTTACAGTGTTGTCTAAAGGGACAGAGCTCAGTGGAAGAACCAGGCTGTCATGTGGCCTGCTGTCTAGACTAAAGCGCCTTTACGCTGCGGTGTGTGTGTTTACATCTTAAGACACTGAGTGTGTGTGTGTGTGTGTGTGTGTGTGTGTCTAAACACACCATGGCTGTAGTGTTGGTAATCACTGGCAGCACCAATGTTGACGTCAGTCCCCAAAATATACAGCAATGTACCCCCCTCCCTCAGCAGACTTCCCCATCAACTGACTGCATGGAAC
>CM030178.1:5198235-5208235 GCA_017639675.1 Aplochiton taeniatus
TGCATGGGAACCAACATAAAACACACCAGGACCAGAACCCCCCCCCCCCCCACACACACACACACACACACACACACACACACACACACACACAACACACACACACACACACACACACAACACACACACACACACACACACACACACACACCACACACACTCTATGATATCATGATGCGTTCACACCAGCAATCATCATTGATGAAATCCTAAAGAAAACAGAGCCCGGCCCTGTGGGAGCAGCAGCCCAGCGCTGGAACCTCATCTCCAGGCACAAGCTCGCGCGCTAGTCCCCGCGACTTACCGGAACAATCTATCACACACTGGGAGAGGTATTAGGGGCTAGGCGGTTGCCTGGCTTAAGCGTGGAAATGTGTGCGTGTGTTTGTATCCAGGTCCAGCAGTCTCATAAAATGCATGTGTGTTTAGTGTGTGTGTGTGTGTGTGTGTGTGTGTGTCTAAGACGTCTGCATACATTTACATACATATATGTAACCATGTTGATGACCCTAAATGACTTAAGCTTGTGTGTTTCTGAATGTCCTTGGGT
This sequence comes from Aplochiton taeniatus, assembly GCA_017639675.1. NCBI lineage: Eukaryota > Metazoa > Chordata > Actinopteri > Galaxiiformes > Galaxiidae > Aplochiton > Aplochiton taeniatus. Next base: position 5,198,786 of record CM030178.1, read on the forward strand.
AGGTATTGTGTGTGTGGTGTGTGTGTGTGTGTGTGTGTGTGTGTGTGTGTATATATCTGTACCTGAGTCACAGTTGGACATGTACATTTGTGTGTATGAGCAGCACTGACGCACGCACGCACGCACGCACGCACGCACGTGCACTTTAACACAGACAGTGAAGCACACCCAGAGGTCCTCCATCCAGGGAGAAGGTAGAGACATTACCATAACGTAACCTTCCTTCCAGTGCCGATCCAGCCCGAGTAGCACTGCTAGAAACGGCTGGAGGTCTAGGGCTCTCTGCAGGCCTTAATACCCTCCCCAGGTACAGCATTAAACCCAGGCCATTACTCTGGTGTTAAGGGGGTCATGGGAGTGAGACATCGCTTTAACAGAGAAGAACCTGAATAGGATGGGATGCTGTGAAGGATAAACTGAGGGAGAGCACCACAGCATATATAGAGAGCAATGAAATAAGAGGGGGAAATGAATTGTGAGAAAGGGAGAGAAGGAGAAAATAGAGAAAGACTTCAAGGGGATAGATCGATAGATCGAGAGAGAGAGAGAGAGAGAGAGAGAGAGGGGGGGGGGGGAACAAAGGAGGGAAAATGAATAAACAGAAAGGGAGCAAAGAAGGAGAGAGAGAGAGAGAGAGAGAGAGAGAGAGAGAGAGAGAGAGAGAGAGTAGCATTAAACCGCCCAGAGTATAACAAGCCTCCAGAGTCTCCTCAGAGCTGGGGGAGTCCCTCCATACTGTGCCATCACGCTCACTGGTCAAGCAGGCTGCCCACACACTCATCTAGCTCCACCATACGCTCACTCACACACTCCGGCCTCTCTCTCACTCCACATGTTCTCTCTCTCACTCCACACGTTCTCTCTCTCACTCCACATGTTCTCTCTCTCACTCCATACGTTCTCTCTCACTCCACATGTTCTCTCTCTCACTCCACATGTTCTCTCTCTCACTCCACATGTTCTCTCTCACTCCACATGTTCTCTCTCTCACTCCACATGTTCTCTCTCTCACTCCATACGTTCTCTCTCTCACTCCACATGTTCTCTCTCTCACTCCACATGTTCTCTCTCACTCCACATGTTCTCTCTCACTCCACATGTTCTCTCTCACTCCACATGTTCTCTCTCTCACTCCATACGTTCTCTCTCTCACTCCATACGTTCTCTCTCTCACTCCATATGTTCTCTCTCTCACTCCACATGTTCTCTCTCTCACTCCACATGTTCTCTCTCTCACTCCACATGTTCTCTCTCTCACTCCACATGTTCTCTCTCTCACTCCACACGTTCTCTCTCTCACTCCACATGTTCTCTCTCTCACTCCACTTGTTGTCTCTCTCACTCCATACGTTCTCTCTCTCACTCCACATGTTCTCTCTCTCACTCCACTTGTTGTCTCTCTCACTCCATACGTTCTCTCTCTCACTCCACATGTTCTCTCTCTCACTCCACACGTTCTCTCTCTCACTCCACATGTTCTCTCTCTCTCCGTGCGCTTTTCCACGCCGCTTTCGTTCCCATTATTACCCCCTTTTCCGTTCTGTTGTTATCAATCATTCTAACAAGCGTGCTTGTTTTTTTCTTTCTCTCGTTTGTTCCCAGTTTGCCTCTCTCTTCCCCTCAATTGTGCTATTGTACTAAAGGTTTTTATTATTGTAAAATTGAATTTAATATTATTAGATGATATATTGTCTTTACCAGGTTTTAAACTGTCTCTTCTCAGAGCTCATTAAAAGCACAAGGAACCAGGTAACGTGACCAAACATGTGTCCACCATACAAAGTGGACGGAGGGTGAGGACGTTCGTTCAAAGCTCATCATCGTGGGTGACAGTGGGGACGTTTGTTCAAAGCTCATCATCGTGTGTGACAGTGAGGACGTTCGTTCAAAGCTCATCATCGTGGGTGACAGTGAGGACGTTTGTTCAAAGCTCAACATCGTGGGTGACAGTGAGGACGTTTGTTCAAAGCTCATCATCGTGGGTGACAGTGAGGACGTTTGTTCAAAGCTCATCATCGTGGGTGACAGGGAGGACGTTTGTTCAAAGCTCAACATCGTGGGTGACAGTGAGGACGTTTGTTCAAAGCTCAACATCGTGGGTAACAGTGAGGACGTTTGTTCAAAGCTCAACATCGTGGGTGACAGTGAGGACGTTCGTTCAAAGCTGAACATCGTGGGTGAAAGTAAGGACCTTTCGTTCAAAGCTGAACATCGTGGGTGAAAGTAAGGACCTTTTGTTCAAAGCTCAACATTGTGGGTGAAAGTAAGGACCTTTTGTTCAAAGCTCATCATTATGGGTGACCAGTCGCACCTCCATGCTGTCTCGTCTCAAGGGCCGGTCAGCACTAGAGAAGCCGAGGAAACGAGGTTGTAAATGTAAGAAGACACAGAGAGAATGCACAAACACCATTACAGTGAGAACACCACGCAGACACAGGCTAACAAAACACACACACACACACACACTTCCGTGAGACGTCCCAAGTCAGCCACTTTAAGGCACTGCCACCATCGCAAGGGTTGTGGTTAGGATGACTTTATTTCCGAGATCACGACAACAGCCCCGCCTGGCCTGTCCGGGTTGTGCAACATGACCATAAATAAGAGCGTCTTCTCTGTTAACAGAGCGGCGCTTTCCCACCGCTATCACTCCCAGTATGTTCCCCATTACCAGTGGTTTACAGTGAGAGGAAGTGTTGTATACTCTGTCACAGCTGCATGCGCAGGCAGCATGGAGGCCCTTTTAATAACCAAACCGGCTATTTGTTTTGGATGCTGCGGCGTGTTTATTTAAATATTTATCCAACTCCATTTGTTAGCGAGCTATTGAAGACGTCACGGAACGAGTGGTTTTGGAGGGAGGGCAGGGAGAGGCCTCTGTTTGGATTCCCGACTGTTTGATGACTCTTTATTCCTCTCTTTCGTCTGTTTGTTCTTCCCGTCTTTCTCTGTCCTTTTTGTCTTCCCTGGTCTGGAAGGACTGTGAGTTTGAGCCCCAGGAGCTAGAGGTTGGCCAGGCAAGGTAAGTGTGGTCCAGAGGTTGGCTGTGTTTGCATTCTGGAGATGGAGCTCTGATGTCTTCAGAGAACCAGCCCTGACACCACAGTGGGGGAAACAAGGGGGGAAAGAAAGAAGAGGCAGAGGAAAGAAAAAGGGTAGCAGAGGAAGAGGACACAAGTGAGACGGAGAGCAAAGCAGAAAAAGCCCAGAACAAAAGAAACACGGAAGTAAGGAAAACAGGAAGTTGTGAGAGAGAATACATGGATAAAACAGGGGAACAAAACATCTAAGGCAGATAAAAAGAAGGTGATTAAGAGGTAGAGGTAGAAAGTCTGCTGGCTGGTTACAGCCTTCCCGCATGCTGAACAGAATTCAAAAACAAAGCAGAAAGGGGGCATAAAGGGGGCAAAAAGGGGGAAAAAATAAAGAGAGAGAGAGAGGCTGTAAGGGAAAAGGAAGCTGTCTCCATGTGATACACAGGCGAGGAGATATTTTCCTGAGGATCTGTTTTCTTATCTTTCACAGCACCTCTCCCTCCTTCTACCTCTCGCACCCGGGCCAACGTCCACTAACCCAGTAATCCCCCATCAGTCAGGTCTCTCTCTCTCTCTCTCTCTCTCTCTCTCTCTCTCTCTCTCTCTCTCTCTCTCTCTCTCTCTCTCTCTCTCTCTCTCTCTCTCTCTCTCTCTCTCTCTCTCTCTCTCTCTCTCTCTCTCCTCTCTCTCTCTCTCCTCTCTCTCTCTCTCTCTCTCTCTCTCTCTCCCTCTCTCTCTCTCTCTCTCTCTCTCTCTCTCTCTCTCTCTCTCTCTCTCTCTCTCTCGCTCCGCCGTGTGCTGTCTCAGAGGCTCCTGCCCTGGTCTCATCAGGGCTTTGAGAAAACAGGGATATCCTGATCTGGCCAAATAAGGAGTAAGCCCTCCTCATCCAAAACCGCAGGCTCCCCTTGAGGGGGTGTGTGTGTGTGTGTGTGAGAGTGTGTATGTGTGGAGGTGGTGATGATGGTGAGGGGTGCAGGTGAGGGGAGGATTGGTGAGGGGAGGGGGGGGGGGGGTCAATCCATCTCATTATTCCTTCCCTTTATTGTTTTTCTTTGCGCAGACCTGCTTCATTACCATGACAAATTATTGACATTGTGAGAGAAATGAAGCTACATAAATAACTCTGCAATGAAAACATTATCCCTCGGCGCGAGCAGCAAGACGGCCAATAAAAACTGCCTGACTTCCATCAAAGCTACTTGGGTCGGGATTACAGAAGGGAAAGGCCTGGATTTGTCTCGCTCCCTCTCCGTCTTGCACTTTTCTTTTCCTTTTCTCTCTTTTTTTTGTTACAGAACAACACAGAAGAAAAGGGGGAGAGGGGGAACGACGACTTACGGGGGACCCAGATCAAAGGGTCCCTGCGTGTTTGCTGAGGACCCCAAACTCAGACACAGGCCCCAGAACATCCTGTCCTTCCACTGGGAAAGCCCAAATGAGGTATGACACTACTGTCCCAATAATCACCACCACCACCACCCTCCTCCTCCTCCTGCCTCCTAGTCAAAAACCACATTACATCTGATTCCATCATTTAAACCCACAAACGGACAGGACCGCAAAGCCAGGATCTGATCTACCCCCCCCCACACACACACACACCCACCGGCCTGTAACCCCTCCGAAAACAGAGTCAGTTTAGGTTTCTAGAATCAGTGGCCTGGCTCCTGGTCTCTGCCAGCGGCTAATTTAAGGATTGAGGAGAGGGGGGATGAGGTCATAATGCCATTAGATGCTTGAACAATGACAGGTCCTGGAGGCCCCCATCGCGATCCGAAATCACAATCCGTCTGCCAACAACCGCGTTCATTACGGACCAATAAAGGAAATACTTAGGGGGCTGGTTTTATGAGAACCAATTTGTGGCGTAATTATGGGAGTGTAGTGGGATCTACCCCCGGACCGGGCCGAAAAACAACTTGTTTTCAAAGTCATTTTAGCATGGTGCTCTCGTGAAGGACAATCTCGCCAAAAAGGCCATTAACACTTCATCCACTAACGAGTAGCTTAGCAACGCCTAAAACAAAACCCTGAAATGATTGGAGTGATTAATGGTCCACTTCGACTGAACATTGAACGCGATCGAGAATGACATATTTACTCATTTTAAATGTTTATACATCATACACTATAACAGTTAGTAATACGAGAAACATATCGCAAAAGTTTGGAACGCTGACGTATTATGAAAAATCACACAAAAACACGTAAGTCATAAGCAGTCGTAGTCTCAGCCAATTGGCGGTGTTCAGTCATTCTCATCGAGTTCTCTTCAAGTCCCCTGCTGTGAATATTAGCCATAACAGCCTTGGTCAATAAACCAATAACAACCCTTGTCCTCAGTGAGAAAAAATCAAGGCATGACATAACACACACGCCATCCACAAAAAAGCACCGATCATCTTCAGGACATGGCATTTTTTTTTATGGTAACTCCAATAAAACAGTTTTGATCACGTGGAGGGGGAAAAAAAAGGAAACGTAACTGCCAGTGTGAGAAAACAAATACGCCTAACCTTAAAAAACAAAGGAAGAACGAGCTAACTTCGTTTCGAAATCATCTTTAAATGTGTGCCAATAACGCGTTCTAGAATTCAAGAGGGACAAAATGAGACGTGAAGTTCCTATCCTTCCTCCCAAGCTGGGCTCCGTCAGCCCAGCCCCGAGCTGGCTCTGGTTCTGCGGTTCTGTCAGATTGGACCCGGACATTGGGCAACGGCAGTGCCTACGGGATGATATCACCTTGCTTCCAGGCCGGGTTCTGGAAGGGAAATGAACATGTTTCTGTGTGTCTCTGTGCATTTGCCTACACATTTGCAGGCACCTTCCAAGAGCCCTGAGGAAAAACCCTAGCTGATTGCTCTGAAACTGTAGCTAGGCTGTGCAGGCAACAAAACAGCCTAACATTCGCTTTGCATCACATTAAAGTTGCCAAGCTTCAATGTTCAACGGGAGGCAGTGGGAGCTTAGTGTTTTAAAGCGGTACTTAAACTGCTTCAACCAACTGAAAAAGACTTGCCAGCAGATTGTGATTTGCTTCGCAAATATCCCTAAGGTGTTCTCTTAAGAGAAATCAATACTCACTAAAACCTGATAATCAATGAATGACACCATAGCAAATATTCCCCCAACCGACCAGTAATCAGGCGAAACAAAAACAGAGACCTGAACCCTATAGCTCTTAATTCATAGCAGCTTATCGAGTCTTTTATCTGGGCTGCAGATCTGGCCAAACTGCTTCTCCTGTTGCCTGTTGTCAGTAGGTCGAGCCCCACACGTCAAATGAAGAGTGATCACTTCGTCTGTGGTCTCGAACCGTACCTAAGCTCGGCCAAAACCATACCGTTTGGATCGGCGTCAACCTGTGCTGGATCAAGTAACACTATTGGTCACACAGTGCTCCTTATAGGGCACTATAGGAGTCGTCAAAATAACTTTTTCCTTACATCGGCTATGGACAAATGCATTGATCGCTTTAAGAATATGATTTACAGATGGAGAATGCAAATGCTTTAAAAAAATATACTATCACTGGCTGCCAATTATCAACAAATTCTAACGTGATCACATTACTCCAAGTCCTTTCACCGGGCCAGTCTTTTTTTTGGCAGGCTGATCCTTTTTATTTATTTCCTATTGTGGCTTTGACCCCCATAGCTGGCAAAGTAGACAGGTGGTGGATTGTGTTGCAGATCTATGCTGGTGGTGTCGCTTGTCAAGAGGCCAGATAACATATGGTCCAGGGTCACTGCCAGACCTGAAACCCAGTCAACCCCCACACATCACCTCTTTCCCTCCCTCAACACAATATTCCCCTTATTCATTTTTTCCTCCATTTTTTTTTTTTTTTTGTCTTCATCTACCTGCCTACGTGCTATCCTTCCTTCTGTCATGTCTCTCCCTCTCCTCCTCTTCTTCTTGCTCTCTCTATCCCTCCTGCTCAGTCCTGTCGATTCGTTATTGACGTTAGAATACTTTGGGAGATCTCCAGCTCCATACCCAGCTCTCCGTTCATTCAGTCGGGGACTGTTTCCTGACACGCATGCACGCACGCCCGCGCAGACTCCAACTGGCCGACACGTTGAACATCTCTCGTCTGTTACCTCGACAGGAATGAAAAAAGAAATGCCTGCGTGATTCCCTAACCCTAACCCCGCTGAGCATTGATGTTCTCCAAACCCTCAGAGCCCTCAAAACGACAGCCTACCGTGTCATACAATTTGAGGGTTTATTTGGAATATTACAAAACCAAACACAGACCTGGAGTGAAAAGCCCAAACGACAAGGACTTGGAAAAGCAAAAATGGAAAAGCTTCTCGTCGTCTCTGTCCGCGGTCCAGAAAGCTGACACCAAACCGCGCCGTTCTAATCCGTGTGTGTTCTCAGGGATGATTATCAATTTGACTTGAGACTTCCGCTGTCAGGCCCGATGAGATTAGGACCCGTCAGAATACTGTTTCTCCCCTCTCCAGTCAAACAACCCCCCCCCCCCTCATTCGACAGTAAAAGATTTGAGCCTATTGACTCAATCCAACTCAAACAGTTGGATCATATGTCTGGATAAACAGGCAGTCATTGCAAATAGATTCGCACAGATCCATTGGAGCGTGGGGCCGTGACGGAGTGGCTCACGGTAGAGAAACGCGAGACGGCCGAGGAAAACCGTGAAGGCGCTTAACGTCCATCGAAGGCTCCGCCTCGCCTAAACACCGTAACAAATATGATAAACTAATAACCTGGCCGTTATTAAGAGCTGAGCGGAGCCCGCAAACGGAAAGATCCCCACCGGTTGAACCCGGCTCCTGACTCTACTGCAGTGCACTGTGGTGTAGCCTCACAGACGGTAGAGCCATTGGGAAATCATCTTTGGAGAGTGGGATTCCGACGTTAACATGTTGGAGGTCATCGGCCGTAGCCGTGGCGCTGGCAGGAATGGCCCTGCTTCCTGTAAGTACCTCAGCAGAGCTCCTTCTCTCTCTCTCTCTCTGCCTCTCTCTCTCTGCCTCTCTCTCTCTCTCTCTCTCTCTCTCTCTCTCTCTCTCTCTCTCTCTCTCTGCCTCTCTCTCTCTGCCTCTCTCTCTCTCTCTCTCTCTCTCTCTCTCTCTCTCTCTCTCTCTCTCTCTCTCTCTCTCTCTCTCTCTGCCTCTCTCTCTCTGCCTCTCTCTCTCTCTCTCTGCCTCTCTCTCTCTCTCTCTGCCTCTCTCTCTCTCTCTCTGCCTCTCTCTCTCTCTCTGCCTCTCTCTCTCTCTCTGCCTCTCTCTCTCTCTCTCTCTATCCTCCCCCGTCTCTCCTATGTGATCGGTCCTCCGCCACACCACCTCAACCCGTATGGACCTTCCACCAACACGACCCCAGTGACACAGCCTCCTCGGCCACACCACCTCAACCCGCATGTATCTCCCCCCCCCCCCCCCTCCCCGCAGAGAACACAGAGGATCTCGCGGTTCACGTTTTATTCACAAGCCTCTGATCCTGTGCCCGTTAAGACATCTCACCCTGAAATGAAAGGGGCCATTAATCACAGGAAGGACAGGAGGAGGATGTGGAGACGGGGATGAAACCGAAGTCCGGCTCTGAGGAGACACCGTGCGTCGCTGATTGTCTTGACTACGAGAGGGCTTATTGTTTGGGCCTAATGAGAACCACCGGGCTAAATGCTTCAACCCTTCTTTCACCGTCTCTCTCTCTCTCTCTCTCTCTCTCTCTCTCTCTCTCTCTCTCTCTCTCTCCTTCTTTCCTGCGCGCGCTCTCGCGCTCGCTCTCTCTCTCTCTCTCTCTCTCTCTCTCTCTCTCGCTCGCTCTCCTTCCCTCCCTCCCTCTTTCCTCCGCTCTCTCTCCCTCCCTCTATCTCTCGGAAACAATCTGTAACTTTTTGTTGCATCTGTTCCAGCGATGCCACAGCTCTTTCCAGAGAATATGCTATTCGTTTACAAAGGAAAAGACTCATTGACTCTCAATTGGTCGTTTTTATTTCGAGCTCCGGCATCACGCAGTACCAACACCTAGTAACCAGGGCTGGTTGTTTCCTTTTCAGGGAATGGTTTTGAAAAGAGAGCACGTTTCCAACGTTGAAGGAAAAAGTGGCCAGTGAAAAGGTGCCGCATGCAAACACAGCCAACGACAAACATGACGACGGCTACACCCAACCTCCCGCACAGCGCGTACAGTCCACTTAGCTCTACTGACTCATGCAAAGTGCTGACACAATGCGCCGCGAAGGTTTCAAATGGGCCGTGTGCGAAACGTCCAGCCTTTGCTCTGCCGGCACGCACGTAAACACACAGAAGGACGTAACAACAGGCCGAGCGGCTGGCGAGACGTACCGCTGGCGGACGGACGTCAACAGAGTGGAGTCGGTGAGGGACTGTGACGAGGGGTGCGCAAACGTTAGTTGTCGCCGGCAATTCAAAGG
>CM030178.1:5210735-5230112 GCA_017639675.1 Aplochiton taeniatus
CACCCCCTTCTCTGTCAACCTTAATGCAGGCTGACCATGAACATGCAGTTACCAAGCCTCCTCAATCCCGTCTGCCTTTTGTTCCATTCCTTTCCTTTGCTCCTTTTATCTCCTCTTCTCCTCTCTTTCTTCCCTCCCTTTATCTCCTCCTCTCCTCTCTTTCTTCCCTCCCTTTATCTCCCCCTCTCCTCTCCTCTTTTTGTCCCCTCCTTTTATCTCCTCTCCTCTCTTTCTCTCCTCCTATGCACACTGACCTTAAGCAGGCAGCTTCTAGGTCTGCCTGTCCTTCAGTTGAAGGCCTCTTGTAAACCAGCTAGGCCTTGACAAGCAGCCCTAAGGGCCCCTTTTCTCACCCACACACACACACACACACACACACACACACACACACACACACACACACACACACACACACACACTCCAACCCCCCCCCCCCACACACACACACACACACACACACACACACAAACATGCCTGCATGCATCTTTCACACTGGCATGGGTTCAAGCAATAACATGTGCTTTCCTCTAAAGCCCACAGCCTCCAGTCAGTCAGTCAGTCAGTCAGTCAGTCAGTCAGTCAGTCAGTCCTCCCACCCTGCTTAGCTTAGCCAGGGGGACAACGAGCAGGGCGAGGGGCCGCCGCCGCCTCCCCTGGAAGAGAGACTCCCGCTATTTACTGGCTCCCAGTCAACCCCCTGGAAAACTGTGGGAGGCATGAAACCGATGAGCTTACTTTGCACAAAATAAAAAAAAACCAAAAAAAAAAAAAAACATTAAAAGGTATTACAAAGATACTTTTATAGGATTTTTTCGTGAACCTGCGTAATGTCGGAGGCAATCGGTGTGTGTGTGTGTATGTGTGTGTGTGTGTGTGGGTATGTGGGTACAGTGCATTCAATGTCTATAAGCACCAGCATGACCCCTGTCAAATAAACAGAGAGAGACTGGATGGAAGACAGGGACTCGGGGAGCAGTGCACACATGGAAAGATGGGGGGGGAGGAGAGGGGGAGGTAAAGGAGAAGGGTGGAGAGTTGAGACAGAGAAAAAAGGAAAGATTGAGAAGAAGAGAGCTGAAGAGGAGCGCCAAGGAAAGATAGAAGGAGTGGGGAAAACCCCTTCCAACAAAATTCCAAAACTCTCCAGCTCTGAAAAAAAAAAAGTATTATGATTTTACGTACTTATGAGATATACAGTGATACATGATAACATCTTGTTTTTGGGAAACACCTCTTAGTTAGCACAGGTACCTGTTGTTCTTGGTGCTGGGGCGGTCTGCTGCTACCTTTAGGTGGTTGCTGTAGTAACCAGGTGCAGAACACAGGGTCCACATTGACCGCTACTCCCTGGACACTGACCAGCAACACAGCCCCTGAAGACACACGCACACCACACACACACGCGCACACACACACACACACACACACACACACACACACACACACACACACACACACACACACACACACAGTTATGAATAATAAACTGTAAGTGAGCGTCTATTTCTTTTGACTCTAAACGATAAATTAAATAAATACTTCACAAGAATGTGATACAACATTTATTCGATACACTTCCGATGTTATTCCTATAAAAGAAGAAATGTGAGTGCAAATATTTTTACAGCTACTGTTCAACACAACGCTAGAAAGAAGTTGAAGATATTGATCGGCGAAATCAATATGAACTAATGACCAATACATGAAAGGGAGCTGAACAAATCCTCTCCGACCTGGTGTTGATTTCCCTATTCCATGAAACATTAGCCCGCTTTAATAACCCTCCAGTTCCCGTGGATACCATGCCGGCCCCACGTTCCAGCCAAGCCAAAGGCGCAGTTTGTTTCAATTGTGTGTGCGTTCAAAGTGCGTCCCGCAAAGCCAAGAATAACATTTTCTTTTGATAAATCTCTATGAAACTCAAGACTTTCCTCGGGGTGAGGGCGGTGTGGGTTTGGGGGGGGGGGGGGGGTTGGGGTGGGGGCGGGGGGGGGGGGGGGGGGGGGGGGGGCTGGGGTTCATTCATGAGCGCTAATCTGGAAGCAGGATAACCGGAGCCCTGAGGTAATGCATTAGGACTCTATCAATAATGAGTGCCATGCCGGGGGGATTAGAGGGGGAAGGACTTCTGGCGTGTGGGCGGAATGTCTTCTTCCTGACGGGTGCGAGAGGACGTTTTGGCTGTCTGATGACTTTCAGGAGGTTTAGGGGTGGGGGGGGGGGGGGGGGGGTTAGGGGATGAAGGGGGGGGGGGGGGGGGGGGGGGGGGGGGGGCTGGCCTGGCCAGAGTCTTCCGTTTCAGGCCCGGAGGCAGACTAGCGCTGGGGTAGGAGGTGGAAGGATTACTGGTTTTACTGGTTTCCTCCATCAAGGCCACCTCCTGGCCTCACTGCCGCCCTGACAGGACCTGGAGGGGAGAAGCCTGGAGGCCTTGCTCAGCGTCCAAAGATCACTCTAAGCCGTCAGGAATGCATACTGCATAAAAAGTACAAACATCACACACACACACACACACACACACACACACACATACTACACAGTCCACACGCATATACACGCACGCACGTGCACGCTGATGAGCACACTACAGCATAAAACTGTATAAACACAGACCAGCTCCACAGCTTGGCATCTAGTAGGTCTCTGTGAACAATGCAAATAAAACCGATGTAATTTGTTCCCCTGTTTACAGCATTTTCTGATTTGTGACCTGAACGCTGTGTGTGTCGGAGGGGGGGGGGGGGGCCTCCATGTTACCGTAGCTATAGCATTAAACACTGGGAGATGCTATACATTATTCCAAAGGCGCCCTTTCATCTCCAGCCACTGCTGTTTTACAGACACAAACACACACACACACACACACACACACACACACACACAGCAGCCAGTCTGGGTATGAGGCCACTCTCCAGCTCACTGTATGCTTGACTAACCCACTAGAGTGGGCAAGATCTTGCTCCATTTTGGCCCTTTCTCTCTCTATTGTTCTGTCCTTCATTTTGCTTTTCTTCCCTCTCTTTTGCTCTTTCCAACATAGTATCAAGCACCTTCATCCATCCATTCCTCCCTCCCTAGACTGTTTCTCTATCCTTTCCTTCCTCTCCCCCTCCTCTCTCTCTCTCTCTCTCTCTCTCTCTCTCTCTCTCTCTCTCTCTCTCTCTCTCTCTCTCTCTCTCTCTCTCTCTCTCTCTCTCTCTCTCTCTCTCTCTCTCTCTCTCTCTCTCTCTCTCTCTCTCTCTCTCTCTCTCTCTCTCTCTCTCTCTCTCTCTCTCTCTCTCTCTCTCTCTCTCTCCCTCCCTCCCTCCCTCCCTCCCTCCCTCCCTCCCTCCCTCCCTCTCCCAGTGTTGGTAGTCCTAACCTCAGCCCAGTGGGTTGAGCTCCTAAACCACAGTGTTGCTCTCCAACAGGGCCTGCCTGTGGCTGAGGCTGTGGCTGAGGCCGTAGGGTGTGGGCCCTCTCTAAGTGGTTCCATCATGGAGGTGGAGGGCAGGGACAGGTGGACAGCACCACGTAGTGAAGATGGATTTACAATCCATTAGACATGGTGGCTGATTACTCCAAATTCATGATACATGTCATTTAGGAAATAGGGTACTTCAATGGGTAATGCATACTACTGTGGGAGAAATATTAGTATGTACAGAGAATTTGCCAAGAAAAAAGTTTTATGGAACAGTAGCAGGGATTTAATTTGCATATATGTTAAGTGGCTCAACTTCAGTTCAGATTGTTTTTCTCTAGGAATAGTCTTAAAACTTCACAAGCGTCAGTTCAAAACGACTCGTAAATCCGAAATACAAAAACATGACAACAATGTCAATAGTTGGTCACACTAAACTCTGGTACTGGAATTTCACATAGCATGAAAGACAGCCCTTGCCGCGTTGCCAAGTCGCTGTGTCATTCTACATATTTCTCCACCCGCCATCTCAACCGACCTTTTACAAAAGCAACAACCTACTTAGACCCTCCGTCTCAGCCCTCCGGTATGTCAAAGTGCCCCCGGTGCGGTTACACACACGACCTGCCAAAGGGCCCCGGTTCATCTGTGTTGACACAACAGCGGCGGAGTGACACCCCGTTTGAAGGCGTGACGGGCCGGGGGTTGGCGTGCGACGCGCCCCGGGGCGGCGCGTTACGTGTTCCTCCTCCAGGGTTCGGACGGGGTGCTGGGGGGGTAGTTACGCAAGACGCGACGACTGTGATAACGCACGTGTTTTTCGAACTTCTTAAGTAAGTCTTTGGAAAACAGAGCGAGAGAGAGAGAGAGAGAGAGAGAGAGAGGGAACTCAGGAGGTCTAAACGTTGAAAAGTACACACAAACACAGATGCGTGCGTCGGTGTGTGTACACAGATGCGCGAGAGGGCACACGCACACACGCACACACACACACATCCAAACCCACATGGACACACACACACTTGCCTTACTTACTAACTTACCCACAGTGGGCCTATTAATGTCAAGAGGTTTTCATTTGTTGCCCAAAACCAATAGAGTTTCAAATCAACCCCAGACTCCTGGTGTTGTTTTATGGGTGGCTGACATCAGACAAGGCTGGCCCTGCTCAGCCCGGGGCTAGAGGCAGGGGGCCAGCCCAGGGACAAAACACCTAGGACCAGCCTGCTCCACCACGCTGGATAATTGAGTTAACAGAGACTTTGACCTCAACAACCGGAGGTGAAGGTCTGATTAGGGTTACACAGGGTCGCGACCCTCCAGAGCAGGGGTCACCATCTCCACTACCTGAAATCCAGCGGTGAGACCCCCAGCCCCTGGGTGGTGGAGGGGACGTTGGTGGCCAGCTAATCCCATCAGAATCACCTCATTGTTGGACTTGGATCTGCCCCGGTCCTGGCCTTTGGCTCTTAGAGGTCCACACCAGCCGCTCTCCCCTCCCGGAAAATAAATAAATATGGCCGGCCCCAGCTGCGTCTGCCAGATGGCTCCTGACAGGTTCGTTTAATTTCCAAGCCAAGTAGCAAAACAAAACATTACGCCAGTTAGCTCGCTAGCTAGCGGTGAAGCGGTGGAAGGTCTCAGGTTCGGGGAGGGGGGCTACAATGTTTTTAATTGCTTTTCCGATGAGCTCATGATCACAAGGTGTCTTGGAGCGCACTGGTCAGCCCGACAGGTGTTCTTGTGGCAGGGGGCGACTCGCTGGCCTCCAAGGGAAAAGCATACATTAGCTGGTAAAAATGTGTATTTTTGTATGTCTATTACGCCTCTGTATATGTGTCTACGTGGTCATGGGTTGGTGTGTGTGTGTGTGTGTGTGTGTGTGTGTGTGTGTGTGTGTGTGTGTGTGAGTGTGTGCGTGTGTGCGTGTGCTTGAGGCTCATACGGGCTCGAGGCCAGGGGAGGCCCCACGAGGAAACCCCACAGGGTGAGGGGGATCCAGCAGAAGGACACCGGTGTGTTTTACAGGAATCCCGATTACCACGGCAACCCTTTGACCAGCGCTCTGTCGCGTACACACTCTAAACGTACACACCACCCCCGTCTCACACTGCGGCTGTGGCTGGCTCCAGGACCGCTGGACAGTTGCCGTGGTGAAAGAGAAGGACAGGAATGACGGAGGGTAGGGGGAGAAACATAATCAGATAATACAATCAAATCAAATAATCCAATCAAAAGAAACAAGAGCTATAAGAGCAGAAAAGTGACAGAATTGCTTTTATTTTTATCCAGACAGGAAGTTCCTCCTGATCACAGCATTGTACTGTAACGTGCTGGGCCTGGTCTAGCTCAGTGTGGAACTCTTATCCATGTGAAGAGGAGGTATCTAATACATGGGTCTGGATGAAGGGCGCCAGCTGCTGCTCAGCCCCCTGACAGAGGCACATCTATCCCCACTGGACAGACGCTGCTGGGCTCCAGGGTTCAGGTATACATCTGTGGTTGATTGGACCCAAACCGGACCAGACTGAAGTAGACTGGACTTGTGACTAATGGTGGTTATCTGCGGACGTTATTCACAGACAGTCACATCCAGGCTCCAGCATTAGCCTCTCTGTATGTGCGCATGTGTGTATTGCGTTGTGTGTGTGTGTGTATGAGTGTGTGCATGCATGCGTATGCAGTGTTGTGTGTGTGTGTGTGGATGGAAAGAGAGAGAGAGAGAGAGAGAGAGAGAGAGAGAGAGAGAGAGAGAGAGAGAGAGAGAGAGAGAGAGAGAGAGAGAGTGTGTGTGTGTGTGTGTGTGTGTGTGTGTGTGTGTGTGTGTGTGTGTGTGCGCGCGCGCACACACACACGCAGGCCAGGGCTGGGAGCCAGCGGCAGGCTGAGCAGGCTGAAGAACAGCAGCTTTATCTGTCTGCAGATGTTGATAAGAAGCTGCCTGGCTATCAATATCCACCCCCCTTCTCCCACTCCCTTTCCAGCCTTCATAAATTCCCATTAGCTCCCAGTGTTGAAAAGCATGTGCGGGGCCTGTGCAATCGCTCCCGCCGCCACCATCCCCAAACCCAAACACGCCGACGGACGCTGTTCGGATCGCAATTACAGCCGCTCTCCCTCCCCTCCGCCTCTTCCTCCGCCTGTCATTAGTCTTCCTCCTCTCCGCCTCCTCTCCGCCTTCCGTTCCTCACCATTGTTCACCGTGACCCTCGTCCCCTCTCCGCCGCTCTCCCTCCTCGTATCGCTCTCGGCTAAATGGAATCCCGCCGGGGCGGTCTGAGGCGGCGTTCAACGTGACCCCCCCCCCCCCCCCCCCCCCGGCTCGCTGTCAGCCGCGCACGGAGCCCCGTTAACGGGAGACAGCGCAGACGTGGCCTGGTTGTGTTAAGGGCGCTGTACGTTAAGGGAACGCCGACCGCAGGGGGGAACGCTGAGTGAGCCCGATACACTGAGAGAGAAGGTGACAGCCCTGACACACAGGCTGGAGACTGTAATATCACTCACACACAGGCTGTAGACTGTAATATCACTGACACACAGGCTGGAGACTGTAACATCACTGACACACAGGCTGTAGACTGTAATATCACTGACACACAGGCTGTAGACTGTAATATCACTGACACACAGGCTGTAGACTGTAATACCACTGACACACAGGCTGTAGACTGTAATATCACTGACACACAGGCTGTAGACTGTAATATCACTGACACACAGGCTGTAGACTGTAATATCACTGACACACAGGCTGGAGACTGTAATATCACTGACACACAGGCTGTAGACTGTAATATCACTGGAACACAGGCTGTAGACTGTAATATCACTGACACACAGGCTGTAGATTGTAATATCACTGGAACACAGGCTGTAGACTGTAATATCACTGACACACAGGCTGTAGACTGTAATATCACAGGCTGTCTCAGCTGTTGTGTCTGGCATTTGAAAGACTGGCGACTCTATCCTACTAGAATGAAAAGAAAAAAAAACGATCCCGATTTATCATTTGAAAGCCGAGAGCATTTGTACGGCCGCCTGATTGATGGCTTGAGCTGACATTGAACCAAGAGAGAGGAACTGCAGAGGACAGCTCCGTGTTTAATGACATGACTTCCTCTCCTGAGTCCGTCAAGCCTCCATTGTTCTCGTAACGGCCTTAACGACAGACCGAAGATCTCCCCGAGAGAGAGAGAGAGAGAGAGAGCCAGAGAGAGAGAGAGAGAGAGAGAGAGAGAGAGAGAGAGAGAGATAGAGAGAGAGAGAGAGACGCCTGGGGCCAGACAGTGACTGTGTGGCAGCAGCCGTCACCACGGGGCAGAGCTCCCCTTGTGGCCGTCAGTCTGTCCGTCTGCAGCTTTTCCTCTGAGACGCTTCCTGCTACCTGCTCTCCTTTATGTGATGACACGGGCTGTGCTTCATCTGTCCTCAGTACAGTGCAGTCCTCATCTGAACTCCTGCATGTGTGTTTACGTGCGTGTGTGTGTGCATGTTTGTGTGGAGGTGTAAGTGTCTGTGCACACAGATATTGTTCTGTTAACCATCAATGTAGAGTGTGTGTGTGAGTGTGTGTGTGTGCGTGTGTGACTGTGTATCTGTGTGTGTGTGCACAAGCCACTAGCATTCCCACCCCTCCCTCAGCAGAATATGGAACAGAATAATAACTACTGTTGGCTGTGGAAAGAGATGGTGTTCATGGGAAATAGTTCATAGTGTTTAAAGACTACACTCTTTTAGATGTTCCCACTGTTTCCTCTCCTCTCCTCTCCTCTCCTCTCCTCTCCTCTCCTCTCCTCTCCTCTCCTCTCCTCTCCTCTCCTCTCCTCTCCTCTCCTCTCCATACTGCAGATTGAAGATCACTTTTCTTGAAGACATAGCCTTTAAGTGGTTACACATTTCAACCATTTAGCAATTTTGTATTAATGGGTTCAGGCTGTCTGTTTGGGAGGCCGGGACAGAGGGCGACAGAGGGACGGAGGTCAGGATGGAGAGACGGGGTCGGCGTGGCAACCCACGGAACACTGACTCCGGTTGGCTGTCCTCGCCGGAGGAGAGGGTCACTGTGATGTCACCGCTTTCAAACGGGGTGAGCTCACGCGCTGATAGGGCGATCGGGACACTCGATACACCAATTAGAAGACAGCGAGACGAAGGCTGAGATAAAGCTAGGCGCTCCAGGCTAGCGCTGACAAAGGCTAATGATCTAATTCATCTTTAAGATACAGCAGGTTTTACTTTGGACCAGAACGACGAACGGTGCAGACCAGAGACGTATCGTGGACCAATTCTAAGCATGTCACTGAATCTACTAACTGGTGAGACTCTAAGTGGAACGGCAGAGATGTTCAGTCTAGTTTTGTGCCACGCTTAAATTGGCCCCCACAACTGAACAAAGTCTGTCATTATAAAGACTCGGTTGGTGTTGAAAACGCTCATGTGAGGATGGCCTTAATGACTTCCAAGTGAACCAAACAACATTACGTTAGCCCTAGGTCACACATAACAGAAGCCCAGGTGACGGATGATCCAAGGACCCGCTGGAGGAGTTTGAGTGTCTGTGTGTGTGTGTGTGTGTGTGTGTGTGAGACTTCAGAGAAACAGAGCGTCAGGGGCCTATCATTAGAAGCAGCTGACAGCTGACTTGGTGGAGGATGGCACTGGTAGTCTAAACATTAATATAGGGAGGGAAGATGTGTTTTCGGTTCAGAGCTGACTTTAATGAACACACACACACACACACACACACACACACACACACACACACACACACACACACACACACACACACACACACAGCTCCCCATTGGCAGCGGTGCGCAGGCCACCTGCAGGACCTGGGTCAACCCCGCTATCAGCTGCCCCTCCATTAACGACCCACGGCACTCAAACACTGATGAGTCATCTAGTGTAAACACACACATAGCAGGCCCTTCAAAAAGATCCCCGGGCTTACTTACTTACAGACAACCAGGAGGATGAGAGGGAAGGGGGGGGGGGGGGGGTAAGAGAGGAATGGAGGGAGGGGAAAAAGAGGAGGACAAGTCTTTGAAGAGAGAAAAGGCAGCAGCAGGGAGTCTACACTTCACCCTGTAAACGGACATTTTACAGAGCGAAAACCGTTTCAACGCTCTCAGGGACAGAAGCCAACTTGTGTCGCCTCACTTTATCCCCCCCCCCCACCCTCCTCTCTCGCCCCCCGCCCACCCTACTTCATGGAACATGCCTTATATTTTTAGACTAGAAGGTTCGGGCCTCTGTGGAGAGAATGTTCTGGTTCCGTAGACAGTTCCGGCATTCCAGAACGCTACTGAGCTGCTTCGTGTGTGCACTGGCTCGCTGTCGGAGGGCCAGAGCCGTTCTGAGGGGCAAAGGCCAGCCGACCGACCATCTATCTGTGCTGCTGGGCTATGCGCGCCAAAGGCGTCTGCTTAGACAAGGTTAAAAAAAGAACATGACAAAACTACTGGAGAAAAAATATTAAAGAAACTTTCAAAAAACTAGGCACATATTTGGCCGCCGTTCACGCAGTGATCCCTAGGTGATCCAGAAAAAAGACGAAAATAAATGGCTCCCTTGAAATGTGGTGCAAATGATTTTTAGTCTAGACGGCGGGAAATCCTGAGGGAAATCCGTTTTTTCCCCTCCATCTCACCTCTCAATGGACGTCCAGCACCATTTTAGGGCATGAACCAGGAGGGCAAGACGCGTCGCTTTACAGCAGCTGCCCAGAGTGAGGGAACGGAAGAGGTCGGACGTACTTTTTCTCCTGAAAACACCTTTACGCTACGGCTGCCTCCCACCTTTCTGCTACGCTCTGGGAGGAAGTTGTCAACACTCTGGTGATTGACAGGCATATCTAGCGAGACAAAACATTTTCTTAGGCACCCTAACTCAGGAGATTGGGAAACCGTGCACTTGCAAAGGCGCAGTTATCTTTATTGCTGTATTCTGTCTCTTCACTTTTCACTTCCATTTAAAAAAAAAAAAAAGAGCCAAATTAAGGAGCATTTTGAGGCGCACATGCTCCATAAAAAAAGAAAAGAAAATGAAAACAGCGAGAAGGATGTGTCTTGAACTACCAGAATTTGCCATTACACGCTATCAGATCTCTAAGCCTGGACCCCAGCCAGAGTAGAGCAGCCAGACTGAAGCCTTGTGCTACCACTCCAAGCCCCAGGCCCTGACTCTGTACCACAGCACCTTGAGCTGCCAGCGCTGCTAACGTCACTACTGAAGGCCTTCCTTCCTTCCTTCCTTCCTTCCTTCCTTCCTTCCTTCCTTCCTTGCACGCACGCACGCACGCACGCACGCACGCACGCACGCACGCACGCACGCACGCACGCACGCACGCACACACACACACACACACACACACACACACACACACACACACACACACACACGCTGTCCGTCTAACTCCACCGTGACGGAACGCCCCTCTGTCCATTAAAAGGTCCTTTTGAGATACACCACAGTATGATGGAACTTTGACAAACTGATAAACCCCTCCGCCCTGGTCCACCCTCCTCCGCCGTACGTTTTAACTGTGAGCGGTCCCTGCCTGGAGTCTGACCAGGGCGACGGCTAGCGGCGGCTAGTCTATGAGTGGCTATTAGCGCGACGGTGCAGCGCCTTTCATCTGAGGGCCTTGTATACGCCGGAGGGGTAACAGAGTGGTGCTCTCAGCGTACACACGGCCAGCTCTGTTTACGGGCTGTTTATCTGACCATGGGCGGAGGTCATACCACACACGGAGAGAAGAGAGAGGGGAGCCCGGGAGGAGGTGGGAGGGGAGGTGATGAGAGCCTACTGCTACTACTACTGTGTTAGGACTGTGAAGACCCCTGGGGCAGTACGAAGGGATTGATGGGAGAGAGAGAGAGAGAGAGAGAGAGAGAGAGAGAGGAGAAAGAGAGAGAGATCAATGCACACACACACACACACACACACACACACACGTGATGAATAGATACACCCAAGTATATCTACGGACACACAATGATCCCAAAATAGGAGATAGAGCAGATAATTTACTGTGAGTACTAACTGTCTCCAACATATCTATATATTTATTGCAACAATACACCACGAGAGATTTATTGGACCAAATGATAAGCGAATGTATTTGACCCCAGAGAAGCTGATTAAAGTGGATAATCCTTCCTATACTACAGATGGTCTGAGGGAAAGACTGTGTCTGCCATTTATGTCCCCAGGCTGGGTCTGGGTGGGGTGGGTTCTGGTTCTGTGTCATCTAGGTGTCAACTAGGCCAGTCTGGACAGAGAACTGATTTGTGCAAGTAGAACAAGAATGGAGCTAAAGAAACAGAGAAAGAGAGAGAGAGAGAGAGAGAGAGAGAGAGAGAGAGAGAGAGGAGAAAGAGAGAGAGATATGGAGAGAGAGAAAGAGAGGAGAGAGGGAGAAAGAGGGAGAGAGAGAGAGAGAAAAGCAGAGAGAGAAGGAGAAAGAGGGAGAGAGAGAGAGAGGGGGGGAGAAAAGGAGAGAGAAGGAGAGAGAGAGAGAGAGAGAGAGAGAGAGAGAGAGAGAGAGAGAGAGAGAGAGAGAGAGAGAGAGAGAGAGAGAGAGAGAGAGAGGTGGCCACACTAGTAACCAGCAAATCAAAGCCCTAGCGCCGGGTTTGTTTTCTCAGGGCACAGCGACGGGAGAGAAAAAAAAAAACGCTTCAATAAAATAAACGTTTAATTTGACTGAAATTGGAGGCAACAAGCGCTGCCGTAGAAAAGGGGCCATGAAGTGTGATTTCTTGCGGTTTGGGTTAATCCTGATTGAGGAACCTCTGAGTTGAAATGTCAGCAATATGAGACTAAAACAAAAATAATTACCCACAAAGTTAATGAACAAAAGTGCCTGGGGCAAAAAGAGAAAGAGGGAGGTGGAGAGAGAGAGGGGGAAGAGAGAGAGAGAGAGAGAATAAAAGACCCCGTTGAAACTCAAGAGGGAATGTGAGGGGGAACGTGCCCCCATTTCTCAAAACCAGGGGTCGAACCCTGAGACTGCTAGATTTGTCTCCATCTGAGGCAGCTAACCAACTACGGCTGCCCCCACTGGTACCATAATAAATCCAACGGCTCAACAGACGGCCATCTTTACACAGGGTCGTTCATCTGGCCTTGAAGACTCTAACCCCTGACCGGACAACCATATCCCTTTAAAACAAATCACCAGGCAGCCAAAGAAACGTGTAGCCACATGTATGACAGACCACGTCATCCCTTAAAACAAGAAACCATGTAGCCAAAGACACGACGTACGTGTTTGCCAGTATTACAGAGCACATCCCCCCCCTTCAAAACGAATGGCTAACTGAATGCATCGAACTAATGAAAAGACACTTATTAGGACAGCATGAGGAAATGTATGGTGATAGAAAGGACCTAAAGATAGCACAGCCTAATGAACCCTAAACCCAATGACTGAGAATCCTCTCCCCCATTAGAGTCAGCAGCAAAGTGTGGATACCTTTACCTCCAGAGCGCCAGCGGCCCTAGAACTCAACAGTAGCGCTGCGACAGCAGAGATCGGGATTTTAGACTCTCGTTGTCGGCTACTGTACCCTGGCTAACATCGGTTTAATTTCAATTTGGCCACATAAGACCACGTAACGAAACATTTTCTTTCAGGTTGTACGCTAGAGCGGCCGTCAGAAACCCTTTCCCCTTGAAGAGTAGCAGCCGGGCATGGCTAGCAGCTTTAATCTCCACTGTTATGTCTGCCTTGTCCATCAGAGGCTGGAGGGGGGGGGGGGGGCAGGCCATGCTGATATATCTGGGCTGGTGGTGGTGAGAGGCACCCAGCACCCTGGGTCACCCAACATCAACACTGGAGGGAGTCACTCCCTGGACAACACCTGCACATTACTTAACACAAAAAAAAAAGACCGAAATGGTAACCTTGGGGATCTGATGGAACTTATTGCAAAGATTCCTCGTGAACGAGAAATGAACGTTTTTAAACAGGACGTCGGGCAGATCCGATCGCTCGAATCAACAACACGTTCCGTTTCGCTGGGGAAGATGACGACGATCCGAGTGATACACCTCACCCTATCCTTCTTCCCTAGGGACTTTTGAGGGACGGAGAATCCCGGACTGCACCTTTGAGAGAAAGGAGGCCTGGGGGGTGGGGGCTCTCCACAGCGAGACACATCAAAGCCCTCTGGAGACGGAGACGTATCAGGCCTAGTCCTCCGACCAGGCCTTCACAACAAGCACCCCAGCCCCCCCCCCCCCGCTCTGGATCACTCACTAAGGGCAGGGGAGGAGGTAGAGGGTAGAGATAGACGGGAAGGCTAGGGGGTCGGGGAGGAAGACATAACCCCCCCCACACACACACACACACAGAACACCAAATTAGTCAAGTGTGAAATGTATTGGACAGCTATTCCACCACGATATCTCGTCCAGGGCCTTAACTCCACCCAGCGTGGAGACAAGGTTTTTGGGACTCTGCCTCTCCCTGTCAACCGGAGACATGAGAGGACAGGCCTGTCCGAAAGGGGACGGGGGACTGAGAGGTTCTCCAGGGTCCGAGCCGAGAGGTGCAGAAGAGTCTACAAGGACCCAAACACACACACACACACACACACACACACACACACACACACAGAGCATTACCTGAAGGGTCAGAACCGGGGTCCGGCTCATGCTATAGGTTAACACGGGGTCAGGACCCCAGGATTGGGTTGCAGAGGAGAGCAGGGAAGCACGACTAGACACATACACAAAGTCTCACACACACACACACACACACACACACACACACACACACACAGGCAGGCACGCTTACACAGTCGCAGACACACACGCCAACGGTGGATTTACAGTTGAACATTCTAACTTTAATGCTGGACAGAGGGGTTTCCGCCAGATGAGTAAAACAGCCGGTGAGTGTTAAAGTCATTTCTGAAGCTGCCTTCTAATGCCTAGGGTCTGCTCAGAGCATTACCTGCCCAGTGGGCGCTGTTCTAAGCCCTAATAAATGTCTGTTTAGGTGAGCGTCAGCGGCAGGTGTTTTTAGGGACGCCTAATGAAGATGCTGTCAGCTATCAAAACACGATCCGGTTACCGGGCGGACTTGTTAAGCCGTTCATCATGTTTGTAGCGCGGCACCCCAGGTCAGGCACGCATAGGGGGCCACACACACACACACACACACACACACACTCACACTCTAGGGGCAGGTACTTACGGCAAATATGTAAGCACAAACATACAGTACACACTCCCACAGTCTCTTTGCACGCACACACACGCACGCGCATACATACGCACACACACACGGGGTGAACGCAGTGAAATAAAAGTGCGCAGTGGTGAGTGTAATGCATAATGGCCCTGACGTCATGCCATCCATAAAGCTAGCTCAGGTGTTGGTTTCTTTTCCTTGGACCCATCGAGACAAGTCGTAAAATAGGAATCGCACCGACCCGCGGCTAAACAATAAAAAAAAAAAAAAGCCCCCGCGCTAACACTTTCAAAAAAATGTTAAGTGGAATTGCTGTTCAAATAAACCGCTGGCATCTGGGTAGGCACGCAGGGCCGTTACTCGGACGACGGGGGAGGACTGTTCCGTGCCATCTGAGGGAGTCTTTTTTTTTCTCCTCTCTCTCTCTCTCTCTATCCTCATCCACTACTTCACCCAACAGCAGCCATGATATCATCTATCAAACAGCCTGGCTGTGGCCCAGCGAAACCTTCTGGCTCTACACGGCTCCTGGAAGGGGAAAGACTCGTCTGCGCAGTGGGGCATGCAAGGCGTCTGTTTACAGCAACAGAAAAGAGCTATTCTGAGGGACGATAAATGGGTTTGAAGAGGCGTGCGTTGGTGCTGCCGCCGATAACTGCTTAGACACTGCATCCACATTACAACATTTCAAAAAAAAAAAAAAAACGGAGCTAAACACTTTGTCCTGAACAGAAAGACTCGGCGTGACTTATCGGGTGTATTTATTTTTACGATACTTACCGTCACTGACAGAAGGGGGGAGGCAGTTAAGGCCGTGACTATCGCGTTTGAAACAAATGGAGAAAGTGATTTGAATGGTTGTGTTGCTGTGAGGTGTAACAGGTTCCAGCTAACCAGCCTACTGTGGACAGTACGTCGACTGTCCTTGGGGCCCTACTCCACGGTGCCATGGCTGACTCGGTGTCCTCTCTAGTCAACGTAGAATACATAGCATGGCCCCGAAAAGTGATTAAATAGGCCTACTCCTTTAAAAGAATTCCGAAGCTGTGTTATTTACGTGTTATACCTTCTGGATTTCGCACGCATCCAAATGAAAATGTAAAAGCAAGATGTTGTTGTTATTGAAACAGATAAACGGTTGGAGCTTTTGCAATGCATAACCTGGGTTTCACCGTGTTTCTGGTAGGTGAGGGACCTAACATCTTAAGTAAAGTGGTGACCATAGACACACACACACACACACACACACACACACACACACACACACACACACACACACACACACACAGTACTGTGCAAAAGTTTTAGGCGGGTGTGAAAGAATGCTGGCAAATATTTAAAAGCAAAGAGTGGTCACAGCAAATATTGATCTGATTTAGATTATTCATTCGTTTTCACACATTTAGTTAATTGATCAAAACAAACTATTAACACTTCGATTTTTGAAAGCATTCCTACTTTACACACCTACCTAAAAGTTGGACTTAATACAGTACTGTAGATCTACAGTCCACGTTTCCCCCGGATCCCTGGTCCCCTCGAGGAGGGCGTTCTGAGGCCATCCCCGCCCCTTAATGGTGCAAGGGAGGATGGAGATAACACCGGAGACAGACAATACATAGGGCTTCTCCTGGCTCACCCCGCGGTGACCTGTCTCCTAATGCTGGAGAATTGGCTGATTACATCTCTGGCTGTGAAGCCTAGCCTCCCTCTCTCTCTCTCTTCCCCTATCTCTTTCTGCGTGTGTGCGTGTGTGTGTGTGTGTGTGTGTCCTATTCCTCTTTGTCGTTCCGTTTTGTTCTGTGGGATCTGGACTCTGTGGCAGAATTATGCAAGGCGTAAGGATTACTCAAAGGGGGGCTGTCCTGGTGGGCCAGACAGACCAGGTCAGAGTGAAGATTCAGGAGATTTACACAACCTATTAAATTAAGAAAACCACACAAATTATTCCATGTTGGAATTACACTCAGACAGACAAAACTTTTCTCGGAGGAATTTACAACGTCCAAAATTGAGGATAGGATGTTGATGTTAGCTCTGGTGCGGCGGGTTGTAAAATATAAGCATAATTTTAACGGGCTTGCTTTGAACGCATCTCTCGTCTTCTCCCGGCTTGCTTTGAACACACCTTTCTTCTGTCGGGATTATGTCAGTGTCATATTTATGACTCCACAATATGAACGAATTTCTCTAGGAAACGTCTTATCGTAAAACCAAGCATCTCTGGGGGTAGAGAAGAACAAAGATTATTGGAAGGACACTATGAGATAAAGGAACAGATATGATGAAATACAACTGGCTACTCATACAGGGCCAAAGTGGACAAAAAAAGAAGAGTTCATATCAGCTCCACATCACTTTGGGGAGAGGGAGCTTTTTTCAAGAGAAAGAAGTCTCTGTTCTGACCCGAAGACAGTTCAGTGGATAAAGGGCCTCTCTGGTGGAATCACGTTGGAAGAGGAGGAATGGACTACGGCAAGGAGAGCTACAACTGAAGGCTGTCTCACACACACACACACACACACACACACACACACACACACACACACACACACACACACACACACACACACACACACACACACACACACACACACCAGACGCACAACATTTACATTGGCCGGCCTTGCATCCCCTCCCTCCCTCCCTCCCTCTCTCTCTTTCTTTACCTCCCTCTATCAACCTCCCTCCCTCCCTCCCTCCCTCTCTTTCTTTACCTCCCTCTATCAACCTCCCTCCCTCCCTCCATCCACAGTGTCAGAACAAGGAGAGACATCTGTGCCTGTCCTCCCAGCACCAGGGGTTTATTTGACTAGATTACCACCCTCCCCGTGCTAACGCTGCTCCCATATTGTCATCATCAAATATTTATTTACAAAGCCGAGGAGGAGCAGATCTCTCAATTGAGCCGCCATTCCTCGTTGATCGGGAACTGTTGCAGGGCACGCATCACACGGTGTGTTTACGGGGACACACACACACACACACACACACACACACACACACACACACAGTCCCCTCACGTCTCGTTCCCCAACGCTCCCATCTACGGAAACCTCGGAATTCTTAGGACAGGTATTCTTGGAAGGATTACAGCGATTTCCGCCCCCCCCCCAAAAATCGTGTTTTCCGGGCGCAGTGTTTTTGGGTCCGCGGGCGTTCCCAGCCCACCGTCTAGCGTGAACCAAGCCCGGAGCCAGGTCCGGACGATGACGTCATTTCTCTATCGTTTCCCCCTCCAGTGAGACACAAGTGTTGACAGTTCTTTTGATGACGCGGCGGAGCGCCAGACGGAGAACGGAGCGTGACTATCACACTTCAAAGGAGACAGGCGCTCCGCTTGGACGACCCCCGACGGACCCTAACGGCGACCGGAGGGGAGGAAAAACACGAGGCGCTCTTTCCTCCTCTCTCCAGGAACGAACTGCTGTCACCCGCTCTCACGCAGGTCATCCGCAGGCTTCGTCTTGTAGCACACCTTGGTTTACTAAAACATTATCAAGCACACTCATGTGTAAGTGGAGTGTGTTCATCTCTGTGTAGGGGCTTACTTGCGTGATAGGAGTTTGGGTGTGTGTGTGTGTGTGTGTGTGTGTGTGTGTGTCTGTGTCAAGTCAACGACACAGGGGGGTCAACCACAGGAGCGGAAAACCCACCACAAGGGGGCAGTGATGTCACAAGGACTTGGCAAAGGTCAGAGAGGCATTCTCATAAAAGAACAGAGGAACAGACTGGAAAGGGAGGAGGGAGAAAATTAAGAGAGGGGGAGAGGGAGTGAGGGAGGAAGGGAGGCAGGAGGGGGGGGGGGGGGGGGGGGGGGGGGGGGGTGGGGGGGGGGGGGGGGGGGGGGGGGGGGGGGGGGGGGGGGGAGGGGGATCTGACTGAGAACAATCCAGTATGGCTGGAGCATATACAACCGTAAGGAGAACAGGAAAAAACACTAAAGATTAAGGCAGCCGAGCTTCAAACAAACATGGCTGCCTCAACGAGAGCGACCGTCTCGGAGTCAGACCACCCAACTCTGACTCCTTCTCACCTCGCTCAACACAAACATTTCAGTCCCACTGTATTTACAATACACGGCCACGACGGCGGTAAGGATGAGGCGTTCCAGCGGCTGAACACAAAAACCCCAGAGCCAGATATAAACTCAAAGAGGCTTTCAAACAATCACTGTGTGTGAACTAAAACCCTCACAGCACAGTGTGTTTATCTGTTTGGGATGGAATGATAACATCCCAACGGAATAATTAAAGCGTGTGAGCGAGCGCGCACACACCCACACACACACACCCACACAGTATGACTCTATTGTGACCACAGGTCCCTGAGGGGTCCACCACCACCACCACAACCACCCTGCTTCCTAAAAATAACCCTGGAGATATTTCTAGTCTTCTATTAGCGGACACACGCGCGCGCACATGCACGCGCGCGCGCGCACGCGCACACACACACACACACACACACACACACACACACACACACACACACACACACACACACACACACAGGCTGGGGAAGAAATGGACTGGTCTGCAGCACCAACTGTTTCCTGGACTGCTAAATGTCTCTGTATAACTCTGGCCACATATACACGTGGCACTCGGACGGATGGTGGGGGGTTGGGGGGGTGGATAATGGTCCCCTCTAAAGAAATCACGGGGGCCGAGCACTCGCTCATACACACACACACACACACACACACACACACACGCACGCACGCACACACACACACACATGCACACACGCACACTGCAAAGCA